>OZ024888.1:73545100-73955100 GCA_964017195.1 Siderastrea radians | reverse complement strand
TGGTGCTTTAGTCATTCTTGTCACATGTCTAGTGTTTAATTTCCGTGGTCACTGACAGTCGATTGTTTTGTTTCAGCAAGTCTCTAAATTGGCCGCATCTTTAGACAAACTTAAGTCTGGTCTGCCGAAATATGACAAAGAGATCCAGGAAAGTGAGGTAATGTCAGTCAGTACAACTTATATATGGAATTTTTTGCGTATTTGTCAAACGTTATTTTTGATTGGTTGCATGTTGTTAACTCCTTTAGCATCAGGAGTGCCAAAGTGCAAGTTAAACAAATTCTCATCAGTAACATTTTTATTTAAAGCTCCATTTCCACCAGAGGGAATGAGGTGATAGCCTCAATGTACAGCATGATAAACAGCACCACAAGAAAGTGCTTCCCGGTAGCTTTCGTTTTAATGATCACACTTTAGGATTTCAGCTGCGAACTGAAAAGTTAAAATCATTTGACTGGTGACAATTTGAGATTTTCTCCCGGGTGGGTACTCCTGTCAATTTAGAATAGGTGTGTGTCTCAAACTGGCCCCATTTAACCTATTTAAGGATAGAAAATCGAAAATTGATGCCCTTTTTAAGACCCAAACCCGTGCCTTTACATGCTGTTTACTGCAAGTTTAGCTAACACGAGAAAGGGACCCTATCTAAGGATCACACTGGGATCACAATACAGTCACCTCGCGTTGTAACGGACACCATCGGGCCCAAGATTTGGTGTCCGTAATAGAGAGAGTTCGTAATAGCGAGAGTTGTCTTCAGTAGTTCTTATTCTCAGGGACTTCGGCTCCTGTCCGTAATAACAGTGTGTCGGCAAGGCGGGAGTTGACTGTACCAGAAAGGGGCAAAATGGATACCTTATTTAAGGACTGAGAACCTCAAAAACCATACCCTATTGCATGCCATATACTATATAGACCATAATTATATGGGAGTACCCCCGGGAATTTTCTCCCAGGAATGTTAGAACCACCCAGCCTGTAGAAGATCGTAATCAGTACCACGGGAAGGTACGGCTCAATAGCTTACATGTGATGGTCAAACTTCAGGTTGTTTGTGCGAACTGTGAAATCTTACTATCACGTTAGATGACTCATCAGCATTTTACTGAGTCTAGGAGGGAAAGGATTAATAGATTTTAACAAGGTATTCATGGACTCAGATGTCAAACTGACTGTGCATGACTTATGTCTTGTGACTGTGGTGTATTTATTCAAGGAGAAAATCACAGAGATTGAAGAAAGAATAAGGACAGTTGAGAATAATGTGAGCCAAGTGAAAGATCAAGCAGAGTCTTACGAAAGTGAACAGCAACAAATTGTAGCAGAACTTCAACAAAGGAAAAGGACTTTCAAAGAAAAACAGGTACACTGCTTCAAAACGTTGTCCACATTTTGCCACTCCAGATTGCCCAGTGTAAAACTATGGCGAAATGCGACCGGAGTGATTTAAGGCACTGACCTGTAATCTGGAAGTTCCGCGTTTGTTCTTCTCTTTGATGACTAGGTGGACTGGAGCAGGGCAGTGTCTGGCTCAAAACCTTGAGCCCCCTGTTTAATTGCCAACAAAGAAGATAACAAAGTTTGCGTTCAATATGCAATTTGTTGCCTTCCTTGAAAGGAAAATGCCAATTGGGAAAAGTAAGCCGAAATTGTTCTATTCCAGAAAATATTCAAACAACCACTCCCCCCCCCCCCCGACAGAGGGCATTTGTTTTTGACCCCCTCCCCACCCACCCAGTTTAGCTTCATACTTTCCTCTAGAAATTTTTGCTATTCAGATCCCCAACCCCCTCGGAATTTCCAATAACTTTCCATGGTACTGGTCATACTGCGGGGATGGTGTAGCGTGTATCTCATGCTTCATTATTGTTCGCTTCCATATATGGGGTGGGTGTACTTTAACATATTTTCGGGAACCGCACATTTGTGAGGCATTTTTTTCTCACATTTGGACTTAAGATACCGTAAACTGCCGCTTATAAGCCCTGGGCTTATACAACTTCGTAAGAGGTTTTGGGTGGACTTATAAATGGAGGCGCTTATATCCGGGGGCCTTATAAGCGGAATAAAAAAAAAACGTTTCGAAATGAGCCACAGCAGTGTTGATCGAAATACGTTTTTAATCTACCAGTTTTTAATTAACCTTTGAAACGACATAATAATTCGAATTCATTTCAATTTTAACAACAAAATCAAAACTGTAACAACATAACCGTAGCCGGAACGTAGCAAAACAGAAGCTCAGAGTTCATCTTGGCAGTGTTCTGTGAGAGTGCTTAATATTAACGAAACAAGGAAAACTAGAGGGGGGTTTATATCCAGGGGCGGGGGTGGGGCTTATAACCGGATGTATTTTTTTTTTGCTTACAGGTAGATGGGCCTATAACTGGGGGGCTTATAAGCGGCAGTTTACGGTATGTCGTAGGAACGTTCGTGCGTTTGAAAATTGGTTTGTTATTATATACCATAAAATCTCGCTTATAAGCCCCCTTCCCGCCTTCCTGGTTATATGTCCACCAGTTTAGAAACAGAGCAACATCATTCTGGTTTGTAGCCTCCTAGAGATAAGCATACCTCATCTTTTACTTTCTTAGCACAAAATTTGCAAGGAAGGTGTGGTGAAGATTTTGATGTTCCAAATCAGTGCAGGTGCTCAATTTTTTTTCTTTGTTTCAGTCTGCTTTGAGAAGACTGCAACGTGAAGTTGAGGAGGCCACAAGTGACCAAAGTGATCTGCAAGAGAAGATCGAGGAGATGAAGAGCTCTGCGTATGCATGTTTATTTTTCAATGTCTTTCCAATGTTTTTATTTCCGATTGCATTCAGTCAGAATTCGAGGATAACTGACAGAAGATAAGCTCAAGTTCATTTCTTCATTTGTAGACTTGAGTTAGTTTGCTGAAAGCTAGGCCACATGCACTAAGATGTCACCTAACTTCATCTCTGGTACTACCAAAATGCCAAATGGCATAGCCCCATTTTGTTATGTTTTCAGTCATGTCTCAATGTGCTCAGCTACAATACAGCTTTACAAGTTCCATAATATTCTTTGGGCGGGTAGGAAGCCCTCGTAGTATATAAACGTCATGGGGCTGGTTATTAAGTATTATGTCCTCTAGGGAGATGAGAAATATAGAGGAGGAACAAGTTCAAAATCAGTCACGGTTGGAGCAGAAAAAGAAGGAGTTGGAAAGAGTCCATTGTGAGCTCAAAGAGCTTAACAACAGAACAGTAAGGCTGCGTGATGAAGAGCAAAACAATAAAAAACAAGTCGCTAGAGTGAGGTATAGGAAATTCCAATGTAAATGAACATTTTTTATGATTTTGAATAATTACATGATAACGTTAAAAGACTATGGTGCAGTCGACATTCGCTTTATATATATATATATATATATATATATATATATATATATATATATATATATATATATATATATATATTCAGCATCTTTTTGCTAAGAATATATCCTGTTCCAAACTTCTTGATAGCTGATGAGGTAATATACGTTTACAGTTGGGGAAAAGTACCTATTTTGGGTCCAATATATGATCATTTCCCAATGACTAACAAGAATCACCAAATTTTCAAGGACCTGTTTTCTTCGTTATTGTCATGGGGCCGCTACCCCATCATCTTCTAGGGGAGGGGGTAGTACTTGGTTTCAATAACATTTGTCTGTTCCAAATAATTGGTCTTAATGTCTCTTGCATCCAATGCGAAATTTTGTCGATTAATCAAACTAGTTTCATGAGGGAAATTGGAAGGCTGACCTAGTTGCAGGAGCGCGATATAAAGAACGCTGTGATGTAAAAAATACATACAATACTTACATACATATACACACGTAGATATTTAATTTGATAACGCAGGTTAAAAGGTGGCAGCTAAAAGAGCTCATGTGAGCCTGCTATTTAATCAAATACAAATATCTCTCGAAAATAAATAACAGCATTGTAGTTGTACTTGCCATGTCAGATAGGAATTCATAGTTTGTTTAAATATCAAGTTTATTTTCTTTTGATTTTATAGTCAAGACGAGGAATCAAAAGCGAAAGAAATCAAAGAAAAAGAAAGACGCGTACAACAAGCCAAATACAGAACGAATGACAGGCTTTTAAAATTTGGTGATTGGATGCCAAGAGTAGTCAATGGTATAAATGATGCTGTACGTGAAGGGAGGTTCACCACGCCACCCAGGGGCCCCATTGGTAAGATACAGATGGTGGAGGAGGGAGGTTGGAGCAATAGGAACAATTACGATTCATTTTGCTACAATTGATATGAATTTAATTGTTTGTACAGCCTGTCCTTGCTATTACATGGGATTAACGTAGGTTTGGCACGGTGAAAAGTGATAAAACTCCATCCGGCCGCAGTCACTATGCAAGAGCAAGCAGTGTCATCTGCACGATGAGTATTATGATGACTTGTTACGGCGTGATGGAATGGGCCAAAAATTATCAATGTTCAAAGGTCCATTTTGGGCCCTTAATGTTTGCTGCTTTGTTATTTGACAGAATTTGGGAATATGTTGTATTTACGTTTGATAGGTTTGCACGTCCATTTGAAAGACCAAACATGGTCCAAGGCGATTGAAACATGTCTGAAAAACCTTGCTTATGGATTCTGTGTTGCTAACTATCAAGACTTGAAAGTTCTCAAGACCATCACTGCTCGGACTTGTACAAAGTTCTTCCCTGTTGTTTTGGTGTGCCCTTTCCAGGTGAGCTTTATGATTATTTTATGTTTGTTATATCTGAGGCAGTTACCTTATTTCCTCCAATAGTAGCCGGGGGTGATTATTCGAGGTGGGGGGATTAAACTTGGGGGGGGGGGGATTATTTCAAATATTGTTCGGTGATAGTCGTTCCCTAAATATCTTATTTTATTATCCCATTTAAGCATAAAATAATCACATCAAGTAAACTTAACACGAGCTCTTTTTGATAGGTGCTCTCAATTTGTTTTGTTTAACTTATTTTTAATATCAATATCCTCGGCGTCAGAGCTCGAGTCATCAGTCAGTCTCAACTTCAACATCATCAGAGAGAAGGCGAAAGAAATGGGGAGAGAGAGAGGGAGTTGAGTATTCAAGGGAGCTGAGGTGGTTAGGGAGCGATTATTCTAGGGGGCGATTAATTAAAAAACTGCTGTTAATCGAGGACTGAAATACGGTTATTTATTGTATTTCAACCTGCTACAACGGAAGTGTAATTTGGTATTTCTTCTGACAAAGATGCAAATTGAGTGATAAGTATTTCTCCAGTCTCGTACCACATCTAGTCTCGTGCTTGTTGTTTGTATTTGTGTTTACACTTGTTGGAAATCTGTAGAATATCACGTACTGAACTGTGTGTGAAAGATATAACAAATGAGAGAATATCGCAGTATGAACCACGTTAAGCAGTTGTGTGAAGTAAGGATTCGAATCCATAAACCTTTGATTACCGGTGCAGTGTTCTACCAATTGAGCTATCAAGCCAGCTGAGAGCTGGTCAATATATAATAATAAACTTTATTAATGTGTCAAGAAACGTTAGCATGTGTGCTAATTGGTGACACAATGGCTCCGTGTAATTTTTATTTGGTTTGTAAAGTGAGCTGAGGGAAGCATTTACAGATGAATTAACCTACTTGAAGGGCAAATTCTATAATTTTGACTACCAGTAGAGCCTAGAAACGAGTAAAATAAACGAATTATTGCCATACTCAATTCTCAACTGAAAAACGAGGTTCTCAATTCCTTCGACCACACACTACAGAGCCTGTCTTACCTACTTTCAAAGGGCCTCACAATTGATGTCCTCCTATTATCATTATACATACGTTTAACAGATCCTTTTAGCCGACAAAAAAGAAAATGCCAATTTTTGTTTGTTTATTTTGTTTTGATTAATAGGGCACGGTTTATGATGTGGCATCTCACGTAAGTCACTTAACACTGTTAATTGAAAAAAAAATGCAAATAAATAGTTTGGGTAGTTTAAGTTAAGAGCATAATGTTAGGGCTGAAACATACATTAAACAAGTTGCGCTTTCGCTGACTGACTTCAGGGTTTACGAGTACCCTTTCCTGTTCAAGTGAGGCTGATGAGCCCTTATGGAAATGGCTACCCACTCACCCCCCTCCCCGCTGGAAACCAGTAGCTGTACCTGTTCAATACCTGTTCCAATAGATAGCGGGATGGTCTTTAGGTGGCAGGACACTCCTGAATTAATGGTGCTCGCTCTTGTATGTTGTGGTAAACGGGATCTCCGGCATCATCCCCCCCCAGAGTGAGGTGGCGCTACATGCTTTCGCCTCCCCCCTGCCGCCTTATTTTATAGGCCACAAGTTTCCTTGTGCTTTCCTGGGTCCTTTGGTCTACATAAGCCTGTCTAATCGTCTTCGATTTTTGTTTGTAAACAGAAGAGGCTAATTTACTGATGGTGAAGTCAGAAACATGGCAAATGAAACAACAAGAATTGACTTAAATGTTTAGTGGGGAGTGGGGATGTTAAATGTGAAATAAGGACACTCCGTAAACAAAACGAGGGAGAAAGGAAGTTGCCCGCTGGAAGGTGGACAAATTTTATTGTTTAAGAGGGGGAAACTTCCGTCTGAAGTGGTTGGGTTTTGACATTTAGCAACGTTCTATTTCAGAAACCAAACTGCCAATTTCCAACTGTTTATGACGTGCTGGACATTGATGATCCCGTGATAGCAAACTGTCTGATAGATCAGGTAAAGTTCTCTTCTTTTCTCAAGCATCACCTTTTCAGTCTGGGCCACATGAATATAATAGTTAGTGAGGGTCGATGAGGGCTAAAGGGCTAAAACTCACTGAGAAAAAACAAGAGTTCGAGTTGAGTTAGGCACCAGACAGGAACTAGATCCTAAAGTTTCATAATTTGTAGTTAAAAATTGGTCAGTGAGCCGATGCAAACTCTTCGCCAGTACACGAGATTGGCTGAGATTTCAAGCCAGTGAGAGCAAGGGTTGAATTCCCTTCAACCTTTGGAAACACGATCTCCACTGGTGACAGGTTTGGACCAAGTGCATTCCAAAGAAGCTTGTATGAGAAAAAAGTGGTCTTAACTCATGCTAACCATGCGTATTAGGCCCAGTTCAGACGCCGTACCTCTCATGTGCCGTACCAAATACATTTTTGCTCCTAGGTCGTATTAAGCGGCAAGCTTTGCCGTGCCCTGAGATTTTGGCTTGCCTAATTGAAATATGTCCAAAAAAACTCATTTGGACACCGTACAGCTGCCAAAAAACTACGTACTACTTGGTATGGCACATGAGAGGTACGGCGTCTGAACTGGGCCTTAGATGCTGTGAACATTCTTGGTAGCCATTTACTAAATCGATTCTTGTGGCGTGATTTAGATAAAATCTAAGACTGTTATGTTGTTAGAAAGCTATGAATTGATATAATTCCAACGCTGGAGACGTACTATCAAAATAAGATGATTTAGATAGCTAGTAAATGGTGGCGTTGATTTGCCATTTTTGTTTTTCGACATTTTGTGAAAGTCAGGCCTCGAGACTAACTTTTCAGCTTAATAGCCCAGTGGCTAGTGAGAGGTTTGATTTCACTAGCCAAACTAAATTTTCACTAGCCAGACTTTTTTTTGCATAATCTCGCACTGTGTTCAATATGGGTAATTTTTAGCCGAGTTAAGTACTCTTAATCGCAAGAGTGAAGAACTGGAATGTTGACCATTCTTTCCAACAGTTAAAGATCCTCACACGACTACAAAGTATTCGTGCATTCAGGGCAAATTCGCAGGTACGATGTTATTCCCGCCCCTCTCTTTTCTGTTGCGGTTATCATGACCAATATCAAGAAAAGTTAACCTTATATAAGCTTGTCATCGTACGGAGAAACGTTGGAAAGAAGAGACTGAGACTAACAATGTATGAACGTTGTAAGGTTCGGAGAAAGACAAGACTGATAGAGCACTCAATTCACGTAAGGAAAAATATCTGTATTTAAGTACGGAGATGTATTGAGCAGACAAAGCTAATAAGGTTTGCACTTACTAAGGTACGGAGAAACGTTGAGGAGTCATACCGAACACCTTGGTTGCAATTACACTACAATAGGAAGAAACACTGCCGAATGTACCAAGGTACAGAGACACGTTGAGGAGACACTGAGGCTAATAAAATATGGGACTACCAACTTACGGAGAAACGTCATTAGACAAAACTAATTCCGTAAGAACGCGTAACGTATGGAAGAACGCCGACCGGACCAGACTATTACGGTAGGACAATAAATTACGGAGAAACTTAGGGAAGACAACTAATAATGCACGAACGTACGGATAAACGTTGAGAAGACAAGACTAATACTGTATGAACATACCAACAGACAGATAATGCTAAAAGATGTAGACTTATCGTACGAATGCACTTACATGCTGAAAGCCTTGGGGAAACAAGACCAGTAAAGTGCGAACGTGCCAACAGCGTATGGAGAAACGTTGAGAACGCAAGACTAATAAATCGATAAACATACTTCCGTACGGAGAAACGTTGTGAAGACAAGACTAATATCATACGAACGACGTTACGTAGAGAGAAACGCTGCATGGGAAGAGAAAGTAATATTGTACGAACGTAGTAATGATTGGAAATAAGTCGATGATAAAAGAAGACTAAAGAATTGTGTGAACGTAGTAACGTACGAAACTAGACTAACTTCATATGAACGCACAAACGGACCTTTGAAGGACACGTATGGTGAAACGTTCTTAAGACGGCTTATTTCGTTGGAACGTACTAATGACAGAGAAACGTTGGCAACTGTGACAACATTAATTTTAGTAGGGAGAATTGTTGGAACGACAAAACAAGTACCATACGAACATTATGACATCGTTTTACGAAATAAGATTTAGTTTCTGTTCACTCAATTTGCTTTTGGGATCCGATAATCAGAAGCAATATTTAGTTTGGTTTGCATCCGGTACTTTAGTGCTTTGAAAATTTCACTAGCCAAAATGGCTAGTGAAAGCGCAAAACCTACTAGCCAAAACGGAAGTTTTACTAGTCTGTGACTAGTTGGCTACCGTTAGTCTCGAGCCCTGGAAAGTGGTGTTTCCTAGTAACATCTCACGTGATGTAATCTACAATCCAATAGGTTAAAATCTTTTTCTTCATTTTATTATGTTTCATGGCGAGACATCTTCCATAGGCCTCTCCAGTAAATCTCTCGTAGGTCTTTAGTTTTTTGGAGACGATATCATTTTGAGACGTATACTTTTGGCTTCAGGTGACTAGACAGAAGTGTTTTAAACTTTTAGTGTGTTTTCTAGCTTCAGATAGAAATGACATTGCTGATAGAATCAAGGTCTTTGGCTTGTCAAGTTATATGGTCCAGAAATGCACCAGCCAACAAGGTAAAGCTCATTGCCCCAAAACTATTAATATATCATTAGTTTATTAATTAGTTAAGTAGTGAATTATTAGTGATATTTTGACCATTACTTGAACAATGTGGGATGTGGTAGGGAGATTTTGAGTCGTTTTGTCGTTTTTTAGGGGTGTGTTGGTTGACATCGTAATTATGAGTGATGGAAGTGTTAAAGACAAGCGTTGGTTAGGATTTGAACGTCACATTTCGATTTTTATTAACGTTGCAATAATTACCCAATAATGAGTTTCTGGTTAAAAAAAGGCATTTTGTTGTCACAAATGATCAAGATTGATTGCCTTATTTAGTTTCCGAAAGTCAACACAAAATCAGGGTGTACCATCAGTCTCGTGATAAGTGGTTTGGTTGTGAAAAGGTTATGATATTTGTATACAGATGGTTCGGAAACGCAATACATTGATTTATCATGATCCAGGGATTTTCATAAAAATCAGTCTCGTCATATAGTGGTTACCTCGTCCTACTGTTGTGCTCTTTTTTGCAAGACATGATTATGGTCACTGGTTATCAGCAAAAGGTTGGGATAACCAAAGTTGGAAGTCACCGCTTTGCTGCGATACAATCAGCAATACCGTTGCTCGTTAGGATTTTCACAGGGAAGTCTGTATCTGAGTAGGATTGTAACTGTTTTTGCAAAATCAGACTACTAGCAACTGGCTCCCTAAGATAACGCAGGACTGTTTTCGCAAAATCAAACTACAGACAACTGGCTCGCTAAGATAACGCAGGCAAGGCTCTGCCACTTTTCACAGACAAGACTCGCTGCCAACACAGCAACAGGCAAAGGCCCGGGATTATCACTGCTAAAGTTCGGATGACATGTATAAGAACACTCAGCAACAAGGAAAGGTTCGGAATTGTCACTTTCAATAATCGGAGCAATAAAACCCCGGAAACTGTGTTTCTCTCAGTATGACTTTTTTTCGGAGTTAGTGCAAATTAACAGACCAACAGCAGCTGATTCACTGTATTTCAAAGCATTTTGTTTTTGAACTCTGTTTAGTTCTCTGACAGTCTCACCCATCCAGTTACTAACCCCGCCAAACCAGGCTTAACTTTGGTTAGAGCATCCAACCGGCACCTGGAAGGTCATGGGTTCGACTCCCGTTGGGAGGACTCAGATTTTTTCTGAGTAATACGACTATTTCAACATTTCGTCTTTTAGCACGTTTCAGCTAGTCGTCACCCCATTATCATGAATGTTTTCATTGTGGTAGATGTTCCTCTCCCTTGTCCACACACATGCAAAGTGCAATATACACTAACAAAAATCAGGAAAAGAAAAAATAACGAGAAAGGGATAATTATTTCAGCTCATTCTGTCGCAGATTCCAGTTCATGATCGGGGGAGTCATAATTGTTCTATAATTGTTCAAAGCCCAGTTGCCCCGGCAGCCCGATCAAAGTTAAGCCCGGTTTGACGGGTTATCAATTGGATGGGTGACCGCCAGGGAATCTCACCTGATTCAATATTACAGCAAATAAAGTTTGGTTCAGTTTATTATGCATTCTGCACTACCATGTTACGCAGAAATTATACGTGTGACAAATTCATTCCACCATTTCCATCACACTTTATATTCCTGATAATTCCCTACATTTCCAAACACTTTTGTCACTCTTACCACAAAAACCACATTTAGATTACCTTGAACGTCTTTGCTATATTGACCAGTGTTGGAGCAGCAGACACGTTTACCCATTGGGGACCCTACTTTTAAACGAGCAGTGGCGTGGTGGTGTTGTGTCCAGTGCCCTGGGCTTTCCATCAAACGTCAGATTTGAAAGACGATTGTTCAAGACTAGTCTTCCCCCTTCACTGTGTTATTTTCTTACACACGAAACACAGCTCCACAGTGTATAAACGGGTATCAGGAAACCCTAACGGAGAATTATTAAAATGCTTGAGAATAACCCAGCGATGGCCTTGCATATCATGTACAGTTATAGAGTAACAATGCTCACAGATGCTTCAGAAACAGGAGCTGAGCCCCCACACCGATGAGCCACTTCGTTCAACCCGGTGGATTTACCTTTTTTCCTCATGTTTTGGCGTGGAAACTGATTTACTTTGTACTCTCATAGGCCTTTGCTGCTAGCGGTGATCAGATTATTGGTGGGCGGAGTGCAAAAAGCATTGCCCCTCCAGAGAACTTTAGAAATTATTTGTCGTCTAACGCCAGAGAAGATATAAGGTTGGTACTTGACTCATTTTATGACTTGCGTAAGTTGGGGATTGAAATTGAAGGATGTAAATTATTTGCATTACGGTTATGAGCTCCAGAGATAACAATGTTGAAACACAAGTACAATTGAGCTACTGGAAAGAGAAAGAGGGAGTATTGCCGCAACACGTTTCCAGTAGTCACGTTTTAATGGCTCTCAAACTCTGAATAACGATTTTAATTTATTCTTATTGCATTTCCAGTAATTTTGATTATTTATCTTATAGCCTTTTGCCAATACTTTGACAAATGACGGAACGTTTATTTTTTGTTTGTTTATTTTAGGAACTTAAATCAAGAAATAAACCAGAAGACACAGGAGTTGAGTCAGCTTAGAAATCAGAAAAGAACGATAGAAAACCTACTTAGACAAAAATCTGTAAGTAGTTATTTTTTTTGATTTCAGACATTTTTTTGAAAGCTGCATGGGCTCGACAGTTTTAAGCAGCATTCCAAGATATTTTTTGGTTCTTCTTACAGAATGAACTTCAACAAACATCACAAAGAAAAAAGGAATTGCATGCCTTAATGAACCACCTAAAGCTGGTGAGTATCATTAAAAGACAAAACCTCCTAACATACTGTTTATTTTCAGTGAACGCCAGCCAACGCCAGAACGTTGGATAATAATGTGGACACGTTAATCAACATTTTAAGAAGTGCGTAATTCGTAATTCATCACTGCTATAGGTTTAAGCAAATTCTGTGCCATTTGAATTAATCAACAGAAGTATTATCGTGGAAATGTTGGCCAGTATTGTTCTGCTATTTAATGAAATTTAGATTGTGCTTTTTGCAAAATGGAAAAAGAAAGAAGCCTGTGAATTTGCTCTTCCTATCATTGCGAAGCAGATTATCTAATTCTCTGGAAAATTACGTGGCTTGTGTTCGCATCGTCCGCCATATTGGTATTCATGCGCACTTGTCAAGCGTAAGTGGCAAATGAGCCACAGGCCTCCCAGGGAAACCCCCCTTTTATAGCGCGCCTTTGTATTTAAGTAAATTAATAACACTTCGCCATACAAGTTTACAACTGAAGAAGGTGGCGGGATAGCAGCAGGGGGAAACTAAATTCCCATTCAATGGTTGTTCTTCTTAAAATAAATTTGGCGTCTTTTGTTGGCTGATATTCAAAAGTTTTCATGTTTTTTTTAAGTGCATTAGACTTAGGGAATCATTCAAGAGAGATGATTATTCGAGTCTTTGGGGCAGTTATTTTCAAACGTTTTCTCAAAAGCGGGTTGATTATTCAAGTGGGTGGGAGCTATTATTGGGGAAATGGCTTCTGTGCGAGGAATATGCAATTTCGACTGAGTCTTCTGCTCAGTTGTAAAACAACTATGGTTTATCAGGAAAACTGTTTTTCTCTCTTGTGCTTGAATCTTTGTGTTTTTGACGAAGGGTATATATATATTGTTATATCTTGCAGGAAATAGATGAGTTGATGGAAGCCTTTGAGGATGTAGTTTCGCCTGACATTTCAGTGTTGGTATGTGGAACGTTAAGTTGAGAAATCCATTCAGCGTGAATATTGTATTCAATTTTACACCTTAGTGGTCGACAAACAAGAGGTCTGCTCGGTTCGGTAACATTATGTGTACGTAACGTACGCAGTTGGAAAAAAGAAAGCCTAAACAAATTCAAACTTGTACGGGATTCGAACCCATGACCATCTGATACTGGCGCAGTGCTCTACCCGACTGACCTATCAAGCCAACTGGCTTAGTTGATAACAGCACTGTTTTAAATCTTTCATCTGCAAGTCATACATGTAATATGTCATATATTTAACTTTCAGCATGCTGCTGAGCTCAGAGCATAGCAGACACAGACAAAACAAATGCAAATGACATTGAGAGAATATATCGAGAATCTCCATATCATAGAGCGTTCTTTTCTTAATTTTCAGGAAACTGATTTGGAGCAGGCTACTCAGCGACTTGAGGATCTAAGTGAACAGGTATTAACATAGGTCTGTAATGCGTACAAATGTGCCACAAGTATACGCTTTGACGATGGGCTAACGCTCGAAACGTCAACCTCCAATTTCTTTATCGTGGCCAATTTACCATCAGGTTACCTTCAACTCAGTTGATAAATGCAACGTTTTGTGTTTTACTTCCCCACTGACGCAGCATCACAGTTTCTTTAGAAACTAACCCCCTTGTTTATACAATAGAACTGTTGTACCACAAAGTCACGTTTTGAAAAAAGGAATATTAAATAAGACTAATTGTTTTGGAAAAGTAAAAAGGAATGACTCATGAAGAACTCCTCAGTTCTTTCCAATTCCTGTCGTGTCGTGGATCATTTTAGAAACCTCAAAGCCTCAACGTTCCTATCAATTTCAAGTACTGTTCTACAAAATCACACCTTAACCGCTCAGATATGTACACCTGCTTTGCTGGTGTTTTTTATTTAATTCTTCTCTTTCCAGAGCCAAAATGCAGAGCAGGAAAAGGCGGAAGCTGAGAGTTTATTGGACAAGCAACAAGAAGTGTATGACGAACATAAAAGAAAGATTGCTGAAGTGCTAGAAAATGCAGAGCCTCTTAAGGTTAGAATCATAAGTGGCTGATGCGTTATCTTTGTGTACCTATTATGGTGTAAAAGGTTCAAGGCTGTGCCAAGATTGTGTTTGGCAATGGAAAGGCCACATATAAAAAAATGATACGTTATGAACTAGGCGGCGCCCTCATTGGGTTCTTTGCATGCCACCGTTTCTTTGCACCTGAACAAGCTGGAACAAGCTGAGCATTCCTTGAAGCTAAACTTATGGTCAGAATAGGATACAAGTGATGTTATTGAAGAATTCTGGCACGATTGTCAGGCAAAAAGAGTCTGCAATAGAATGTCATTCCCTTTAAGGGCAAGGACAAACCTGAATTTAAACCAATATGTGCTGGCCTTTTAAGGTGTTTTGCTCCTGTTTCAAGGGGGTGCTCTGTGTTTGGAATCCTGCAGCCCAGCTTTGTTATAAGTTGGCACTTTGCTATTTCATCCGTGACACAAACGCAATAGTTTTTGAAATGTGTCTGAACAGCTAGCCAATAGAAACTTAGGAGTTCAGTCACTCAACCATAACAACAGAACTCCTCTATTTCATGCTTTTGTTGGAGATTACGAGTATCCAAGGGGAAGAGGTCTCTTTTCAAGATAACAAGATTCCCAAGAAAGCGGTTGTGTACAGTAGTTTATTTAACGTCCCCTTGCTCTTTATTTAAAATTCTCCAGGAAGAGCTGGAGTCTCTAACACTTATGGGCGACCAGGAGAAGGCAAAAAGGGAACACTTCGAAAAGGAGCGAAGGAAATTGGAGCAGAAAATTGACCAGAATGAGAGAGTGCGGGATGGTCTCCTCAAGTTAGCGGAGGTAAGACGCCATTTGCTCCATCGGTTCAACAGGTCAGCCTTCCATCACTTGTTTGTATGTATTATTCCATCACTTGAATGGCTCGATAATTGATAGTTATTGGTAAAAATTATTTTCAAATTGACAGCAAAAGGCAGAGCAGGCAAGCCAACATTTTGAGAGAGTAGAAACCACAAGAAGTGTGACGGACCTGGAGACAGAAATTATAAAAAAGCAGAGATACATCAACGAGGAGGAAAAAAAGTAAGTTTTACTGTCTAGATTGAGAAAACCAAAACATACTTATCGCGGCACAAAATGCCGTCTGAGATGCAAATGTAAAAACTTAATAATAATTCTGATGATGAAGTGCAACAGATGTCTGGGAAAAGCATTCTACTTGGTTTCCATTTATTTTCAAATTTATTTTCACCAATCAATTTAGTGGGAGCATGGTTTGGGCTGGTTTAGGTCATCGCTGTGAAAACATTTTGCCGTTTTTACTCAGACGAAAAACAAACACGAAAAGAAACGTTTCTTTTTTCAGGTTGTAAATTGTCTGTAATTTACTGCGACTTAAATGAAGATCCAACCTCAGCCAATGGTTACGTTTTATGCAGCTGTCAATTATCTTAGCAGACTCCGGGAGCAAAAGTGTTAAGCTCAACGGGCTCATAAGATCGCGTTAGTTTCTTGTTAGCTATTTTGTCTGGGTTAGTAGATGGTCTTTGTAGCCAAGATTCATGGAATTACAAAACGCAATCGTGAGTTAAGGTTTGAACTGAACTGTAGAATTCTTGTGTAATTGAAAAAGACGCCGCCCGTTAACATTCCGCCATCTTCAGATTTCTATTACTTATTAAAGTTGCGTGACTGTGGGTGCGTGACCGAAGGTCCGTCTTGTGTTGAGGTCTATGTTTGACTTTTTTTCTCCACTTGCTTTTCTTGAGTTTTATAAGCTCTTCTGCCCGCATGGCACTAATTGCCTGTTTTTTCTTCGAGTTTCTGATTGGTTCCCTGACTTCTGCGTTTGCTGTGATTGTTCAGATTAAAGTAGTTTTGGCTGTACGACAGTTATTATTTTTCTTCAGGTCTCAATAAGTTACCGAAACAAACAGTATTTTCACGGTCTATTTACGACCGTATGGACAAGGAACACAAAACGAAGAGGACTAAAATCCTCCATTGATACTAACGGGCGACCTAACGGTTCGTCAGTCTAGTTACTGCCATTTTCTAACGGTTGTCGTTAAGTAGTGTGTTTTTTGTTTTTGCAGCCGTGGAAGTGTGGAGGAGGTTACAAAACAGTTCAACGAAATTACAGATAGATTCACAAAGATCTTACAGAATAAGAAAAATATACATAAATATAACAAGGTAGGATAGCAATACACCAGCAATATAAACAAATTTCAAATTATCATGACTGAACCAATGCAGCCATGTTTTAGTGCCTACATCCCTTTATACATTGTTTGTATACTTTGTCATTATTGGAATGTTTATTGTACATTGTTTTGTCATGTCTACTGTATTTTTGTTGATATTCTGTATTCATTGTTTACCTAGCATATTTTCCGTGCGAATACCGCTTTTTATTACTGTCGTTAACATCGCTTAGGACTTCTTAGCAGACCATTTTCTGCGATCGAAGCGGTCGTTAAGTGAAAAATCGCTTATAAGAACCTAGTGGATTAAGAACTTGTAAGCTAAAGTTTGTTATTTGGACCCTCACCGTACGAGAACCATAAATTAAAAGGTCCTGTCATGGGTTTAGAGAAGGACGGAACCGCAACCATATTGAATTCGTTTCAAAGCAGCAAAAAGTGCTTACTTATGAGAACTAATTCAAGAACCTAACCGGCCTTCAGCTGGCACCAAATATGCTGGTTCGGGCATACCAGTATTATTGAAATGTGCTTATTTGTCTTGTAGTATCTTACACAAGCCATGGAAAGAAGAATGAGTTTTATTAAGGAAAAGAGGAAATACTTGGCTTGCAGTACTTCGCAGTTTTTCACGCGGCATTTAAGCCGTAGAGGATTTAGTGGATATATAACATTTGATCACAGCCAAGAGACTCTGGAACTTATCGTAAGTGGCAAGTAAAGAGTAGACAACGAAGGAAAAAAGAAAGAGTTACGTAATAAATGCGGTTCATTTATCTGGTAACCAGTATGAAATTGACCACCCAGCCCCAGCCCCACCGCCCCCTGAGCGGCTTTTCAGGAATAATGAGACAAACTGCTGCAATTTGAACAAAGTTAAGAAACCCTACCGCCATGACCCGAGGAGTTGAACTCGGGTCTACTGAGAAACACTTCCAGCTAGCAGTCAGACTAGATCTTCGGATCCTAATACTGCTGCCTTAGACACTACCTCCGCAATATTTGGCTTTCGAAGTAAGATATCAAAATCTCCGTGAATACTTCTACTCAACGGACTTGGTCTGCGATCGCATGGCTCCATTTGCAAACAGAAAATATTTAAGTCGTTAAAACATACATTGAAATGACGGAAAACGGTAGTTCTTTCTACCAACAGGTTGATTTAAAAACTAATGGTTCAACTTCCTTCCGCTTAGTTTTGACAAAAACTGAACAATTCTTACCACACTCCAAACCGTCGAAAACGCCCCTAATGTTATCATTCTTTATTATTCACTGTCTTGCAGGTAAATGTCCACAAAGGTCCAAATGATGTGTATTCTGAGAGAGATGTGGATGAAAGCACAAGCGTGATGAAATCTTTGTCGGGCGGTGAAAGGTCTGTTTCCACCATCTGCTTTCTGACTGCACTGTGGGGCGCCATGGAATCTCCGTTTAGATGTCTGGATGAATTTGATGTTTTTATGGTGCGTACAATCCTTAATTGTACTAAGGTTTTCAGTGACGGGGGTAACCTGACTCGCCGGCTTTGCTCTAGATACTAGACTGAAAATAAAGGAAATTTGCGCATGAAATAAATTTACAGGAGAAGTACGCTTAGCTTTGAAAATCGCGACGGTCAAATGATCGCCGAAGAATCAGGTTTGAAAAACCTGGCAACGCACAGTGCAGTGAAAGCGGCCGTAAAGGACTCTAGTCTGTGCAGCAGGTCTAGTCAGGAGGGGGCTAGGGGCGGGGGGGGGAGGGAGAGAGTCAGGAGAAAAAGGGGCAAAACGCAGGCTAAAAGGTTTCGTTAGTGCGAAACCTTCTTTTGATGGAGATAAACATTCTCATTTTAGCGATTGTTATTTACAGGACTTGTGTAACAGAAGGGTTATCATGAAGATGGTGCTGGAACTTGCAGTGCTACCGGAACAGAAAAATCGTCAGTTTATATTCTTGACTCCCCAGGACTTAAGGTAAGTGCTTAGTGAGTCACTGTCACGTATTGTTGTGGTTCTTTTACATACGCGGCTCTTTCGAGGGACTATTTGCTGACAGTTACCCTGCGAAGCTTCAAGGGATTATCGGCTTGGTTTGAAGGGGCTATGTCACAGGTATTGTTGTGTCTCCGGTCAAAATTCTGCTTAAATCAAAACTACGAGCATTTACTTATCTACAAAATGGTTTTCTGAGAACTCCAAGAAGAAATAAAGTGCATTCTTGAAAGGAGAATCAAATACAATCCGGTTAATAATGGTTTTTGCTAGACAGCAGGGAAAACTTGAAAAAAAGCGGCCCCATTTTTTTCAAGTTGCAATCCTTTTCCATCCTGATCATCCGTGGCCAAAGTCACTTATTTACAGTTTAAGTGCACTTGTAGAGTGGTTTTAAACAAAACTCGGACAATGATTTTGGGTTTCCATTATTATAAACATGTCTTTTGGCTTCTCAAATTAATGCTTAAAATTGGTGACATAGCCCATTTAAAAACATCAAATTTGCAAGGTAAACTATCAGACCGATCTTCCCGAGACAGTCACACTCGCTTGTTGTTGTCAGTGTTCATCACTAAATCATCCAAGAAAAGTAACTGAAACTGACTTTTTCGAATTTTGTTTTGATATTTAAAGGAGAAATTATATGCTGATCACACTCTTCTGTTTCGTTTTAGTTCTCTGCCAATAGATAAGAAACTGGTCAAGATTTTTAAGCTTGATAATCCTGAAAGATGACTGGATACAAGGACTAACCGCAAGATTATAGTTTATTAAGTGTGTTAACTAAAAAATATTTTATTTTGACAAAGAATATAGATGTTCAAATTTTGCCAAAAAATGTAAATTTCAGTTGAAGAACTAGATTATATTTATCGTATATTTTATTTCCTATGTAATCCTATGTAAATAGAACAAATTGGATTCGCTCTTAGTTAGAAATAATGATTGTTCGTGCGTTGGCGGAGCTCTATAGTTGGTCACAGAAATCAAAACTTAACAAAACAAGTATATAATGATGTAAGTAGTGATGTTTATTGTTTATTAACACATTATCCTAATTAATAATGATTTGCAGATACATAAACAAGTAAAAACTAACGAGATTAAGTTCCAACGTTTCGGCGACTTCATGACGCCAGTCTACAAGGCTGTTTTGTGTTCATCCTCGGTCTATTTTATTTTTTAAACAGTCACTTTTATATATTTATTTTTTTCATTGTCTACTTTTATGTGCACAAAATTGTTGTTTTTGTAGGATATATTTTAAAAAGATTTTGTCAAGTTTCAAGTCAGGCGAAATAGAGCCTTGACTGGAATTCAAATTTCACAAAATCATTAATCATAATAACAGTCAACAGTTCCTATAAGCAATTTCTTTGCTAAATATTTTGTAATAAAAAAGAAGGACGTTTCGACATCTTTGAGGTCATTTTAAACAAAACAAGAGTTTGTAATTTTTGTCACTACCTTTGGCTCGTTATCAGTGGGGTGGGGAAAAAATTTTGTACTGAGAAATGGTCACTCTTAACTCACTTGCTCTCCATAGGTGGTTTTTTTTGTGATGTCATGGAAACCAAATGCACTTACAAGGGCACCACAAAGCTTCTCTCTTGACATTTTCTACGCACCTGTGAAAAAAACTTCGTGGAAAATTTCCTGCCGATGTACTGCTTCGCCGCATACAAATACAGCACTTTGAAATTCGATCCAATTCGTGGCAGCCCGAAACACAAGAATTCTCAAAATGCTATGAAAAAGAGCGATATTTTCGTTTTATTTTTCAAGTATGATAATGTCAAAGTATCATCTCAAGAGAAACTAGGCATATTAATTTTCATTATTTGGTTTTTAACATTTCCTTTTTTTTTATAAAGAGGGACACCAACATGGTGGACGCCTTGAAAACCAAGAATAGGAAACAGGCTCTGCATGTCCCCGCTCCGGGCTAACACTGGACCGTTTATGCATGGTTTATTTTTACCTGTTGCCATCTCCCCCGGGTAACCCCCAGGACAAGTCTAGCCCTTCCTGCCCGGGACTGGGGAATTGTTTGAAGCGGTCGTGTCCCGGGGGGAGGAAGGCGGGGCAAATCGAAAATTAGACTGCGAGTAGTCTCTAATTTTGGCGATGGCGATTGTGGAGCGGGCGAAATACACACGCGCGCGCGAAAGTTCGAGGAGACGCGACGCGAAGCGTCGAAGGGAGCGCCGAAAATTAATTTTCGGCGCTCACTTCGCGTCGCGTCTCCTCGAACTTTCGCGCGCGCGTGTGTATTTCGCCCGCCCCACAATCGCCATCGCCAAAATTAAAGACTACTCGCAGTCTGATCGAAAATAACTTCTCGTTTTTCTCGTGAAGTACGTCACTTCTCGGTTGCTTTGGTGGCGCCGGATCGCATGGAGAACGCTGGCTATTTCCAGGAAAAATCTCCAGAATTTGTAGCAGACTGATTAGAGAAAAGGAATTTCTCAAACTTAAAATCTTTATTTCGAAGGTACGTTCATTGTATTAAAAAATCAGGGGCTTCATAGTATTAAAAATAATCTTTGATGCGTACTCAAATGGATGGCGTTCGTCACAAACAAAGAAATATTTCGTCAGTTCTAGAAACGCGTTTAAATTGTTGTCAAAACGTGTAGTTTTGCCAGTGTACGGAAGTGGATATCGTTACTCCCTATATTTTGACCACAGAACGACGTATTTGTGGTCGATGAGGAGTCCCCGGGAGTGGGAAATTAGCTCTTTCTGTGTGCCCGGGGGTGGGGAATAGACGTCAAGTAAGAAAAAGAAAATGCAGATCCTCGAGGGTATGCCCGGGAGATGGTAACAGAAAGAATTGAACCATGCATAACCCATTTGTCAATAAAAACTGGAATTTTCGGTTGGAAATTCAAATTCTACAGCTCATTTCACTGGAAAGACAGCCTAGAAATTTTTCGGAAAAGATGGGTATTGTCAGATAAATTCTTCTTTTTCCGTTCAAACCAAAATGACCAAAAAAATCCCCTCAGACATGCTGACAGGAAAGACCCCAACCACCAGGGCCTTGTTGTTCAAAGAGCGGATAACTCTATCCACCGGATAAATTCCTAACCAGTCGATACAGTCAAAGCTCTTCTCGCGACCACTCTCGTAAGCGACCAGCTCTACTTACGACCGGCATGGGAAACCCCGTTTGAATTGTCACTTTAACTCTGTAATGAAAAGCTGTCGTATTAAAAGCGACTGCGACCACTTTTGTGAATTACCGACTGGCTTTTTCTTTTGTTTCTAAGTTCTCGTAAGCGACCACTCGGTCAGCACTTTTATAAAAGCACTCAGTTCTTGATCAAATTTGGAGTAATAAATAACACGAGTGCTAATGGTTCTTTGACTTGCACATAAGCGGACCTCTTCTGTGATAAGCGGTAAAAACTATTTAAGACGATTTCCGCTCAACGTTCGAGCAGTAAGTGCAAAAATTAAGTTACCAAAAAAATACTTGTAGCACTGTCACATTTTGAGAACAGATAAGAAGAACTTATCGTTACTTTTGCTCCCAAGCTGACCCCGCGAAAGAAAATTGGATTTGAAGTTATCAATATTTCAATTAAAAAGATGCTTCATGTCAGTTCAAAATAAAATAGCGCCCGTTTTTAGCATACTTTTACGAGATTTGAAATTAATTTTCTTGAGAATGCTTGATAGTCCGTGGGCCAGGAGGCGAAACCCTCCCCCCCTCGGGGAATTTTGGGGACATATATCGTTTTGAAGCATAGCCCGAGGGTGTTTCAAATCAGGTTGTTCGCACTTCTCAAGTGGAGGCGTTTGGCCGTGCGGCCACATTCTTTCTGTGAGGCAAACAAACCACAGGCTCCCCACATAGTGGTTTTTGAAAATTACGCCTAAAATGCCCAGACAAGACACACAACACTCTAAAATGTGTATGTGTTTCTATTAAAATCACATATATAACACTGTCCAAGTAGGGAACCTGTTAATTGTCAACATCGTCTCCTGCACGTCATGATTTTGTTGACAACCACTAAAAAAGGCATTCAATGTTCTAATACTGCAAAAGGGCACATGCATTTGATATGAATACACACATGTACGCCGTTTCTACAATGCGTCAAAAATCAAGTCCACAACATTTTCCATCTTGGGAATCCCTTCGTCGTCTTCATCGTTTCCTGCAAGACTGTCAACTTTGATATCCGCCAGCTCTTGAGACATCAATTCACCTTCCGTCCCCTTAATTTCTAGAGCACCAACATTGTTCACTTCCCAACCAAGGCCTTGTGGAGGAGGAAGAAGAAGACCTCTCTATACCTAGCACGGATTTGGATGCAGTTCACAGCGTAATATTCGTCGTAACAGGGTTAAGACGTTAAGTTTGTACATATCCCTAGCCCCTCTATATCGGTAGTTTGGTGTAATTAAAGCCATAGCGTCGTAACAGCGGAACAGCAAATATAACACCGTAACAATGTAACATCGTAACAGCTTACTGAACAGAAAACCTAGGGTAAAACCGAAACAGCGTAATAAAATGTAACAACGTAACAGGTTCACTTGTGTATAATATTGGATGTAACGTTCCATGTACCGAACGAAATGAGGCCGTCAAGTCATGGAATAACGGAGTTATTGGAGTTCAGCTGGGAGTTCCTCTATATACCGAACGAAACGAGACCGCGTTTGGTGTTCTTCTAGATACCGAACGAAACAGGGCCGTTAAGTCATGGAATAACGGCCGTGTTTGGTGTTCGTCTATGTACTGAACGAAACAAGGCCGTTAAGTCATGGAATAACGTGACATCAGAAGCACACCACCTTCATACCGACATTCCAAGACATCGACCAGTGTCTGGATTCCTCTGAAGAAACACTGGAAAGTCTAGAGAGCTTCACTTGCCTCACGTATTGTGGTAGAGTTGCTGATGTATGCTCTTCCTCTTCATTCTCCACAAGGCCTTGGTTGGGAAGTAACTGTGTTGGCACTCTAGAAATTATATGGACGGAAGTGAATTGACAGATATCATAGTTGGCTCTCTTGCAGGTGACGATGAGGACGGCGAAGAGATTTTCGAGCTGGAAAATGTTATGGACTTGATTTTTGATGCATTATAGAAACTGCATACAGGTGTGTATTCATATCAAATGCATGTGCACTTTTGCAGTATTAGAATATTGAATGCCTTTTTTAGTGTTTGTCAACAAAATCATGACGTGGGTACCCTGTGTTTTTTGTTTCAGATGAAGAACGCTGCAGGAGACGATGATGACAATTAACAGGTTCCCTACTTAGACAGTATTATATATGTGGTTTTGATAGAAATACATACACATTTTATAGTGTTATGTGTCTTGTCTGGGCATTTTAGGTGTAACTTTCAAAAACCACGACGTGGGAACCCTGTGGTTTTTTTTGCCTCACAAAAAGAATGTGGCCGCACGGCCAAACGCCTCCACTTGAGAAGTGCGAACAACCTGATTTGAAACACCCTCAGGCTATGCTTCAAAACGATATATGTCCCCAAAATTCCCCCGAGGGGGGGGAGGGTTTCGCCTCCTGGCCCACGGACTATGAGAATTTCATCGCGGGGTCACTTGGGCAAGTGAACTAGAGTGAGATGTTTCAAATAGCATTTAAAATGTTACCGTGCTAAGAGTAGTTTTTTGGTAAATATTTTTTGCACTTATTGCTCGAACGTTGAGCGGAATCCGTCTTAATATTATTACTACAAAACTCTTAGTAACATTTAACATACTGGTGCACACGTAGGGACAAAGAGGCTATCCATATAAGACTTCATCTTGATAACATCAATAGAGATAGTGGCATCGAAATTCCTGAAGCTTGGATACCTACGATCAAAAAGCACAACAGCCGATCAACCACAAGGCGGACCTGTGAGGGAACAACGTCTAGTAGTCGGAATAATGAGGATCAAAAATGCACCAATAGCGAACCAACATACTACAAATAGCGAAACGTAAACAATCGACCTTATCGCCTGATGAAGAATAGCAGTATTGCAGTCGAAACGTCGCGATCAACAACTCAAAGCGATTCCATCGTGAGACAAACGAATAAACGTTCATCTTTCCTATCTTACACCACGATGAACAATAAACACATCTTTAATGAAAAAAAATAATAACATTTTACTCTAGTCTACTTTTAGTCTTCTAGCCAGCTAGAAGACTAAACACTTTAATAAAGTTGTTCATTCGTTCATTCATTCATTCATTCATTCATTCATTCATTCATTCATTCATTCATTCATTCATTCATTCATTCATTCATTCATTCATTCATTCATTCATTCATTCATTCATTCATTCATTCATTCATTCATTCACAAAACGCCTGGTCGAGTAAGGACTGGAGACAAGTCCGTGTCCCAATTCCAATATGGCGGTACTGAAAGTGAACTTGCCATTTAAAACAAAGCTGTAAAATGTCAAGAAAACGAGGAGTTAACAATGCATCGGACAAAAGCCCAGAGAAAGCGGTAAAGCTAAGTCCTGATCTATCAGGGGTTACAGCCGTGATCGTAGAAGTTGGCCTCGGAAAAACTAGAGCGTCTATCTTGGCGAAACAACTCGAAAGGCACGGTGGAAAACATTTCAAGGATTTGGACAGTACCATCACACACGTACTAATCGACAAGAAACTGAAAATAGAGAGAGCAAAAAAGTATTTAGGCGTGAAAGATATTCCCGAGGAAGTTAAAGTTGTGGATTCAGAGTGGTTAAGTCAATGTTTGTCTGAAGGGAAACTCGTTGAGGTTGAGAAGTACATCTTGGGTAAAGGTCAGGTTGAAATTGAGGAGAAATCCGCTTGTAAACCAACAAGTACCGAAAGCGATAAAGGGAAGCAGACTTCAGTTTTGGATATTGTACACACTGAACCTTCAGGACCAAATCTAGATATAGAAGCTAGTACATCAAATGAATTAAAAGAAGTCAGTAAATCCCCAACCAAGCACTCTGCTCTCAAGCCTCAAGACCGAAATGCAGATGATGACAGTGATTATACAGACAGTGGAGATGAAGGAAGCAAATCAGGGAGATCGCCAGTTGTCACACCTAATGTCTCACCAGAAAAACTTCAAACAAGTTGGGTGTGTGCTCAAGCCGCCACCTCACAGCAGGAAAACCATAACCAGTTTATAACAGACAAGCTTCAGGTCCTTGCCACATCCTATGCAAACACCAAAGATCAGTGGAGAGCACTGGGATATAAAAAAGCCATTGCATCCATCAAGAATTATCACAAAAAAATTGAGACCTGGGAGGAATGTAGCAGCCTTCCGTTTGTTGGAGAGCGGCTTGCCAAGAAGATCTGGGAAATAGTGCAGACGGGGCACTTGCGACGCCTTGATCATGTGGATCCTAAGCAGGAAGCAATTAACTTATTTGTTGGTGTTTGGGGAGCTGGGCCTACAACAGCAGAGGCGTGGGTTTCTCAGGGGCTGAAAACTCTCGATGATCTAAAGGAGCATGGGAAGCTAACACGTCAGCAAGAGATCGGGTTGAAATACTACGATGAGTTTCTTGAAAGAATGCCGAGAGAGGAGGCCGGTAAGATTGAAGAAGTTGTAAAGAAGGCAACTTTAAACATAAACCCAGAATTGCAAGCTTTTGCTTGTGGGTCTTACCGCAGAGGGAAACCAACTTGTGGTGATGTCGATGTTATTGTATCTCACCCTGATGGCAAGTCACATGAAGGTGTGATGACAAAACTTCTAGAAAGTCTGAAATCCTCAGGATTCCTCACGGATGATTTAACATTAGCAGAAAGTGGTGAGCATAGAAAATATCTGGGTGTTTGCAAACTCCCTGGTGAAAATGCAAAGCACAGACGGTTGGACATCATTGTTGTACCTTACAATGAATGGGCATGTTCTCTGTTGTACTTTACAGGGTCAGATTACTTCAACCGATCAATGAGGCTCCTTGCTAAAAAGAACGGCATGTCATTATCAGAGCACTCTTTAAACACAGGTGTGATCCGTAAAGGAGGTGAAAAGATTTTTGAAGGCACTCCGCTTCCTGTGTTCAGTGAGAAAGATGTTTTTGATTACCTAGGGCTGGAGTACAGAGAACCACATGAGAGAGACTGGTAACAAAAAAAAAAAGAATTGAACAGTAGACTGCAAAACAACCTGTTTTTGCAGCTAATAATAATAATAATAACAAGGTGCTTAAAAACGCATTTTACAACATATGGAAGTCTCAGATCAAGGTACTATTAACAACAGCAACAACAACAACAACAACAACACTTTATTTAGATAGGGTAAACTAGAATTACATGTACACAAAACAATTTTCATCCAGGCCCTGCTAAAAGAAAGAAAATTAAATAATAATAGACAGCACTGGAAATGGCTTAAAAATGAGCCTAATGGAAAGTTCCTCAATAAAGACACCTTCATCTGTTTCCAAAGGGTCTGAAATTCAGACAATCACTACCACTGTAAATAGAGACATCTGCACCATACATACCATCTAGGTTCTGTACCATTGGTTTCAACTGTGTATACAGTGTACACATATAGATCAGAAACAAACCAGAAATTCATATTTTGCATGTCCAACTCTCAACTCAATTCCAACTTGTTTTAGATGACAACTGTATATCACACATTATAGTACAATGCTAAATTTTGGTGTGCTCCCATTGGTTGAAATTGATCATGTGATGCAATAGTGTCTCTCCTCAGTGGGCACCTATCAGTGCATAGTGCCTGTATTTGGCAATTTTCGCTCAAAATTTAGAGTTGTACAATAAAAACAATAGAAATAAATGTAAAGAAGATCCTCGCAGTTATTAATGCAACTTATGCAGTTGCGAAAAGAAAGCCTGAAAAAATCAGGCTTGCCGGGATTCGAACCCTGACCTCTGCGATACCGGTGCAGCGCTCTAACCAATTGAGCTAACAAGCCAACTGGGAGCTGGTCATTAAATTGGTTCGTAATATACCCGGGAAAGGTGGAGATGAAATTATGAATATATGAAATTCATATATTTGAACTGCGGAACGAAGAAATAATAGGATAATAACAGGATCTTCTTTACATTTATTTCTTCGTTCCGCAGTTCAAATATATGAATTTCATATATTCATAATTTCAAAAACAATAGAGTTCTTCCGTCTCAGGCCCTATGTGTGATAGGTTCCCTCGGAAATTTGATTTTCAAACTTCATATAAGCATCAAATTTCATTGGGCAACCTATCACATGATAGTGGCTTTGACAGAAGAACTCTATTGTTTTAACACCAAACCAGTGGATAGTATTTTTTGCGTGCTCTGATTGGCAACTCAAACTCGGGATAGTCTCTGCTATTCATCTCCCGGCATTGTTCTGGATTCTGCTTGCGAATGTTTCCTGATTTCTC
This sequence comes from Siderastrea radians, assembly GCA_964017195.1. Taxonomy (NCBI): domain Eukaryota; kingdom Metazoa; phylum Cnidaria; class Anthozoa; order Scleractinia; family Rhizangiidae; genus Siderastrea; species Siderastrea radians. The sequence continues at coordinate 73,927,330 of OZ024888.1, read as the reverse complement.
AGAATAAATAGGAACTATTTGGTGCTGGCAATACACTGGTTTGGTATATAATAAAACAATTATTTACCTCAGTGTCAGTGAACAGTGGTAGATATCTACTTCCATTTTGTTGATGACCAAAATTATTGTTAATTGTGTGCAACAAAAGGGGTGATTCAAGCGATCTTTGAACTCATGTTGACAGCAAAATACTATGTACACAATGAACTCATTTATACGACAAAGGAGTAGAAAAAACTTAGGGTGTGTTTTTCTAGACTGGTGGGCGTATAATGGGAAGAGAAATGACTTAACTGCAAAATTTACGTTCAAAATAATTCTTAAAATTGCCTTGTGTTATTACAAGATCCTTTATTATAGTTTTCTTGCACATTTTCTGGCAAATCAAAAGTTACAACGTCAATGTCATTGACTTCACAATGTAATGACATTGTGATTTGTTACGTCTCAGATTGTTTTAATTATATACCTTTACATTTGTCCTCTAGAATTGAATATGCATTTATTATCCCTGGGGGAGGGGGTACTCTTTATAGTGGTCTATATGGGGAGGCTCTGCCCGAAAGGGGTGCCTTTTTTTTAGCTCGCAGTATACGAAAGGGTAGGGAAAATTGCCATTTTAGTATATGAAAGGGTGGCAAAATCGGCTGCAAAGTTGAAGAAATGGTGGCTAAAGCGAAGTATGTCAAAGGGTGCCAAACAGTTTGGCAGAAATGGCAATGCAAAACACATAAAAGCATGCACCCTTTGAGGGACTGAACCAGAATGACTGAAAGCTCGGGAAAAACGTGGCGATTATAGGAAATTCTGTTGTTTTGGCTTATCCTTGAGGTATAAGAAAGGGATGCAATTTTGCTCCAGGTATATGAAAGGGGTACCATATTCGTAAAAATTAGTATATTAAAGGGTAAGGGGTCTCCTCATGTAAAACTTTTTTTGAGTACTCCCCCCAAGGCATTATCATTCTTTGGCTTAGAAATAAAATATTTCTTTCTTTATCAATCATCCCTTAGCTGCTTCAATTTGAGAAAAAAAATGGGTTCAACATAATTGGCCGGAAACTACCCATTTGCTTATGACACAAACTTGAATCTTGAATTTATGTCTCCTAACTAGCACAATTTTGTTGCAAATAACTAGTTTCTCTCTCTGCTGTAGTTGGGTCATTTAGACCACCATAGAATTACAAGATTGAGCATTACTTCATAAACAGAACACATGCTTACATTTATCATGTATCCCCCCCCCCCCAGCCTCCCTGGTGAGGAACAGAGAGGAGTGAGGACTCTGGAGACATGACTGGATTAATGCAGAGTGTACATAAACTTCTACTTGTACTCCAAGATGTCTACATGAAGATGTCTAGTATTTTTTTTTAACAAAGTTTGAGTGTGCACAGTTTCAGGTCCAGGTTCTCTTACAAGAGAATAGGTGAGGGGGAGAGATTATAGTGAAAAGGGGGCTAGAGTCTAGACCCTTTCCTAGGCCTAAGAGTGTGTGCACTCCAGGAAGTTCAAAGAAGAGAGGCAATGGGGATCAGTTTGGCAATAACAATATGTAGTAGTAGTAGTAAAACTTTATTTTAACATGGTAAATCTATTCAGGAGAGAAATTTATACAAATATTATTAAAAGAGATAAAAACCACTAACTACACTAACTAATAAGCTAACTACTAGTTAAACCTGCTTTACAAGGATGCCGTGTAATGATGCCTTAACATTACTAAATGAGCTCACTTTGGAAGGTGTGATTTGTGTGTGTGCCTTGAAAGTGGCATGCCACCAAGGCTGTGAAGCCTTGACCACGTTTATGACAAAATTTTAGCTCATTCCCTAATCCTGTTGTTTATGTCTTGAATATTTGATAAAAAGAATTTGATTCCTGGCAACGATCAATGATCGAAATTGTCACTAAGATGCAAGGACCTGGTAACTGAAGGGCATCTATGTAACCTTTCTATGGTCCTGTCTGTGATGTATTAAGTCAAAAACCCATGCTGTAATAAAGAATTTAGATCAAATAGGCCTCCCCTCCCTTCTACCATCCCCTGTGATCGTACAATAGCTTACATAACTGGTTCTGATCATAAAGCAGTGTTAATTATCATTATCAAGGTGGCTGTGACTGCTTAAGATGTTCAGAAGGACCGCTTAATAAAGAGGTTTACAGTGATTAAGGATAGAATTTTCTGGGATGTTTTCAACTGACCGCTTAATTGGGTGAGCGTTTGACTACAGGTTTGATTGTACAGGCATAGAAACACCAGAAAACTCTTGGTCCCTCATGGGTGTGAGATTCTTCAGTTTTGAGTAACGTACTTGTGTGTTATGAGCTTTTGAAGTCAAGCTCTTCAACCTATGGCTGCCATTCAGGTTCATTCCAAAGTGCACATTGTGAAGTCCATTCCATAATTCCTGTCGCTGCTTGTCAGCTGTCACGCAGATGTCACGCATTTGTCTTGCGCGGATTTCAACATGGCGGCGCTTGTCAACTGAGCATGACTGTATTGCGACAAGGAACTTTAGACAGTTCGCCAGCAAAATGAGCTTCATCTGTACAAAGGAGAGTGACAACTCTTTGTTGTGCAACGGAAGTCACTATGTCCCTCACGAAGATGCTCTTAATTACAAGGATGCGTTATTTTGGGTCTACTTGGGAGTCTATGTGGGCTTGGTTCTGCTTGCAGGTTTGTACACGGTTCATGAATTCTGAAAACTGATTGTGGAAAAGGAAGAATGCAATACTTTGGCACAAAAGGGACTTAATTACGTGAAGGAAAGAATTTTCTAAATGATAGTTTAGTAGTTAGAACTGGTTTAATAATTAGTTTGTTTTACAGTCAGACTAAAGTGATCTAAGATCTAGTAGATGTTTTCTCGCCAATTATAAGACTTAAGCTTAAGTTAAGCTTATAACATTAATTTTTATGTGAATTGAAAATGGGACAGCTTAAAAATTGTTGTCACCACTGACTGCTACTGTATGAGACATTGTAGTAGCTTTTCATTCCCTAGCCAAGGGTAAATAATTTATAACAAACTACAGTTAAGGTAGATTTATCGTAGCAGTGACAGTGCAGTCAGTGGTGACGATCAGGCATGCATGTAATGCCATAGAATCTATGTCCAGACTTGTGGTTACAAATTGAAAAAATTTAAAAATGTGTGATGGCCTTCAGACTGCAGCACCGACATTGAAAGATGTAACACAAAAGGATTAAAAAATGGGTCCAACTGACCAGTTGTCAGTGCAAATAAAAATTGAGTATAGGTGGCCAGAAGCACCCAGAACAGGTTACCAGAAGGCGACTTTTTCAATTTTGTTTATGTTCTTCACGTTCAAAGAAACTGTTAATTTGGTACATTTTTACTCAGCCCTCTACATTTATTCCCCCCTAAATTAATTATGTATTCAACTACTTTGCCACTATCTCTAAACAAACAGCAATCATGAATACATTTGAGTCAGAAAATGTTTGCATAATTTATGTTGTGCATGCCCTGTAAGGGCCTCATTTAACCTTTTTTACAAGATCTGTTTTATTTCAAAATTTGTCACATCAAGCCAAATTCGGTTACTGAGAAAGTGACAGGGTATTTGGGGGCAGAATGTACTGTACAGCTCCCAAAATTTTTGCTACCTAAAATGATCCCCAAATCAATCCTGAAATGATCCCTGTGCCCTTGAATGATCCCCAAATTGTCCACGTTGATCCTGAATTGATCCCAAGAAAATTTTCTGAATGACATTTTGTTCAAAGGGTTATAGTGAGGCCTGAATTAAACAAAATTGAACAACTTTTTATTGTACCAAAGCCACGAATGCAGTTTTCATGTAGCATGAAACTCAAAACATCGACTTAAATTATCGTTAAGAAAAGAGTACTCTTTTGTGACATTTGTGTGGTTCCAGAAATTGTCCATAACCCCTTCCCTGTCATGGATGGTTTTTTGGTTTAAATCCCTCCCCCTTCCCTTCTGGAGATTCCAGGTTAGCTTCATACTTCCTGTAAAAAATTTTGCCTTTGAGAACCCCCAACTCTTGGACTTTCCAGTGACCATGCAGTGGATAGGGATATTTTCTAGAACTGTATATTGCTCCATTTTCTTTTTTGTTATGTGACTGTAACCAGTTTTCCTAATTTTCTGATTTTTCTGTAGGTTTAATGTCTGGATTGACCATGGGCCTGCTCTCTTTGGACATTCTGAGTCTAAAAGTTCTTCAAAGAGGAGGAAAGCCCTTGGAGCAAAAGCATGCCAGTAAAATATTGCCGCTGGTTGAAAAACATCACTTACTCCTTGTTACTCTTTTGTTGGCAAATGCCGCAGCAGTAGAGTCCATGCCTATCTTCATGGACAGGATATCCACTCCTGCTATTGCCATTGTTGTCTCAGTGACTGCTGTGCTACTTTTTGGAGAGTAAGTGGTTGCTTTGTGCAAGCTGTAACCTTGAGGGGGAGAGGGTGCTACCATATCAAAGTGGCAGGGACTTAATTATTGTCAAGCATCAACCATCCAGCGCCATCACACAAAAAGAATCATTGGAATGCTAACTTATCTAGAAAAGGAAAGGAAGAGTGGGTGCAAAGATCCCCAATTACAACACACAGACAGTTTTGGTCTATGAAGATCAGCTAAGTGAACTGCAATGCTCAAAAGTCATAAAAAGCCTCTGAAAGACATCCTATAGGGCACTTACTCTATGAGAGGTATTTGCCGAGCTACCACCATCTTTATAATACCCTTCCTGCTAAATTCCAAATAGCCATTTTTAATATTCATGATTTACAAATGTCATTGCAATTTTTCCTTTCTTTTGTAATAGAGTTGTTCCTCAAGCCCTCTGTACTCGTTATGGCCTGGCAATTGGTGCAACTCTGGCACCGTAAGTAGCTTAATTGAGTGCTATTGATGAAGGAAATTCATGAACTGGTTAGAGCATTGGAGGTGAAACGTTGAAGGTGTTAAACATTAAGTTATGGGAGATCATGTTGGCCGAGACAAAACCAGATGACTAAGGCAAGTGTCGGAAAACAAAAAACCCAGCCCAATTTATAAACTGGTGGTCGCCATGGCGATGGCCGGTTAAATAGTTGTTGGTCAAGTGTTGATGAAGTGTAATTCAATAAATTGGAAAACTATTGGCCTTTGGTTGATGTATCAATGGACTGTAGACTGAGTATCGGCCGACGCTCAACTCACTGTTGGCTAATTATTGGTGAAGATATGACCAGTATGGCTACCTATATGGTATTTTCACAGGTTTGTCAGATTGTTAATGGTGTTGCTGTTCATTGTTGCTTGGCCAATTTCCAAGCTGTTAGACTGTCTCCTTGGACATGAACACTCCACATTCTTCAGAAGAGCAGGTAGGGATCAACATCTAATTTCTCCATACAATTTTGATACATTGTCAATCCAGTAAGTGCTTAGTGGAGGGAAGTTACCATGTGGCACCTACTTTTTGCGGGTTCTAATTTTTGCGATTCTTGTGTTTTTTCCGCAAATTATCCGCAAAAATAACTTCGCACAAAATAAAATTACCGCAATTTTTTTCCACAAAAATTAACTCCACTGTAGAAATTATATACAAAAACATTGGTTTGAAGGAGAAAATGCCATAGATGTCTTGGTGGATAAATTATACATCAAGTGATACCCTAGTTATTGTCGATCCATTGTAGTGTAATGGAGTGACATCCATTAATCTGTCTTACATTCCCGTGTTGTTTTATCTATATTTCAATTGGATGTACTCAAATAAAAAACTAAAATGTTATCAGTTCCGTTTGAACGCGACTTTCAGAAAATAGCAGAAATTAATTCCCAGCAAGAAAAACTGTTCTCTTCCATTCGCAAAAATTAATTCCCGCAAAACACAAAAAATCACCAATCCGCAAAATTAAACTCCGCAAAAATTTAGTGCCACACGGTAAATCTTTGGCAAGAAATGAAGATGTCATCTTGATATACCAGACATCCCCGCTGCTTTCCAACAGAAAGACAGGATAATTGTCTTCAGTTGCTGCATCATTTGAGATGGCTTTCAAGTTACCTATGGATTTTGATGACTTTATTTTCTCATTTCCTCTTCATTAAATGGCTTGTTAAAGTATATTTATCAAACATCTAAGAGAAATTGTATAATTAGGAATTTCAGCTTCTAACATTTTTGCCTAAAAGACTTGACTCCCTTCTTTTATTTAGACACCCTTTGTACATTCTTTTGTAGACTGTGTGCAGAAGTCATTAAGTTAGTTTAGAACTTGCGAGTTTATGTGTTATTATATGTTGTATCTGATGAGTCCGTTGAAGAATACCACAGTTGTAATTAACATATTGCAATCATACAAACATTTCCACATGCATAGACAAGTCAACACTGGATGTCACTGATATGTCAAACTTATTCAACTTTACATACAGGAACCGTATTAATTTGTAGTCTGCTTGCTTGTTTCTTTTTCACTCCAGAATTAAAAGAACTTGTAGATCTTCACAAGGAGGATGCAGATGGAAATGAGGACCCTCTTAGTAATGATGAGGTCTTGATTATACAGGTAATCATAGTGGAGAAAGTCATCTGGCTATGTTAGTCTAGTTTGGTTATGCACACGGGCGTATTTAACCCTTCAAGCCCCATTATTAACATCCATTTTCTCCCCACTATTCTCCTTATATTTTGTATGTTACTAGTTTGGAGAATTTGATTAAAAATCAAGACATTAATCCTTTACTCTCATGATCTGTATGTTTGATAAAGTAGTAATAATGTAAGGAGAGATTAGATGCTTGTTACTATTTAGGCTTAAAAGGTAAAGATGGAGAGCCCTACCAATATTGACAAACTTGCTTTAAGGCCGCAGGTGATAAGCTGCTCATGAATAAATTATAAGGCAAAATTTTTGTGGAGGTCTTACGTTAAAAAACTTTATATCTTGAACGTTTGGGAGCTGATTCCTTTGAAACTTTACAGAGAGCTTGGTGAATGGTGGAAGTGTAATAAGGTTGTTTTTGATTTGATAGATTGCGCTTCTTTGGGATGCTATAAGCTCCCAAAGTTAAGATTTTGTAAAACCCAACTCCATGTCCAAGTTTTCTCCTAGTGGAGAAGACAAAACTTCTTGATTTTACCACTCATTGATCAGTTAAAACCTCTATTGTGCCACAACAGAAGCCAATTATAGGATTTCGAGTTCCATTGAAAGTTGCAAGCCTTTAAATGAGTAAAATCATCCTTGTTTAAATTTGAAGCCTTCCATATTTTGTTTAAAAGCCTGTTGGAAAAAATTGCTTCTGTTGTGACAATCTACAATATATCTAGTTTATGTGCTTGTTGTGTCAGTTCAGGAAATTCTATATTCGCGCTGTATTCTTGGACACAAAATTGGTGGTTTTACGGCTTCCGAATGTTTACCGAATAAACAGGAATGTTTAAGGCAAGGTTATGCTAATAATGGAAATTAAATTCTAGCAGCTATTGTTCACTGTCCAGAAAAGAACAATACGTTGCAATTTAGATATCGCAAATATTTGGATCAAAGAATATAAGCCTTTCTGAAGTTCTGTGTTAGCTATAAGGAGTATCATTTAAGGTTTTGTTTTGTTTTGTTGGAAAACTTCTAAAAAGTTTCTATTAACGTTTGAACGTAAAAAAAGCCGGACTTCGACAGTATTTTTTATTTAAAAATGCTTAAACGTCACAAGATAACCGTGGTACACGATTTAACGCACGTGCAATTATTGATACAGAAACTGAAAGTTTTACTGAAGAGCCTCTTCATGAATATTTTGCACAATGTCGCTTCCATTCGTCGCACTTCGTGCATACGCTTTAAATAAATGAATGCTGATGACTTAGTTTCTCACCCGCGGCCTTAACAAATTCAAGTTGGTATGCAGAGGGCCTATTGGCCAGATGTGGAATTCACCACTATTCTTCCAAACTTTTTCAATGGGCTTTTTGTGTTGGCAGACTTGCATCTGACAGATTTTAAAATTTGTAGTGTTGGTTATATTCACCAAATCAAACCTTACCCACTGTTCACATGAATTTTACATCAACTACAGGTACAAAATAAGGTCAGCTGAAGACATTCAATAACTAACAATAATATTTATGAAAGAGTTTGTAATTTATCTCTTGAGTAAGACAGTTCTCTCTTAGCGGTATACAATCAATCAATCAATCAATCAATCAATCAATCCATCCATCCATCCATCCATCCATCCATCCATCAATCAATCAATCAATCAATCAATCAATCAATCAATCAACTGATTAATGAACCAGAATGCTGCCAAATAAAAGGTTACATGAAAACAGCCTCTCCTCAGACTGGGATTCAAGTGACAATTATTTTTACACATGTGCATGTTGTAGTGTGAAGATGTGAGTTTGGATACTTGAGTACCAGGCATGTAAATGTTCATCTGCAATCTGTTGAACGGTAACCATCTGTTGGACCAGGATTCTGTCTGGATTATGATACTGATGAGTTGCTAGACTCCCTCTCCCCACCATAACAGAACACTGTAACATGAAATCAACATACGATGTAAGTTGTTTGTTAACATAAGGAGAGGGATCTACAAATCTGGTTAAAATAAGGAAGTGGTGTTAATGTTTGTTCTTTGGCTCATGCAGGGAGCATTGGAAATGAGGAATAAAACAGTTGAAGATAAGTACACGCCGCTGGAAGAAGTGTACATGTTAGATATTAACAGCAAACTGGACCATGGCACCATGAAAGAGGTAAATTACAGTGAGTTACTCTTCTGTCCCAGGGTAGCCAAGTGATAAGGGAAATACTGTGGGGGGAAAAAGAAATCTTCCTGCTTTTGTACATTACTTATTTGCGGTAATGCCCATCCCAATCCCACGGACCAGAACCACAGGCATAAGCATTTTTTGAAATGCCCTACTTTATGGACAAGTGCGGTAAAAAGGCCTCTGGGTTTAATTACATATTACCAAAAGTTAATTATAAATGCTATGTCATCATCATCATCATCATCATCATAAACTTTATTTAAGTGTCGATCTACTAGCAAATTACAGGTAATTCACTAATTGGGGACACTGTCCTAGTGGTGGTGGCTCTGCCCACTCATTGTCCTTTTCAGGATGGAGGATCAAGGACCATGATCATGGTCAAGCTTGCATCAAATGTTTTCCTATAAAGGTGCTGGACCCTGGTGAAGGCAGAACCCATCGGGGGAGCAGGGATGGCGCAGTGGTGAGGACACTCACCTCTCACCAATGTGGCCCGGGTTCAATTCCTGGACTCGGCGTCAGATGTGGGTCTTGTCCTTGCTCAAAGAGGTTTCTCTCTGGGTACTCCAGTTTCCCCCTCTTCTGAACAACCAGCATTTCTAAATTCCAATTCGATCTGGACACTGGATGAAAAGCCACCCTGTGGATGTACCACTGCTAATTCCCATTCATTTATTTATTTTCTCGTCTTCGTCATTCAATTTGCTTCAGATCAGTGGAAAAGGCCATTCACGTGTCCCAGTGTATGAGGGAAGCAGAGAAAATATCGTGGGCCTTCTGTTCGTTAAGTCACTGATCGTGTTGGACCCTGAAGATGGCACGCCCATTAAGGACATCTATAAAGCTGGTTCGTTTCTCACGTCACCGACATCTGAGCCACTGTTTGATTTGCTGGACAAATTTCAGACGGGAAAAAGTAAGTTGTTGCAGTTCCTTAGAAAAGGCTTTGTGTAATACTGCAGGTAAAGGCGAGTGGTTGAAATCAAGTTGATTCAGTTTCCTCTCTTTGCATCTGAAGTAATCGCTTTATACTACATGATTGAGCTTCAAGACTAAAGAGTCTGTGTCGCGAGGTTTTGGCTGGCATTTTGTTCCATCTTTGCTAAAATTGCGCACAAAATGCACTTAAAACACCAAGGAGATGTCAAGTGAGGTTTTGCAAGGTAAGCAAAACAATAAATATATTTTTAACGATTTTTGCAAGTCACAACCGTGGAACACGAAAAAGTTGGCGTAACGTTTTCAAGTTGGAATCCACTTCCATCCTGGCCATCCGTGGCCAAAGACACTTTTAATAGTTTCTCTGGACTTCTGTAGTGTGTGAACAAACTGGACCATATAACTTTTCGAATTGTTTCTAAAAATAACTGACATGGACCCTTTAACGTGTTCTTTTTGTCATCACGCTGGACTCGCTTGCAGTTAACCATGCCTGAGTTAACATCACTAACCCTAGTAAAATGCGGGACCTGTGCCACGCAGGAACCTAGTAAAATGCCTACACTCGCTATGAATTGCCCTGTAGATCATTGATCATAGTGGTTATCAGTGGGCTGGTTGGTTGGCTGGTTGGATCCTAACGGAAAAGCTGGGGGGTAACCCTGCGATGGACTAGCATCCCATCCAGGGAGGAGTAGTGATGCTCCCAGTCACTTGATGCAATGGAAACCGGAGTTAAGCTCCAGCCTTGATGAACCTTACGGCTCGTTCAAACCAGTGGATTGGACACAAGAGCATCTGGACCAGTAACCAGAAGGTCATAGGTTCGAGTTCGACTCCTGTTGGGAGAACTCGGAGTTTTTTTCCGAGCAGCCTGTGTCATTAACTGATTAAAACATCTTTCTCAATATTTTGGATTTATCAACTGAGCTGATAAGGTAGATCGGCCACCGTAAAGAGATTGAAAGCTGACGTTTCGAGCGTTAGCCCTTCGTCAGAGCGAATCAAGGAATTGTGGGTGGCACTTCGTTTATATGGAGAGTGGTGGAGCTACGATCTTACGGTGGCCCACAACTGTCACATCAAAACAAAATGTGCACATCAAATTCAAATCACTCACATCCAATTCAAATCACTCACAGCAAATTCAAATCACTCACAGCAACTTAAAAATCACTCACAGCAAATTCAAATTGCTCACAGCAAATTACAAATCCACCACAGCAAATAAGAAATCATTCACATCAAATACAAATCGTTCACATCAAATACAAATCGCCCACAGCAAATACAAATCGCTCACAGCAAATACAGATATGGTCAGTGTAAAGGTAGGACTGCGGAATGCGGACTGCGGACTGCGGACCAGGGGAAAAAGCAGAGTGAGGGTAAAATGAAGACTGCAGACTAAGGGTAAAATTCAGAATGGAGACCGCAGACTAGGGGTTAAATGCAGACTGAAGTCTGCAGACTGCAGTCCAGGGGGAAAATGAGAGAAAAGACAATCAGAAAAATGTCTGCGCTCGTAGAAGTTCGTAGCAATCTACTAAAATCTATTTAATATGGTCAAAATATTTGCATTTTTGTCGTGTTGTAATAGGAGAGTTTTTTACTAATTGAGGAGTAATTACAGTTTTAACACCAAGGATCTGCTGGGAATACGTTGCTCATGAAAGAGTTTTGCTTCAACTTCAAGCCGTAGATTGTTCAGAATTTGATCGGACTACGCAAAACAACCTGTGTGTGATAAACGAATAAGTTCGGACGGGAGTAAATGTAGAGCTAATTATTTCAATAAGCGGAATCTGTAGTGTTCCAAAGTATCGCTTTTTACGAATGAACTTCATTTGTGAACTAGCTGAGGTCGCTGGCTATATGTAGTTCCCGGTCGGTCACCCCTCCAAGTACAACTTCACTCGTCGTAAGGACAGAAGAACTTATGGTACCTTGATCATGGACTGGTATCTAAGAATTCAATTAGTTAAAATGTTTACCTTTTGCTTTCCACTTTCGTCTTTTTCCTGACTTTTTAAAATGCATATTGTACTGAAAAAAATTTGTGTGGGAGATAACGGAGTGAAATGTTTACCATAATAAAAGCATTCATTCAACGGAATTAGTACTTGGATGGGTGACCGCCCTACCCTGGGTGCCAGAAGCTTTTCTTGCGCGGTTTCCGGTTGCAGCTTACGTTCTCTACTGTGACCCACGCGAGACATACGCTGCGATTGGTTTAAATGTAATAGGGTAAAAAAAGATCAAAGTTCAACGAGAACAGTAAATCAAAGCGCTCTGGCTCAGAGGTTTTTCTTGTGGCAAGCCGCTCGTTGCGTCGGCCTTAGGCCGATTTTTCTCAATGTTAGTGAGAAAAAAACCTCTGGTACCCAGGGTATGACCGCCCGGGAACTATATGTATCCAGCGGAGTTTGACTTTTACCTCAGCTAGTTCGCAAATGAAGTTCATTCGTAGAAAAGCGATCTTTTGGAACACTACAGGTTCCGATCTAGCTCTACATTTACTCCCGTCCGAATTTTTTCACTTATTACACACAGGTTGTTTTGCGTAGTGGATCAATCTACGGCTTGGAGTTAAAGCAAAACTCTTTTATGAACAACATATTCCGGAGAATCATTGGAGAATCAATTAGTAAACAAACTTTCCTATCAGAACACGAAAAAAAAATGCAAACATTTTCACCAGATTTTCATGGATTTCTACGAACTTCTACTAGCGCAGAAGTATTTCCGCCGGTGTCCTAGCCGATTTTGTCCCCCCTGGATTTTGTCCCCCCGGACCAAATCCGCTAGCGGATATTGTCCCCCGGACAATATCCGCTAGCCGATATTGACCCCCGGGAGACAATATTCGCTAGCGGATTTTGTCCCCCCTTCGCGAATTTTGTCCCCCCGTCAAAAGTGATCATACTTCGCTATCGTACTCCTGGAGTCGTAAACGAATAAAAGAAAAGACGATTAAATGTGAATACGAATATTTCATGAACATTGAAAAGACGAAATAGACAAGGTAAGTCTCGGTGTTTACCAAACACCGCATTGGAAAAGCTATGTTTTTCTCAACACGGCCCGAAGCAACGTTTTCCAATCGAAAATCAAGTGTCATTTTTGTTGATCCTAGGCTAAAGTGCAGAACCAAATTTACAATTGCTTTTTTTTGTTAGTTTGTTGTATACGTCTGAAATTAAATAAATCAACTTTGTTTTACGAGGGTTGCACATAACTTTCGACTAATAAACAATGTTCGGCTAACAAGTCCCAGTGTCAAGTTTGTTTATTAGAATAAATGTTCGGTTGAGTGAATTTACAAAAACCTGAAAAGATACAGGACAATAAGATTACTGGACTCTAATTAATTTTTCGCTTGCCGATAAAACAAAGAGCAGTTTTCTCGACTTTTACTCTAGACAATAGATTTCTTTTAAATAGCTTCCGACATTAAACAGTTTTTCGCTTGCCGATAAAACAAAGAGCAGTTTTCTCGACTTTTGCAGCGTAAGAAGTGTTTTTTGTTGCATAAGCTCTGTTAAAAGTTGTAAACTTGAAATAAAAAGATTTTCACAAAAAGCGCAAACGCGAGTTTTATCCCTTCTTTGAATTAGTTGTGAAACTAGAGTAAATACGCGTTCACGGTATGATAATTATTCTTATAACGAAAGTGTAAAAACACATTTACTGTTGTGTGTTTAATATTCTCTCGTTGTCTTTAGTTTCAAATTAAATAAAGTTGCTAACAGCGCGTTTTTTTTTTCTAGTTTACTCCACTTTGAACAAATTATCATTATGGAGTAATCAATAGTTACTGCATGGACAATTACTCGCTCAAAAAGACTAATTACATTGTCTTTTTGTTTACATTTCACAACTTTTTTTAAAAGAGATTCCGCGACTTCGTTAAAAAGTTTTTTTTGTAGCAGTTCCGATAAAGCAAGTTTGTCGGCTATTCAGTAGCTGCCTGCGCAAGCGTGTAGACAGTGGTTAGAAAAAGGGGTTCGCCTAAAGCGCAAAAATGAAGTTTCATGCTATGAGGTCTTTTTGTTAACTTAATTTGTTGCCTTTATTGCTTGAATATTCAGCGGAAACCTATGCATCGACTTATTTAGTACATGTAAAAATCAAGAAAGGTACTGATCAGTATTTGACTTAACTTAGCTATTTCAAAGAAACGTCAATTAAACGCAGTAACATTACGTATCGGAAGGAGTGTTTTACGGACACTAGTTTGCGCGTTAGATTATTTTAAAATTTTTACTGCGAAAAGCTACTGAATTACTTGTGTCAGAATTGGTCAGAAATGCCAAAAAAGTAGGAGTCAACGACTTCGTTTCAGAGATAAAGCGTGAGTAGAAGTGCGTCTGTTTCGTAAATAATTCCTTGATAAATCAAACACTTAAAAAATTCTATTTTAGCGATATTCTGTGTTTAATGAGTCTTTACAGTGCGACGCGCGTTACCCTGGCCACCCAACAAACTTTTCTACAAGTGCGCACTCACAATATTATTATTTGTTTGACGAACACACCTCCTTGCAAAGTTGAATACGATCAAATAGATATAGTTGCATCGATTTATCAACAACACGCAGTGAAAATGTAAAATATTACAAGATGACACTTGTGAAAAAGTTTGTTGGGTGGCCACGGTAAGGCGCGTCGCACTGGGGTTATACTAAAAAACGTTGCGTCAAATTGTAGCAAGACACTGACTACAAAAAATCCCTCATTGAAAACAAATCGGGCTCCTAGGCTAATTTTTTAAAAAATATTCATTGGCCCTGTAGGTGTGGCGGATTTTCTGTACGACCTGATAACCAGATACGGAGTAGCAGAAATAGTGATGTCTGACCAGGGTCGGGAATTCGTTAACCGGGTTAACGAGGAGCTGTTTAACTTGTGTGGCACTGACCATAGGATTAGCTCGGCCTACCACCCTCAATCAAATGGCCTTGACGAAAGAATGAACCAGACACTTACAAGAGCCCTAGTGAAGTTTGTAAACGAAAACCAAAATGACTGGGACGTGCACATCAAGTCCATTCTGTTCGCCTATCGAACCAGCAAAAACGACTCCACGAAATTCACGCCGTTCGAGTTGATGTTTGGCCGTGCACCGTGCAACTGTTTTTGTTCATATTAAGGCGTAATTAAAAGTAAGAATTTAGAATTTGTTTCATGTCGACGTTGCTTAAGACTGAGAGAGTAATTTTTGAAAAAATCATTTTAGAGCGATTATTAAAGCCGCAACTCAAACAAGCTTAAGATTAACGTTTTCGATTCATTGCTAACAGGAACCGTAGTTAGACGCTGTGTTTAGTCAGGTCTTTTGTTTACGACAAGCTTTGCAATGAATTATAGTAAATTTCTGAAATAACTTAGAGACCAGCATAGAACGCAAAATTGCATCGCTATTATAAGAAGTGACTATATTTACTATAATAAATATGGCAGAATTATAACACGTTTTGTGTTGTCATTCGAGGGAACGTTGCAAAAAAGTTTGCAAATGGAAAGTTTACTGAGTAAGAGGGAAACAAAGCTTAAATAACAATTGTTGAGGGGGGGACAAATTCGGCGAAGGGGGGACAATATCGGCTAGCGGATATTGTCCGGGGGGACAATATCCGCTAGCGGATTTGGTCCGGGGGGACAAAATCGGCGGGGGGACAAAATCCGCTGTGACACCGGGCTGTCTTTTCTCTCATTTTCCCCCTGGTCTGCAGTCTGCAGACTTCATTCTGCATTTTACCCCTAGTCTGTGGTCTCCATTCTGAATTTTACCCTTAGTCTGCAGTTTGTATTTTACCCTCAGTCTGCTTTTTCCCCTGGTCCGCAGTCCGCAGTCTGCAGTCTGCAGTCCCCGTTTACACTGACCGTATTTGTACTTGCTATGAGCGATTTGTATTTGCTGTGAGCGATTTGTATTTGATGTGAACGATTTGTAATTTGCTGTGGTGGATTTGTAATTGCTGTGAGCAATTTGAATTTGCTGTGAGTGATTTGAATTTACTGTGAGTGATTTGAATTCGATGTGAGTGATTTGAGTTTGATTTGCGCATTTTGTTTTGATGTGACAGTTGTGGGCCACCGTACGATCTTTCTCAAGACCTTTTACGATGGGATGAAGCTTCTTATTCTGCATCTTTGTTTTTATCAACATTAATAAATTTCAAAAAAAAATTTGTTTTCTCTGATTCAGGTCATCTCTGTGTTGTGAGCAAGACACAAATAGAAGAAGGAAACAAAATAAAATCAGTAAGTTGAAGTAACAAGATTTGTTATATAATTATATGAAGATCACCGCAGTGAAGCTGTTTCAACTTAAGCAGTTGAAAAGAAGAAACCTGAAAAAATTCAGGCTTGAGCGGGAATCGAACCCATGACCTCTGCGATACCGGTGCAGCGCTCTAACCAACTGAGCTATCAAGCCAACTGGGAGCTGTTCAATTGTGAGTTCGTGTTTATCCCGTAGATGGAGAAATGAATATGAATATATGAAATAATCACATATTTGAACTGCGGATAAAGATAAAATTATATGAAGATCTTCTTTTCAACTGCTTAAAGTGCCACTGGGACCAGAATTTTTGGTATTCCATATTTTTACATTTTTGAACATAGTTTGTGGTTCTTAGTTACCATGCCAAATTTCAACTTATTACGACGACTAGAAGTCGCTTTTTTCGGACGGTTTTTGTCGAGATTTTGCGGCCGCCATTACTGGCCCTTGTTCCGGAAGCTGGCTTGCGAATGAACGGAAGTGACGTCAGAGGCTCACCTCAAACCTAGTGCCTTCACATGGTTACTTGCCACGGGAAAGTAACTTGTCCTCGAGGAAAGATTTCTTGCCAAGTGTTTGTTGCTCGACTTTGAAGTCTTCCTTGCTGCGGCAGTAACGACAGGTAGCACTTGTGTTGTACAATGCTCCAACAATAACTGAATCCAACCACCGAGCTGGTATTTTGCTTCATTGAAGCCCTGCGAACGGACCCGCAATGGAAAAAAGGACAATGTTCGCACTCACACACAGTGCGAATTTCAACCCGAGAGGCATTTTGATCATTTCACGGACGAGTTTTTCCAGAGGGCTGTTCATGTCGCAAGATCCCAGAGGTCGATCATTCCATTGCCCATTCCAACTATATGGAAAAAAGAACTGGAAAAAAACATTATCTGCGCGAACAAGACGAAAGGTAATTTACCTAATCTTATAACGCAGTTGAAGTGATAGTTTGTTTCTTTTTCAACGCATCCACCATTGTGCAAAACTGATTTTCTTTTAACGTATTTTGAAATTTATTATCGTCGAGGAAAACCCTTTCAGTTCTGCCGTATGCTAGCGCGAAGATCCTCGGCGAATGCAATCCTGACCGCCTTGATTAAGCTGATATAGTTTGTACTGCTTATCTTTTCCTTTTTTTAATTCCGCGTGTTAATTTCAGAGCAGTAATCGCTTAGAAGCATGGACATTTATTTTATAACATACCATCCTGAATGTGGAGAAACTTTTCTCTCTTTATTCCCTGTCGGTGAACAGTCGATTGACATTATTGTTCGGGCAGTAGCAAAACTTAGGTTAGGTATTATTACAACCTATAAGAATTGAAAATGGAAGACATTCCACCCCTAAAATCCCTGAGCATCTGAGAATTTGTCAATGCTGCAGCTCAAATGAAGTTGAAAACGAAGTACACTTCCTCTTATCTTGCAATAGATATGATCCAATTAGAAAATCTTTAATGGACGATATTATTAGTAAATATTTCGATTTCGATTCTTAAAATTGTATTTCTCTTAAATAGCATTGACGCTTTCACTTGTTAAAAATTAGGTTACTTCATTTACGAAGCTTTTGCATTAAGAAATGGATCAATAGACACAAAAATTGTAAATTAATCGATTTTGCAACATTTTTTCTTTCTCTTTTCTATGTGCAATGGCATTTGTAATTGGGAATGCAAATAAAATGTTGTTGTTGTTGTTCGAGATAAAGGCTTTAATAGATCGGATCGTCGGTGCGTGGAAATTGAAGTTGGGAAAAAATATGGGTCAAATATCACACCCCACTATTTGCCTAAGGGTTTAACAATGTTATTTCTTTTACCTGTCATAGCAATCTTAGTAAATGAACCACTAAGAAAAATGATTAAATATCAAGTTATTATTTTTCGCAGCGAATGAGGCAAGCGAAAGCTTCGTTTCCTCGGCGGTCCGCATGTTGTTGTTGAGCAGCGGAAAATTTTCATTGTGCGCTTTTAATTTTCACTACTAATATTTAGATTCCGGTTACACAAGGCCTCCAGTTCTTGAAAAAAAAAGGTTTTGATTTATTTCACTTCTTTCGGCTCAGAAAAAGAATTCTCTAAAAACTGTTTAAAATATTTAGCAGCGCCAAGCACTTGTGTTTCAATGTGTTGAGTGACCACTGTACTATGTATGATAGCTGATAGACACGATAAGCTGCCTGGCAGCTGACTACAACAATAACAGTTTTTCAAGAAAGATTCCCAGACTATGCCAAGAATGGCCAAAAATCTCAATGCTTTTTTTATAATATATAATGAACATAAACAACGGCAGACAAGGTATCGCTTCTTTTATTTTCTCCCACACCAACATCGATCGACCCAAGTTGAGAATTCGCGAGCATCAAAGTCTAAAGTTTTCATAGGTGTTTTGTCTAAATTTCCACAGCTTAAAAGATCAATTCTTCGAATAGCCATGTCTATTTTGCCACAGGTTTACAGTGGATAAGAGTTACACAACCTACCCTGGAATGGACAACTTTATGATCGCTGTATACTGCTGTATAGCAGCTGAGCAGCTGGCTGGTGAGCGCTATCCAAGCTTTGAACAACCGAGATGAAGCGATAAATTTTATCCACCGGACAGTGACTTATCCGTTGAAAAAGAGTTATCCACTTTTTGAGCAACTGGGGCCTGAACTACAATCATTGTCTAAGCATTTTTCGCTTATGTTTTGAACTCCCGCCGAATAACTCAAATAATATTGTCAACAAACCGTTTGTTTACAAGATTATTAGTTGAAACTTCACATCAGTTCTTACATCGTACGGTAAGAAAAATTCTTCATTTGCCGAATGAAACGAATCCTCAGAGGCTTCGGAAGTTAAAGACTGTTCCGAATCGTAGAAATACTCTTCGGAGGTTTCGCAGTCGACGGTAGACATCTTCAGTCAAAACACAAGGAAACGCGACTGAGGTGAGCCTCTGACGTCACAAGCTATTAAATTGCGCAATCACCAAGGAACACGTTTTCAGTAATGGCGGACACATTTTACGCGACTTTGGAGCTAAAAAATATTAGGATGGAAGGTTTGTTGTTCAGTTTTCTGAGGAAATATGAACAAAACGCGATATTCTCCGACAGAATTTGGCGGAAATAAACCTATGAATTTTCGTCTCAGTGGCACTTTAAGTTGAAACAGCTTCACTGCGATGATCTTCATATAATTATATCTTTATCCGCAGTTCAAATATGTGATTATTTCATTTATTATTCAACTGCATTCAGTAGAGTACAAATAACACCCACTATACAAATGAGTACAAATATCCGACGGTATTTGTACTCCAGAAGACCGGTTTGACAGGTTTTCTACAAATGCCGCGTCAGGCATTAGGCTTACAAGGTGAACGATGAAAAAATGGCCGAAACAGTCGTTTTCCGGCAGAAAACAATGAATGCTTACCAAGTTTTGAGGTTTTTAACGAAAACGAGATCCTAGAGACAAGCAATGACCTAGACGACAGTGAAATTTCTTTATTTATTGAAGAAAATCGAAACGTATTAAAATACAACAGAAAAGACAAAAACTGACCTAAGTCCGTTACAGAAACAAGGGCCATTGAAGAAATTCCCGCTGAGGAACTTAACAATAATTAATGTCATTTGTTTTCAAAGTCAGGAAACAGAATCCATCTTTCCTCAGGAGCTGTCTTCAACAAATGCATAATTGTTGTCAGTCAGAAATCTCCACCGCTATCTCTTCCAAAACGACCCGTGGTTAGTGATTCGGACGAAGATGACTGAGCTTGAAGTGCTGTTTAACTTTGTTTGACTTGACTTTCGAGTTTTGTTTGTTCTGTCGAGTTCTTTCTTTTCGTAGTTTTACTCGGTGACCAAGAACATTGTTGTTCATTTAACTGTAAACCCGAAAATAATTCAGTTTTGCCTTGTTCCATCTTTGTTTTCCTTGCAAGTTTGAAATAAAATCCCGACGCTTCGCTCGATTGAGTTTTCGTTTTTGACCAATCAACAGCAACCTCACGTCAAGCGCGCGAAACCTGACCCCGCTGGCGCGCTCACTCGCTGCTCAGAAGTCACGTTAGTTTGTCACACAACTCAGACAGTTTATAAGCCACTTTTCCATTTTGTAGCTAAGTTGAATAATAAATCTCTTATTAGACGGTTGAGTGTGTAGTATCGTGGGATATTTTTACTCGTCTCTTGTATTTTGACTCGCCCTACGGGCTCGCCAAAATACGGCGCGACTCGTAAAAATATCCCACGATACAACACACTAAACCGTCTAATAAGATACATATATTCATATTCAAGATTTGTTATGTAGCTGAACTGGTCTGCGCTAAAATGGAGCATTCTAATTGGTTCCCTAAATGGTCCGAATTCTCGCTTAGAAGGACCGCTTACCCTTTCAACGTACGTTTGAAGGGAGCAAAGTGTTTTAATTTTGACAAAGACAAAACAAAAATGTTTTACTACGAGTGACGAATTTTGTTATCCAGACGAAGAGACGAAAGCAAGCTCTGAAAACAAAAAAGTCGACGAAGAAAACAAAGATATTTCCGTCGACAAGCCCACAGAGTACCGAGTTTTTATTGAAGAACAGCAAACTAAAGCACTAAAGAAACAAACAAATCTGACGTTAAAAGATTGTGAAAACTTTGCCGCCAACGGGCCGTTTGCAAGTTCATGGACCGAGTGGAAGGCGAGATCCAAAAGAAAAAGAACTCGACCAATCTTTTTTTCCTAATACGAACCTCACGCTAGTTCAATAACATGTATGAAGTGCTCACTTAGGTGATGACTCGCATGTAATTTCCTCTCGCTCCCAAATCAAAGAATTCACGCTGATCCGAGTACGATAGTTTTTAAAAAGCATTACTTGTACAGTGTAAAGAGAGGGCGCAGCCACTTTTTTACAAGCCACCCAACAGCTAAAAAGTGGCAAATATAAGTCGCGAAGAACTTAACTGGTTGTGCGTTCAACCCTTTTAAAAGACTGGTCAGTGGTTGTTGATTCAATTTTTGTGCTGTTATTTTCAGCGAGTTGTTGGCATCATAAGTTTGGAGGATGTGCTGGAATTACTGATTCAAGAAGAAATATGGGATGAAGCAGACATCCTTCGATTTCGTAATGCGCAACGGCAAGTTTCTTTTGCCAAAGCCAAAATGAGGAGAATGAGATCAGTGGAGGCTGGGGGAAGAGGACACGGCCCACTGAGTCCAGATATTCATTCAGTGGTAAGAGCCTGCTTTAGAGCGTTAGTTTTTTTTTACTCATATATCCTAACGGCAACGTATAACTTAGATTGCGTTGAAAGAGCAAACAAACAAACAAACAAACAACCACAGGACAGCACAGCTTAATATCCGTTTTTCTTTGCAATGACCACATTTTGGGATTTTATCCGCTGACTCAGAAGTCAGAACCAACTTGTACAGCATAATAAACAGCGTCACAGGAAAGTACTGCTCAGTAGCTTTGATTTAAATGGTCACACTTTGGGATTTCACTCACAGATACGAAAGTTAGAACCACCTTGTACAGCATAACAAACAGCGTCACAGGAAAGTACTGCTCAGTGGCTTTCATTTGAATGGTCACACTTCAGGATTTTATGCACAGACTGAAAAGTTAGAACCATCCTGAACAGCAATACTTGAAGATGGAGAGGAGAGCAGAGGAGACCGGTGGTCCTCCTTGGATAGTTGACTGTGTAGAAAAAATTGTCAGCTAAGGATTTTTGTGTTCTTGTGGTTTGCTTCTTAGTAGTGAATCCTGCGGAAATAAAATATGCGAGCGTAGCGAACAGGGCACATTCGCTTGTCGAGCACGGACTCCATGACCCTCATCTTACCGAGCGCCGACTCCCAAACTCTTTCTCATTTTCATTTTATTCTATTTTGCCTCTACAAAAGAACATATTTACAGGCTAAAACTAGAAGAAATGTAGGTGATTGTTAATAAGAGGGTTAACATTTTAAGCTTGAGAGTAATGGGAGTTTTTTTCCTCTTACCAGGAGGCACCGCCGAGGAGACACGAGACAACGAGTGACACTCAGCCTCTTCTGGCGCACAGTACAGAAAACTTTTAATTGAATTCACTCTGATCAAGCAATCGTCAATGTTTTTACCCGGTTCAAACGCGAGCGAGATTCAGCAAGAGTGGACAAGTCAGAGCTCGTACTCCTTCATCTTTTGTGGGCTTACGAGGGTCTTTGGTGCTTTGATGAATTTTTTGTTACGAGAGTTTGTGAGAGTTCCAACTCTCGTTGTCGCTTATCTTGAATGTTTCATACGCACTCGTCCACTCTTGTGCACTCTCTTCGAGTCTTAAGGCGCGTTCACACAACAAACTAAAGTTTGACCAAGTTTGTAAACTCGTTTTGGCAAACTCAAGTTGGCGTGTGTGAACGTGGCAACAACAGTTGGCAAACATGCTGGCAACTCTGTTGGCGTCAGATAAAACTATCGGTAGTCTCTTGTCCCACACATTGTTGTCTTGGTATACTTGAATGTGACATGTGAAAGTTTGTCAAACATATGTTCTCAATTTAAACCATCGCCAGATTAGCAACACTATTAGCAATTACCATTGACAGGGTATGAGCTCCTGGTAATGAAACTGACGAAATCGGGCGCGCTTTCCATGTGATTTCATGTAACTTCACAAAATGGGTTTTAAATAACATTTTTTTGTGTATGTGGTCGTCTGTGTATGTAGTAAAGCCTGCGTGCAGACGTCTCCTATTTTATTTGCTTTGTGAAGCAAAGGAAATAGGAAACGTCTGCACGTAGGCCAATTTAGTTTGGATAGTCTTAAATTTTTCATTGGTTTGCGCATTAGGGTTCCATTTTTTGAGATGCTCACTGATGTGGTCAGTGACGATAGTCTCTGGCAGTTGACGAAACATTGTGCAGCTCCCATGATTTAATATTGGAATTCGTTTGGCCCAAGCGTTCCTCGGTAGGAGGCCAGCCCACTCTAGAATTGATTCCAGCCTCGTTCCCAGGGGCAGGATGAGGAAGACCCTGGAACGAGGCTGGATTTAACTTGTTTATTACTATGCAAGACTTTTTCTGCTTGATAAAAAATGCCAGCATTACTGCCATGAAGTACAATAGCAATATATATAGATGGTGGTCATAAGTTAAAATCAATTTTAAATTGTTCAATACTAGCGCACGTTAGGATCAGTCAATAGCTATTACCTACAGTTCCATTCAACTACTCGACAGTTGAAGTTGTATTAGTAATCTAACAATTCATTGACCTCGTAACGGTCAATCTACATGAACGGTGAGATATGCCCTCTGTACATGCACGTGATATTAGCCATAAAATCGAGGAATGCATCAATTGGTATTTAAGCTAGAACATAATTTAATTGTTTAAAATTAAAACTGTCTTAATGGCAAAAAATGAATACAAATTCTACAAAAAATATACGTGTTCAGCTTTTTTGTCGCTAAGAGGAACATAACGTTCATAAGATGCGTGACGTTTGCCATCTTTATCCCTCAGCAGCTTTTTGCCGACATTGTGTAGCTTGCCTGTAGGTGATAATACTTTGAAACATTCTTCTGTTCCGCTAATAGACGACATGAACTTTGCTAAACAAACACCTGAATTTTAGTTAACAATTGCCTATACACGAACGAGTAAGCGTGACTGTTGCCTACGAAGAGTTGTCGTGTCCTTGTGTTTGCTAGTCGATTTCCGTCGATTGGGTTCCGGGAAAGGGCCCGGTATCCGATCGGAAACAAATGATATCGGTACCCTTTCGCTGACTTCAAGAGTTGTGAAGCTATCACTACGCATGCTCTATGGAGATGTTGTTGGCGTTAAAGTCGTGTTGCTTGTGGGTGTGGAAGCCGCTACTCCCTCGAATGACTCATCGTACAAAAATCCTGGAAAAAGAGAAACGAGAAAACAAAATTGGGTGAAAGGAAAGTACTTGAACCCAGTCTGGGAAATAACAGTTATGGTTTTTTTTAGCCAACAGTTGTTCAATACTTGGTGAGTTTTAACCTACGTTGCGTGTTCGCTAGGGAGGGAATGGCGAGGATTCGGGACTGCGGAGCTACGGGTTGGTAGCAGAGTGGAGTGTGGACCCTTGGTGCTAAACCCACTGTAGAAGAAATATATCAAGATGTGGGACGCTTGCAGAGCCATCAAAGTTTACCTCTCATTTGATGGGGTTAGCAAATGTCTGCCTCACCTATCGTCTACTAGTCACAAGCTCACGGTACTTACCAGCAATACTAGCCGTCATAAAGCAAGCTATGGTTGCTGCAACCAGGGACCTTATAGCGATCCTTGCCATGTCACCCCGCCGGCTGGGCGCCATTGGTCCCAGACCCCCAAGGAGCACACCCAGGCCAAGAAAATTTGTGAAGCCACATAAAGCGTAAGTGGTAATGACCTCCGAGCGACGCTGCAAAAGCAGAAAGATGAGCAAGCTAACGGAAAAATCATTTGAACAAAAGTAATTGTACGCATACATGCGTGCTACCGAAGAAATTTCGCCTACGAACTAAGATATTTTTAACAAGTTTGATCGAACTAGAAAGTTAGTAAGCCATCGTAATACCTCGCAATTTGGAAACTCTCTTGTAAATTCACTTGGGGTATCAACGAAACGCCGTTCGTTTTTGTTGTGTGCGTGTGCATCGCACGATGCGTATGCGAAAAAGATGTTTAGATGATTGTTAAGCGCTTGCGGAACATGTGCGTGTCTAGCGAGGGATGTGATGCATATAAGTTGTCTTGGAAACGAAGAAGGTGCCATTTCGGTTAACGCGCGAGGGCCTATTGCGACCCTCATAATCAGCTTATCGTAAACAGAGAGGAATAATCTTTTCCGTCAAATCGTCAAATCGTTTTATTTACATTTGTGATGATCTTACCGATATCGTCGGTCCTCCATTCATTTCCTTTCGGTTCGTTAGGTACGGTCCCATCTCAAGGTACGCTACGAACTCATTAAGAAATGTTTTGATCCCGAGGAACCTCCCCACGGTATTACAGTCAGCCCAGTCCACCCCCATGAGAAACGCAAACGGCATGAACAGGTACGAGCAGATAACCTGGAGGGAGGGGTGGGAAAAATGAAGTTAGAAAGTACCAGGCAAGGCTTTTTAGTAATCTAAAAATCGGTTAAACAACCTTCCCCAACCATGCAAAGTAAATATACCTTTTTTGTCAATCAAAAGTAAAACGAAAACCACTCGTTTCGTTGCCCCACGTTTAATTTCGCGCGCTTGTCACCGGCTGCATGTTTCGCATCAAGTGCCGATTGGTTCATTGCGTGTGTTGTGATTGGCGGATGCGAGTATCTGAATACTTTCTTTTGACATCAGTCATTGAAAAACTGTTTTTAAGGTTATCCTATCATGAAAATCTTCGAAAAGAACAATTTACCTGAAAGCTAAGCTCGGAGTATCCCACCATGCTTCCTAAGTAAGACAGAACCGCGTTAAAAAACGCGATAAAAGCGAAGAACGTGATGAGCATGGCGGTAACATTGGCGACCAGAGAGATAGCAGTGCTCGCTCCCTTAGCGGCAGCTTCGATGACATTTCTTTCCGCTCTGTAGAGATGGAAAAATGAAACAAGTCAGAAAAATTCATCATCATCATCGTCATCATCATATGACGGTCATTCAAGTTTGAAAAAAATTATCAGGCGTTATTCACCTAACTTGAGTTTTCGGTAGCATATAGCGCCTAGGAGTACTATTACACCCGCTGGGTAAGGCGCTAGTTCATCACAGCTCACCCTCCCCTCCCCCACACATTAATTGGAGGGTAAACCGTTTGCCTGACAAAGGAGAGCACCTCATCAGAAAGCCATCAGTGATCTTAATCCCAATTTATATTGGAGCCCTCTCACTGCACAAGAACTCACCTTTAACCCTAGACAGTTAAGACATTGCAAAGGCCCCATTTTACGTGATCAAATATGAATCGCTTTTGACGCGCCTGTGGAGTCATTCATAGTGCTCTTACATACTTGACGATTTCAAAGCACGGCTTCTGGTGTAACTGCAAAGGTTTGCTGCCTATATTGTGCAACAAAGGTTTATCAAAGGTACACTCATAACAGTTAGCTTACCAGACTTCTCAATATTCGTTTTTGGTATAGTCCAATCGAGCGTTACTCGTGTTTCGCGTCTTGGTTTAGAACTTGATTTGCGCTAAGTCAGTATTCACCATTCAATACTCACGGTCTTTCGAAATGTATAGTGTCCTGTGACGTAGTTTCCGGTTCTTCTGTTTCCGGGTACATGATTTTGGATACAGCCAAACCAGCAGGGGCTGACATGACTGAGGCCGCGACCAAATGCGAGGCCTGGACACCAACTCCAATGTACGCCGCCAAAATTCCTCCTGCAACAGTGGCCAGGCCTCCTGTCATGACCGCGTGGAGCTCTGATAGGGTGAGCTGAGCGAGGAAAGGTCTGATCAACAAAGGTGCTTCGGTCTTAAAAAAGAAAAAATTACAAGGATAATTAGGTGTCCAACTCAATCTCCGAAAACGTTCGACAGTAAATTGTCCTTGCTAAACGTGGCCGGGAGTTAAGTCAACCTTTTCTAACCTAATGCATATTTAATATTTCTACTGCTTTTCCCTTTACCTGTCCGACAAAAATATTTCCAGCAGCCGAGAGGGACTCGGCAGCAGAAGTTCCCATGGTAATCTGCATGAGCCAGGCAATCTTTGAGATGATCAGCGGCATTACACCCAAGTAGTAGAGAACCGAGATAAAAGAACTGAAGAAAATGATGACCGTGAGGACCTGGAAGAGAGTTTTATACTAAAATCACAACGGTGTCTAACGGCTATTAGTATAAATCTAATAGCGTTCTATCATAAATGTTGCAATCTGATTGGCTATCCTACTCGCTATCTATTCCGTGATAGATAGTGAGTAGCGAAAAAGTGAGTGGCAGGCGCAGTCTTATACTTCAAAATAACAATGCAATTAAGTAAAACTTTTCACTTTCGTGGTATATTAATCGAGATTTATACTAAAACAATTAGATTATTCGCTCTCGATTTCTATGCGTGATTGTTGATTCTCCCTTCGGCCTCATCAACTATCACGCCATAGAAATCTCGAGCTCATAATCTAATTGTTAACTGGTAGAAAATCACTCCTTGACTTTCGATAAACGAAAAAAGGAAAAACACTCGGAAAGGCATTCATAAATACTAGTATATGTACGTAAGGTTAATTTGGAGATGTCAAATGGACTCGGCTTCTTTGTTACTCATAAACAAGTCACGTTTCCATATCTTTAAATTTTACTAGGATGTAAAAAAAAAGAAAAAAAAACATTACGTTTTTATCCAAAAGGTAGGAGGCAAAGTCATAAGATGTATGCACGGTACGAGATTAACCTGTGGACACACACAGAACTATTATAGGCACCGAGGCCAGGGTATCAAACATACAAGCTTCATCAGGTAAGGATCCACGAGGAGTTTTTGGTAAGAGGGATACAACTGGCAACTTGTACATGATACTTCAAAACACAAAGAATGAAAGCTCAGTTTTTGGTAAGCTACAACAATAGATAAGATTTTCTGGTAAATTTGGTGTGCTTATTTACGCTGTCTTCTTTCTTTCTTAAACCTTTTTAAACTTTGTAAGAAGTAATTGAACTTACAGTATGTAAATGACGCTTTTCGCAAGAACTTGCTCCTAAATGTTCATTCATTATGTCGAGCATACATACCTGTATTTAAATCAAGCTTCCGTGTGTAGACGCAACGGCCGGGAATAATTTATACACTGTTCCTGTTCAAATGTAAACTTTACTATACTTTTTAATTGCTTCCGTTTTACCTTAAATGCAATGTAATGGACAGCAAAGTCTTCTCCAAAAACAAAAGCTGATCCAACGTCCGTATAATCAAGAAATCTTGTTACTTTGTCACCGATGAATTTAAAAGCTGAGAATCCGTGTGAAGTCCTGAGAATGATTAGGGCGAACACAAACTGCAAACTCATGCCCCACAAGACTGGCCGCCACCTTATCTGCAAAATAATAGACCACGAGTTAAGATTTAATTTTAAGAGCTCGGTTAGCCGTGCAAAACGTGTTTCTAACTTTTTAATCCATGGTTGAAATCCTATGGTGTGACTATTTAAATGAAAGCTACTGAGCAGTACAGAGAAATCAAAACCAAACTTATCATCCTGGCTAGTCAAGCGCGTAAACAACCTATCCTCAACCATTGGTTCTGTTTTTAAAACATGATGTATCTCTTAACTGAATAAATGGCGCGAGATTTTTCTTATCACAGAGCTTAGTGAAGCAAAAATCAAAGCGAATGCAAATTGCTTTCGACACTCAATTGAGAACTGTTTTTATGCATTGAATCCGCGTGGCAACCGAAAAAATGCAAGATTTGCACCCGATAGAAAAGAAAATAATCTATTTGCTCTGCGAATTGGTTAGAAGAAATTGCACAAGTATTTCATACCAGACTTAAATCAACTTACTTTTCTCCTGTGTACTGATAACACGTAACTGATTCCAACATAAACCAGCATTCCTAGCACCGATATAAACCTTCTGGGCTCCTTTGCGGTGTCCAGACCAAACAATAAACCAATTAACGTCAATATCACAAGAAGAACTATCCTGAAAAACACAAAACAAAGCAAAATATTTACAGGAGTATTTAGACTCTAAGCTGTTCTTTGTAGTGTAGGACGCGGCCCTTTTTGCCCATCTTCTCCAGCGCCGCCCCTCCTTTATACCAGCACCTCTCCAAAATACCAGTACCTACAAATTTAGATCAGTTTCCCATGTCACGAGTTTTCAGACTACTCCGAATGCTTTAAAATATAATGTCGAACACCAGTCTCGCTCTTGGTACAAGCCCAAGGCTTTAGAACGTCTGCGTTGGAGGCTTCGCTCTTGGAGACACCTTCTCTGCTTGTAAATCAACTGAATGTGCTCAACGCCATGTCTCGACATCCTAAATAAGTTGAATGACGCTTACGCCTGCTCACAGGCCACCCTGATTGAAAAGAGTCGCGGTGTCGGGTGTTGTGGTCTGGCCAGGGGTGCGATTCTCGAAAGCTCCGAAATTTTTCGCCCCAATCTCGGGGATGATAATTTACACTGTATCTTGACAAAGAAGAGGTTTCTAAGCGTAGGACTTTGCTACAAGTTTTATCTCTTACCTTGAAGACATGTTAAAATACCAGGTTTGTAGAATGAGTGGTTCATGCTTTTACAAATGGCTTTTCGGAGCCGGAAAGTTTTCCGGTCTTTTCAAGAAGCGCGTCCCTTCTGATATTCTATCATGGGTTGGGAGGGTGAAGTGAGACCATAAATGGACTGACAACGCTTACCATGGACGCCATAAATGCTGACATCTGATCTTATCACACCTTAATTTCGATTAGTTGTATAAAGCGCATTTAACGTACACATGGTAAATGTTCTGTATAAAACCTATTGCCATAACTGGTCAGCAACAAGAAGGCAAGAGAGCTCTGGGGATAAACCGGTTTGGAATTCGAAAGTCGTGCTCGTAATTTTAAAATTTCGCACTCACAGTCCGATTTAAATATCCCAAGTATTAAATTGAGCGCTAGAAACTAAATAGCTGCTAAATAGTCGTGCACTTGAACTCACTCTCTCCTGTCCCGCCTTACATTAAAACTGATTTCTACTGGATGGGGTAGGGGGGAGGGCAGTTACAGCAGGCAGGACTCGTAACCACCTGGTATAACTTACCACCTAAGGAACTTCCATTTCCTTCGCAACAATGAAATCACTGGCAAACAGCACATGTTGTAAATGGCCTGTCCACAGTAGTCACGAATGAACATGTAGGTCACACAAAACCAGAAGATCATGGAGATGATGAAAAGCCCTACCGCATGATGGAAGCCGGACACTGCGATGGCTACAGAAAGAAAAAATTAAAGATGTGTTATAATTCTGTAGTATTAAAGTTCAGGAGGTCGGGAGGGCGTTGAGAAGGGAGGCCGGGAGTTGCAGTTTGTCTCTTGAACTCAAGATGTAGGTCAACTCAGGTCAAATCCCACCCCCTGGGGGGATTCTCCCTTATGTGGCCTATACGGGGACGTGCCGCTGGACAGGGTATATAATTTTATGCGAGTCTGTCCAAAATAAGTATGGTCAGTACGATCGTCGTCGTTAAATAGGGCTTGCATATTATTAGCAATCCTAGATCAGAGACGTTTACTGGTCTTTGGAAGACTTTAAAATTGTGTAAAACAAAAGAGTGCGTATTTCGTCAGTTGTCCTAGGCAGGGACCTAAAATGGAGGGTGTTGTCTTACACAGGGTAGGTATTCTAGGTTTTTTTTTTGTCCTATTAAGCTGGGGTTTAAACCCTCAGCGGCATCCCTATACCAAAACATCGTGACCAATTTCCCCCCTCGGGCGCACGTGTAAATGGCTGATGACTGTCAGGTTGAAATGTGACACTTTCAGTCTCACCTTAATTTTGTTTTGTGTTGATTGCATTGATCTCGTCCGATAAGAAGTTGTTTCCGGGAGCACCAAAGACTTGGAAACCTGGGTCTTTATTCCGAGGGCATCAGGGCTGAGAAATTAGAGGTGTTGTTGTTTGTCGCCTGGTTTTTGTCAATTTCACGTTAATTTTTGAAAACGAACTGTTTAGCAGGCTTTGACCTCAAGGTCAAGTTTTCAATAAACTCAAATTAGATAACCGCAGATATTGCGATGCTACTTACGGAATATATTCGCGTAGAGGTAGCTCTGTTGCTATCGTTTTGTTATGGTCATGTTTTCATTTACTTATGTGATTTAACTTACCTGCGATTGTGTAAATGAGCAAGATGAAGGAAATGATAACAACAACGATCTGAAATGTGTACTCCTCCCACAATTCCTTGAGAGTTGTAAACCGTGAATAGCGGCTTCTCTCCTTTGAGTCCTTGGAGGCAGCACGTGGTCGACCATTTTCAATTGCCGCTGCTATGTCGATGCCGTCCATGTCGGTGGTTGGAGCCTTACCCTGAAATGAACACTAGGCGATGATATAAAGATATTTGTCGTAGTTATCGATTATGATCTATCGACTGTGGTATTTATCGTTTCTGATTGGCTCAAAAGACCGCAGCGCGTACATCTTGATTGACCTTATAAGGATCTGAGCTCGGGTTTGGGTCATGGACATTGGGTGACCTGTGCGTGCGAATAGGCACGTGTAGCGGAGGGTAAAGAGTGGAGGTCATGTCGTGCAACTCCTGAACTTCTCGTCTGCGAAGCTGGCGGACTTGTGCATATAAGAAATAAACGTCCTTTGAATAGTATGCTAGATGTAAAAAGAGGTCCGGGTTATTCAAGAAACCTGGTTTTTCCGCATTCCGAGTTCGTCAACTTCTTGTGCTATAAATGATTCCAAAAATTTACTGTAGACTTACTGAAAAAGGCTGATGTCATGTCATCGAACCCCACACTTCACAAGACATGTTATAAAAGAAAGAGCACGGCAAGGCAAAAGCCTGGGCACGAGACACTTTGAACCATTACGCATGGTACCATTTAATTACTTGAAAATATCTTGGCAGTGACATGAAAGAGATTAGTGATCGTGGTCTATTGAAAAAGTTATATTTGCATTATTCACAATCATATGCAGTCGACTGTGAAACATAAACTGAGGTGAAAAATGAAAAACCAAACAGCTTTTAGATACCCGTCTCTCGCGTCAGTGCTATCAAAACCACTGATTTTGCTCGTCCTTATACTTGCAAAATTGGGACCCCTTGTGGTGCAACTGGTTTTCCATAGCTTCATGAGTGTCATCACGAGTTTATATCTGTTGTCATTATGTCTAGTTAAAACTTGCAAGACGTCCTAATGGTCGACAAACTCTATTGGTCTAGAACTTCGAAACTCCTTGAACTGGAAGGCAGACGTCCTCCTACACTGAAGTTAGTAGGGCAATGCCCTATGTACAAATCCGATAATTTGTTATTTGACACTTAAAAACCTGTTAACTAGAAACCCATGAATGTTCTTACCGTATCAAAACCACGATCCACTGCAACACAGTCATCCGATCGTAACAGACCCCAACAGTTTCCACGTGTCGTATGCACGCGTTGCGTCCCTTTTAGCTTGGCTTTAAGTGATCACTGTCTTACTCAGATGGCTTTGTAAAAACTTAACGATCAACTTTTAATTTTGCGCGAGTTTGTGATCCAAAGGGAGCAGTTGACAAGCCGCACGAGTATTAAACTCCTTGATCGATTTTTAATGGGCAATCAGGACGTGGTTATGCAAATGACTCCGCAACTAAGGTGGCATAGATACGCTTGAGTGGCTTTTAATAACTGCGTATTCAGATTTTTTAATTAAAAGAGGAATACGTCTAAATTATAGAGATCCAGGCAGAAGCCACTTAAAAATGATCGAATCATCTTGAACAAATAAACGACGAAGTGTGTTCTTTTTAAGTTTTTTAAGGGTCTTCGGGAAGGAGGGGAGGAACAACTATATAGATTGTTTTGTTTTCCTTCATAACTTTAGAAGTGCTGTTCAAACATTGAAGTGTTCAATGCTGCATAATCAGTTGAGGGAGTTGAGACCGGGGCCAGGCTTTTTCAGAGCCTGCCGGACTCGTGGACGCAACCCAAGTAATCAGAAGTTAATCGAGGCCTCTTTCTCTTGTCAAAGCGTTTCCATGGCTAATTTTAAGTTACAGTATGAAGGTACTGGTAGCCAAAGCCAAAATGTGGGACAAAACGTCTTTAAGCTGCACTCAAATCGTGATTCAAAACTAATACTACAGCCTTACAACTCCAAATGTATATGTCGTCTTAGGGCCGAAATTACCATCTAGGCTAAGTGGGAATAGCTGTTGTAAGCGCTCTGGGGCAAACTTGTTCATCATTTTAAACATCATAATAAATAAACCAACCTACGTAATTGGCGTTGTTGTTCTCGTAAAGGCGGAGCCGCAAAAACAAGCTTTGAAACCGCTAAGCGTTTGAGGAGGAGATAAATTTCAAATGCCGCCAGACGGTAGCTGGCCTTGTCGTTTGCGCAAAGCTGTGCAAACTGCAAAGGCAAAGTTCAGAGACGGAACCGCAAAAGAGAGCGCTAGCGTTTATGCCGCAAGGGAACACAGGGGAGAAGATCGCGGCTCATACCAAAATCTTCACCTCCAAGCAAGCTATCCCCGTAATATTTATTGTACTCAACTACACGCCCACTACTAAAATTGTTACGTACAATGATGCAATGTGACGTAAAATCACGAATGGTGCATTTTCAGTACGCACTGCAACGAGTGTCGGGGTCGGGATTTTTCTGGTGACAGTTTTAACTTCTGCTGTTTGTTTTATATTTCAAGTTTTTTTTTTCTGATTACTTATTCCTTCTTACTATTTAAGGTGCTGAATTAACTACGTGGCGCTCACTGTTGATCTGGTAGTGGTGTTTAGTTTTTGTTGAAGTTCCGACGGTCCAGTATTCGACGTTTCAATCCAGATGTCCCTAAAGCTATCCCATGATTCAAAGTACGGGCAATGTTTGAACACGTGCTAGTGGTCGGGTCGAACCTTCAGAATTTGTTGTAGTTGAGGTAATCTTAAATTTTTCGTTCAGTTATAAAGGTGTGGGTTTTTACTTCTTTTCTTTATACCTCTCTTTGCTTAGTATATTTACTAAAGAAATAATGAGTATGTTGACCAGTGCATTGTTAATCTAAACAGTCATAAGTTTAACTGAACGTG
The DNA here is from genome assembly GCA_964017195.1 of Siderastrea radians. Taxonomy (NCBI): domain Eukaryota; kingdom Metazoa; phylum Cnidaria; class Anthozoa; order Scleractinia; family Rhizangiidae; genus Siderastrea; species Siderastrea radians. The sequence goes on along the minus strand of OZ024888.1, from coordinate 73,893,569 downwards.
AATTGTCACAGCTCAGGTTTCTCTCCTCTTTAGCTTTTCTTTAAGTTTTTATGCTACCTTTCTGAACAAGTTAGCCATTAATATTCACTGTGATGAACAACAGAAAGTTCCATGAGCATATTGGATGATTATTCCATATTAACTCTCTTTCTGAGTGAATATGGCTGAGAATCTTGCTTTATAAACGATGTCTGAAGTGATTAAATTTTCTTCTCTTAACTCATCCGCTTATTGCTTGCTAGGTACTGTTTACTGACAATGGTTGCTTCACAAAAGCTAAGGTAAGTGAAAATGTTCTTCTGAAATTTATTGTATCCAAAAACTTCCAGCAGAATGAATCAGTCAAATCGAAGTTTCAACATCCCCCCGGGCAACCCCCCTGGGGATTTGAACTTTTGAAGATTGGTTTGTTCAAATTCCCTCCCCTTGGGTCAAAAAAGCCATTCAAATGCCCCACCAATTAGTACTGAAACACCTCTCCTTAAAGGCAAATTTCGTCTTCAATCAAACACTGTTCATTTTTTTTCAGAGAGAGATATGCCGTAATGACACCTTCTTTGAAAGAGTTATTTGCTAACAAAGGTGAAATTCCATCTTGTAAATCCATCAAACCCTGCAAAAACCGAAAAACTCACAGACGTATTACACTAGATTAAGAGGTAAATCTGGCTCAAATTCCCCACCCTTCCAAGGCAATGTTTAAATTTCTCCCCTCCCTGGGCATGATGCACAGTCAAATGCCTGGGGTATACCCGGGGTGAGGGGGGGGGGGGGGTTGTTGAAGCTTCAATTTGACCGGTACATAAATTTGACATGTTCATTGTGTCGTGACCAATCAGACAGAAGATCAAACCACAAAGAGCATCACCATTGGCCGTTTCAGGGGAGGGGTGCCAAGGGCTAAATATTTTTAGTTTGGAAACATTTCCACTCGGAGTGCCTCCTTTTTACCCCAACCCCCACCTTGCTTGAAGCTCTGCCACTGAAATAATTATTATAGCCTAAACATTACATAAACGTAAACATTTTTTCTGATTGGCAATGTTAAAAAACCCTAATAAAGTCAGAATAAGGTGCTGTAGCTGTGAAGGAGTTAAACACCTTTATTTGAATCTTTTTACGATGGCCTATTTAGATTACATAAATTCCATTGATATCCATTGATATCTAATAGTATTAGGCTAAGTTTCCAGTTGCAGTTGTTTCAGTGTGCTGGAAATCTTGGAGAGTATTGTAGCAGCTGTCCTCAATCATATGTTTTCCCTAAAATCAACCTGTCTAATAAGAATACCCAGTTAGGAGACACTTTTTGGTTTCAATTGTACACTGATATCAGTGGGCTGAAACTGAGCCTACCAATGTTCAAAGATTTTTCAAGTATACCCCTGAGATTGTTAGAGTTTTGTTAATTTTTCTGTAAACATTGCTGTGATGAAAGTGCAGGGGTCCTGAAACCAGCTACACATGTGAGCTGGCTGATGCACTGGCAGTCTTTGCACTTGTTGTAGAAGACTTGTTTAGTGTGTTAGGATTCTGCATTTGCTGAGCTTGTAACAGAACAAAAACTAATTCAACTTAGTTGGAGATAGTGGAGCCAAGGTAGGAGGGGTGGGGTAGCCATTGTAAAGGCTCTTTCATGGGGTGTAAAGTGAAAAGAATGGCAGCCACAGTTTTCTTGTCATCCTACCCATCCATTACTGTGAGGCTATTATTGTTTTTGTGTAGGAGCTTAGAAATTTTTCAGTTCCCTTACTTTAAATTTTACTTGGCTGATCCTGTCAATTTAAATGTCAAATACAGGCTTAATGAATGTATTGAAATAAAAATAATTTTTATCATTAAATGCTTCCAACCAACTATACTGAAAAGAGAATTGTGGAGCCCATGAACAAAAGAAATTGTTCATTTGTTCATGACTTTTTGGTGCTTCAGTTGTTGAAATGTGATTCAAAACCTTGCATTATGAAGATTTTTAAAATTAATATTATGTATTTTTTCTACTCGCAGGCTTAAAGAGAGCATACAGACCCAACAATGCGCAGCGATCACATGAGTCGAGTTACGGCTGCAAGAAGTGCGATGTTATTCTTTGTAAAGGCAATTGTTTTGATGAATGGCATCAGAAAAACACCTGAATTCAATCTTTACAGATTAAAGTTGTAAATAACAATATCCATAACTGTTAAATAATGAAACATATAACCTTGCAAGCTGGTGTGGAATTTGAAATCTGAAAATTTTGGCCTTGCTGTTTTGCCTTTATTCTTTTCTTCTGGACAATAAAATATCTACCAAATATGGTGTTTCCTCAATTAAATGCCCCTGGTGTTTATTTCAAACTTGGCGTGGTGGACCCGGCATTTGTTTGAATCAGCAATTTATTTGGGCCCACCATTTTTTAAGAAAGGATTATTATTTGTTTTTCTCTGCAGCCATGTATTTTGCCCTTAAATATTAAGTTTATTATACAACAAATATGCATCTGAGGGGCTTATTTACAATTCCCTCTTTGATACCCGGCATTTATTCGGGCCCCCACGTTTCATGTTTAATCGAGAAACTACAGTAAAAAATTGATTACCAATGAAAAACGTTTGTTTAAGTGTTTAGTGATTAAATTAACTGGAACCGAGATATGTTAAGAAAAAGACTAGTCACTCTATTCTTCTAACGAGAAAGGTAAATGAACTCGGGACCAGGGACTCAACCAAGGTCACCCAACTTGATAATCAAGGGTTTAAGGTATATGTCAGCTTGCAGAAGCAATGGTGATGGTGTTGCATAAAGACTGGTGCTCAAAAGCTAAGTAAACACTATGAAGAGTCTTCAGAGAACACTTTTAATCTTGAGTCATTGCTGAGGGATGTTACACGTACCTTTCCCTGATATGAGTGTTATATACCAAATCGTTGGTAGGAGATATGAAAAGGGAAGATGGGCCTGAATTTGCTTCATGCTGTCACTACAGCTTTTGAGTTTTTAGAAATTTTAAAATTGTGTTATTAAAAAAGGTGATGAATAAAATAAAAAATTGTCTTTAACTGATTTATCAGGTGATATGTTGTCTGGGATAAGGCTTCATTGAGTGGTATAATATCCTAAAAGATACTGAACAGCTTCATTGATTTCTGCCAACCAAACCCGTAGAATAAATGGTACCTTAATTCCTTTTAATCTATTTTTTAATCTAATTTTTTAATTTATATTTGTAACGCGCATTTGAAAACCTATGTTGAATTTGCGCGCTATAAATGCATATTATTATTATTATTATCATTATTTCCATATGGCCAGCAAGAATTGAAAATCATGAAAATTGAGAATGAAGCCAGAGAAGAAGCTGGTACCCTTCTATCAAACACTAGGAGCTTTAAATTTCTTGAGCTAACAAAACATTACTAAGTAAGCACCGTGTTTCCTCGAGCAATAATGGTATTAACCAGACGTGATTATCCTTTGATTTGCTTCAGTGTATTCAAGGTAAATTTTTTAAATGCTTTATGGGCAATTTTTTTTGGAAAGTTATCTCAAAAGGAGTGCGAATATTTCAAAAGGGTAGGGGGCACCCTCTCGGGAAAATACAGTAAAGTAAGGAAGAAAACTTACTGAACACCTAAATTACCATTTGTAGAAATCACTTTTTGTGGGGAGTTTCAGAAGTCAAGGAGGTCCCTAATTTTTTAGGAGCCTGAGATGGGACGAGCTAAATTTGCTGGTAGGCATTATTATTTACTGGCCATTCACTGACACTCTAGGAGAGCAGATTAATTAGAGGTTGTTAAGAGCTGCATGGTATTTGGGGCAGATTTATTATTTCCCTGGCTAGAGGGCTCAAACTAAATGCACCTTGCCCATCGGAAGTAGGGCAAAAGACTACAAGACCACTGACTATGTCAGAAATATAGGACTTGGATAAAGTAAGAATTTGAACGTAAGCACGTTGTTTTTTGAAATATGTCTGCTTAGAAAAAGAAAACGAAAGAAAGAAAAGAATGAGCTACAATGACAACCTGGAATAGGTCACGACAATATGTGATTTGCTGACAGCGAGGGGATTGGAACCCATTGTTTTGGAATGCTAGTTCCATTCCTCCGACCGAAAAATCGCCTGCCGTAAAACTTCTTTGAGACAACGTAAAATGTAGTTGACTCGCAAAATCTCGCTCGGTGACCGGTTAACGATGATTTCTCTCCAGGAACTGGAACATTCGGCCGCAGTAGTGATGGTAAGAACTCAAATGATTCTTTCTTTGATCATTTAATCGCTGCTGATCACGTTTTCACGTGGATCTTCATTTAGGCGCCGCCATCTTTGGTGACGCAAGAACAGCGCCAATCCGCCGAACAAGTGTTCCTGAATTTTAGAAGATCTAAGTCTCCTTACGCAGCCTGCAAACAGATCTTAGGTAATGATATATTATGGTTATATGCATTTTAGTCCGAGCCAGCTAAAATCGTGTGAATAACTGGTCTCCTACTATAGCTGTGTTTTATTTAAGCTTACATGTATGTGCATGTGAGTACAAGAGCCCACAGATTCACAGATTAAGAACAAGATATTTTAGACTGGGTAGGGTGAAGTTATTTTTAACAGTCACCAAGTAATGGCTGTCTTTCTCATCTCTATGGTTTAAATGTAAGCTCGTGTATATGTTATACACGTGTAAATGTGTGACTGAGTAACTCACAAGAGTTCAAAATGAAAACTGGAAGATGTGTTAGTAAAGATTATAAAGACAACACGTGGGAAATAATTGTATTAATTTTTGTAACAGTAGCCAAAGCCAGTGTCAGTATTGAGCTGGGTATTTTGGCGTTTTGCAAAAAAGTCCTTGAAAGCTGCAAAGAAGTGCTCGCCAACACTACTTCTCCATACAACATTCTTATAAACATAACACATTGATCGATTTCTTTGTCTGAGTCACAGTGGGGCTGAGAAAAACATAATGTCATTAGTGCACTGTGCTATTCATGGGAAACAGAAAAAGGATAGGTGACAAAAATCAATGAGTTGCAATCAACTGACTCAATGTGCAATATTTTATTGAAATCATATCATTAGAGGAGGGGGATTGTTTCCATTAAGAGTGTAGGTGACACTGAAAACCACTGCTAGAGTTTCCATTTCAACTTTTATTTGATTATTTTTTGATTTTCTTGTGAACATGGAGAACATCTCCAATTCCTTTTGTCTAAAAAGTGTGCTTCATTTTTGGTAACAACAAGGCTGTCTGTCTTACATGTGATTAATCAACTTATGTGTTAACCCTTTAAGCCCCAGTAGTGACAAGCATCTAATTTCTCCTTATAATATCACTACTTGTTCAAACATACAGGTTGTGGGAATAAAAAAGTGATCACCAAAGACAAAATGTCTTGATGTTTATGCAAATTCTCCTAATAACTACCATAGAAATGTATGGGGAACAGACTTTGGGAGTCAAGCAATTTTCCCCCTCTTTGCCCTCCTTCAAAAAGGAAAAGAAAAGAGAAATGCCTGATTGTAGGGTACATCATTTCTTGATGGATGTTTTCCAGTGTTAGTTTTTGCACAGCTGCAAGCCTTTGCTAGTACTGCTTACAGGTCAACAGTTCCATATATACTGTGTGAATCCTTTGTAAATCTGTGTTTAACACTGTATGCTGCATTCGTCTCTGAACAGAACAAAGCAGGAATGATTATGTACTATTTCAAGCTGCATCAACAATCAAGGAAGCGATCCTTCGTGAATGGAGCATTCTTAACACATCAGATGTTGAATCGCTCAGATCATTCCTGCTGACATTTGTAACTCATAAACAAGAGTAAGCACACTGTATTTGTCCTAGAGTTTGTTTAGTAGAATAAACAGTATAAAGCAAGTGTACAATCAGTCATACACTCTTCAGTTGCCCTGGTAGAAATCCTATACAGGTTCATACAGGATTTTCTAGGATCCTATAGGATCCTACAGGATCCTGTAAGTTCACACAGGATCCTACCCAGGATCCTAAATGGCAATAATCCAAACCATGTTTCATAGGATCCTACTCAGGATCCTGTAAAGTCTTTCAGGGTCCTGCTCAAGATCCTATAGGATCTTCTTTAGGAACTTGGTTAGGATCCTACAAGATCCTGTTAGGATCCTATTAGGATCCTGGGCAGAATTTCTACCAGGGTGGTTGAAAGAACGACTTTATTCTTGCTAAATGTTGTTGCTTACTTAATTTTGTGATTTTTGCATTTTGGAAATAAATCACTTGCAAAAAAAAAAAAAAAAGATACAAAAATTAAACACGGGAAGTTTAACACCATATTATATAATCATATTAATCAAACAATACAGAATTTTAAATGTTGTGATTCATGGGTTTGTTGGTAATGGTGCTGAATTAAAACTGTCACTTTCTGTGCTGGAAAGTACATGTATATCTTTCTGGTCCTGTTTTCGACTTACACTGTTCCTCTGATTCACTGTTATCTTCAGCCTGTAAATCAGCCAAAACTCCTTTGGTACAGTCATCAAATTTTCCATTTGTAGGCTCCTTGCAGTTGGTTTTAACCAGGCCTTTGTATCTTTCCTGTATTTCCTTGTTCTTTGACTTATGGTAATAATAATAATAATAAAAACTTTATTATCTAATGTCAGCAATGACAAAAGGGTGAAATTAAATATGCTTTCGTTCACTTTTGCCTTGAATAATCTCATCTCATCTCATCTTATCTTTTATCTTATTGATATTTTTCTTCACTATTTTTTCCACCATTTTTATTGTAGTAAGGTTTTATATCTGAGAATGTTTATCAATTTTTCCCCAATGAAGTATTCAAAAATATGTGAAGGAGCAAGTGTTACAAGTGGTGGCTATCATTTGCAAGCGAAGTATTCTGGAGAATTCGCATACAATCCAAGACTCTTTACTTAGAGATGTTACTCAGCTTACAACTAGTAACAACAGGGAAATGGTGGGTACTATGTTAATGTTTATTTATTCTTGTAAATGATAGACCAGTTTTCAATTGATTGTTGAATGTAATCTGTTTGCTTTGGTTTTGGTTTATTGTACTCTGTGATTGGTCAAGGAAGATCATAATAATCACTTTCTCAACCAATCAGACGTAACACCAAAACCAATTGTGACTTGCTTGCATGCGTTTTCCTGTACTTAATGCTATTTAGTTGTGTTTACTTCGATTTCTGATTGGTTCATTTTCTGTTTTGTTTCTGTTGTGTCTGGTTAGAGTAAATTATTATTGCTTTGGTTTTAGTTTTTGACCCTCATTGGAAAATTGCCCTGTAAACCTCCCCATTGAAAAAGAATAGTTCACTTTACACTTTACTGCTTATGGAGTATGAGTCCATATCAAAACACAGAGCTGTCAACAACTGTGTAAGAAAAGCATTTTTTTCTGGGGGGGGGGGGGGTTTGCTGTAAGATAGGGTCAACTGCTAGAATCTTTTTTAAAACTAAAATTTAAAAGCTAGAAATTACAAATAAAAAAATATATATATATAAATGGATCTTGGATTTATGACATCCATAGCCAAAATGTAATTTGTACCTGAAATGTGTATGTAGCATTCTCACACTTAATAAATCATCTCAAAGGCCAAAGGATTTAGAACACCTCAACATCACCTGTGCACTGTGAGCTGTAGATGACATAGTGCTTTAAATGTTCCCAGCAAGGTTTGTTTGTAGAAGATGAAAAAACTAAAACTCAAATATTGTTAATATGAAATTCACTTGCAGCAAATTTTGGGTTGCTTAATCCTGAAGGCATTATTGAGTGAGTTTTCCTTCCTGAACCGCAGCAGTGACATTGGCTTGACCTGGGAATTCCATCTTCGGTGCAAGAAAGCTTTTGAGGTAGAAATGGGGCTTAACACATTAAAACAATGTAACATGCTTGGCATGTGTTGTTAGTGGATTTTTCTTCTGTTTTTATGTTTTAGCTGTACTTGACTGAATAATTGTGACCGTGAATGGGAAAACATACACTAACACATTACTGTTTAATGGAAGTATCTGTTTATCATCCATTTATTTTAAACAGATTATGTCTGAAAACAGGATCTGTAGTAGTCAATGTGGAAGTGGATCATGACAACCCTGTTCACGGGCTCTTTCAATTCCCCACTCCCCTTGCTCCCTCTGGGGTGGGGAGATTTTCCCCCCTCTGGGATGGAGAGACCCTGGAAACATTGGTTATCATGATTGGGCAAATGTGAGAGTCACATTATATCTTTTTTTTCTAGCCTTGAAATTAACTACATTGTATAACATGATTATAATTTAATGTTACTATCATGATAGTATTGCAAAAAAGTTTTCTCTGTCTAGTATGGCAACAAAAGCAGGCCCATAGCCAGTATTGAGGCAACCGAGGCAGTTGCCTCGGTAAAACTTTTCCCTTGTTGTTAAAAACGTAAATTAAAAAATAAACTATTTAATAAAAGAACATGTTTCTGCCAGTAAACCACACCAAAGGTACCCTAAAGTGTGATAACCTCAGTTAATACTTCACTCATGTGCTGGACGTGAGCCCACCAGTTTCTCCAGTGAGTCAGCATACACTGCAGCCTTCAGCCTCATTACCGATTTAAGATGTGGTCAAAATCAATAGTGGGCACAGACTGCCTGAGAGGTCTTGCCCTTGCATACGTTCACGACATCACTCCACAGCCATTGCAAATATTGCAAAAATGGGACACCAGTGGTCATAGGAGAATTGCTTTAGCTTTCTCCAAATAAAAGCGAGGCCATTAAGTAGAGAGTACACTTTAGCACTAGTACACTTGAACTGGTGCACTTGAACGAGATCGATGTTGTTTTTGTCACAAATGCTGAAATAACATTTCAGAGCTTTTAGAATTTCATTTCTGAATGAAACTGTGGAAATTTTTAAGAGAAGAACTGATAACAAACATAAATGCGGTTAAAGTTGGTTTGGATTTTGATCATGTTTGGGGGAAAATACCACCAGGAAAATGCTAAAAATGGCATTTCCGAGCGTCTAGGTTTCGAAATTTTATGGGGGAGCATGCCCCCAGACTCCCCTAAAAGCTTGCACCTTCAGCACTTTTGCAATTGCCTCGGTTATCAGAAAAGTCTGGCTATGGTCCTGAAAAGTACCAGTAAACTAAGTTGCACTTGTGTGACAGGCAGTCAACCAGGAGGCCCCCAATTCCCAGATACATGTAGTATACAAATCCATGACAGGTTTACCCCTTGCACTTTCTTAGATTGTCATTAGGTAAAGGTTTATCAGACCCCTTCAAATTTAACTACTTGACCTTCACTGTTTGTTTATAGTTTGTGCTCCATTTTGGTATAAAGAAGCTAAAACTTCTTTGTTGCTCCACTAGGTGCAGGCTCTTAAACAGGTCTTCATGCTGGTAATTCAGAACCTGCAACAGTTCTCACACACAGAGTTGAACCTGTTATCCAGAGATGGAATTTTAGCTTTGGTACGCATGTTCTCTTTGGCTGAACAGATACTGAGCTGGGATTTCTCTCACAATATCCTTTTATCTATAGACAAACAAAATCTGTGGTGATGTTTTGCAAAATTTTCATTATCTTCTTAACAATGTTCAGTCAAAGCCAAACCAGAGCTCAACTCTATTGTAAGCTTATCAATAAGGGATTATGTTAGCTTATTTATCTCCAGTCCTTTTGCATATCGCCTCTTCCTAGTACAGTGAGGGTCTCCATCAAAATTTTGTTATGCAGTAGTTGTTCATGTGTCACATAAAATAACTCAGAAAAATCTGATGATTTTTTTGAAGTGGTTTGATGTTGAAAGAACTAAGAAAGTGTAAGCACAGACAGTGTATATTCAACAAATAGATTCCACTTCACTGTACATGTGTACTCTGATAATGCACAGTCAGATGATGTCAAAATGTGGTAAGAACAAGAAGTATGCGGCAACCTACAGGGAGTTGTGTGAATGTATGGATGTCATACTGGTCTGACTCTGGTGTTGTGTCATCACCTAAGAGTGAATGTTTCCAAAAAATAATTTTCTCTTAAACTGGGTGTTTTGTGAGGGGTAAGAAATCATTAGTGTTATCAAATGAACAAACAAATAAACAAACAAGCAAAGAAATAAACAATAATTTATTAGTCAAATGAATAACAGGACTGTTCCTTGACTAGCTTACATATACATGGCCAAAGACATCCCCTGGCTGAGGCGTCATCTGTCACTCTGTTTAAACCTGGGTCTTCTTGGAGGGCACTGCTCTTTGATCCTGCTTTGGTGGAGTTGTTCTTTAAGGTAAAAATGAATGGATATTGTGACAAGCACAGTTTGACTGTTATGTGAGTAGCACAATTTGAAATGAAAGCAGTCACTAGGCTAGGTAAGATAAAGTTGAAGGGCGCAATGAATATGGCGTTTGATCATCTGGGAAGAGTAGATTTTGAAGTCATGTAAGTTACTTTTTCTGCTCACTTGCCAGATGGTCAAGGGCGACAGCAAACCATCTATACTGCAATTTGAGTTTTGAGAATTTTGTGAGCCTCAGCAAGTGGTAAATTAGCTTGTGTAAGCAACTTAGAGAGAGTTGCTTACCCAAGCAATCTGGAACTTCAGTTGCTAAAGTGTTCTCTAGGGATGAGTTCACTTTGATTTCACAGAGAGTGAATTGAAATCATCCTTTAATGCATTGCAACATTTTGGTATGTCATGCATGCTGATGGCTCTGTCTTGGGTAAGGAGTCCTTACTAAGTCCAAATATCTGGTGCCAATTTTGTAATATGTGTTTGGAAATGCACATAAATTATCCTAACCAAGAAAAATTTTGTGACCAGTATGGTTAGAGTCCAGCACCGTATACGACATAAAGTTGGAGTTCAGAGGTGACTGAAGTCTGACTCATGACTCTCTATTCTATGATTGTTGTTTGTAGCTCCAGGTGAAGTTGCAGGCAAATGATGAATTGAGTCACCACTGCAGCCAGTGCCTAATCCAGCTTGCTTCTCTCTGTGGTGTTATATTCCCTGATACAATGTCACAATCCCAGTATTTATCCAACTTTGTGCAAGGTTATCTACAAATTTCAAAGAGGTAAGAAGATAATAGAGACATTCAACTTCTAGCCATCAATCACAACCCTTTCACCCCACACTTGCAAACCTCTGCTGTTTGTACAAGTTCTACCATTTACCAGTAAGTGAAAGGTACAAAGGTACACCCTAGAGTTTAGAAGTACTGTCCCATGGTAAAGTTTTTCTTGTGTGTGTGCTGTACTCAGTGGTTCAAAGGTTTTAGGTTGCGAATGAACTCCTAAAGGGTTGCCATTCAGATAAAAGCTTTTGAGCAGTTACTTTCCTAGGTTAGAACTTTTATTACAGTATGCAAGGTGGTTTTAACTTTTGAGACTGTGGATGAAATCCTAAAGTGTGACCATTCAAATGAAAGCCACTGAGCAGTACTTTTTGTGGTACTGTTTATTTTGTTGTACAAGGTGGTTCTAACTTTTGAGACTGTGGACGAAATCCTAAATTGTGACCATTCAAATGAAAGCCACTGAGCAGTACTTTCCTGTGGTGCTGTTTATTATGCTGTACAAGGTGGTTCTAACTTTTGAGACTGTGGGTGAAATCCGAAAGTGTGAAAGCTACCTGAGATGCTGTTTATTATGCTGATCAGGTTGGTTCTAACATTTGAGTGTGTGGAGGGCTTCAAGGGTTATTATTGAATCAAATGAAAGCTACTGAGCAGTACTTTCCTGTGGTGCTGTTTATTATGCTGTACAAGGTGGTGTATTGAGACTGTGGGTGAAATCCGAAAGTGTGAAAGCTACCTGAGATGCTGTTTATTATGCTGATCAGGTTGGTTCTAACATTTGAGTGTGTGGAGGGCTTCAAGGGTTATTATTCAAATGAAAGCCACTGAGCAGTACTTTCCTGTGGTGCTGTTTATTATGCTGTACATGGTGGTTCTAACTTTTTAGTCTGTGGATGAAATCTTAAAGGGTTGTTTATTCAAATGAGAACTATTTAGCAGTACTTTCCTTTGGCACTGTTTGTTTGTTATAATGAAAGTGAAGGTTGTCTTATTTCACTTGAGTGGCTAGGTTTGGTTGCATTTTTTAACAGTCAATTACTGCATTTAAGGATCTATTTTCATTTTTGTATCATTCAGCCTGGAGATGAATGGTCAAGCAGCCTTGGGCCTTGGAAGCATCGTGAACCGCCTGTTGTTTGTTTTTCCATGTTCATCTTTTCAAGCCTTGCCTGCTGATACTTTGAGATTATTTATGGATGCTATGACAGACCTGACATGCTCATTTCTACAAGCAGTTGCTAAGGAGGAAGAGGTTTGTTTATAATAATTTTGTTAGAGCTCTATGCAGTTTCCCATTCAAGTAAAGTTGAGTTGTTTGAGGACAAATATGTTGTTGTTCCACAATTCAGTTGAACAAACATTGCTTTGTTTTGGGGATAAGCAGGATTTAATTTAACATGCTGTGACTGTGCAATGCAGTATGAAACAAAGCAAAGAACAAAATTTATGCCCCATCCGGATTGGAGGCTGTTTACACGATAAATTGGGCAACAAGATGTTTGCAGGGCCAACACTAACTTAATTGTGGTTAATTAACTTAATTAAGTTATTTGCTAATTAACTCAATTGTGACCTGTTCTTAATTGTGACATGATCATGAAGCACCTAATTATTTTTCTGTTACTTCCTTGCTCTCTACCTACAGCTTAACTCTGAAGATACAAGCTTCATAGAAGCAGTGGAACAATTCTTAGAGGGATGGGCCAACCTACTAGAGCATTCTTCCCAACTTCCAGCTGGTGTTTTCAATGAAAGTGCTACAAGGATACTAAACTGTTATGTTCAATGCCATTTGGCAGCCCCTGAAGGTTTACGTGGGACCTTTTCATCTCAAGTTAATAATGGAGTTCATCTGGATGAAATCTGTGATCTTGATAGTGATGACAGAGAACTCTTTGCTGATCAGTTATGCACTGTCGGAAGCTTTGGCCGCATTATACCCAGCCACGCACTTACTCTTCTCACAAAATTATTAGAAAGCAGAATTGATCAATTTGAGAAGTATCTTTCTGCTGTCAAGAATACTAGAGGTATAGTTAGTCTTGTCATCATTTTTTGTTATTTAATCTGCAGTTGAACTGTGGTAACTGCCAGCAATGATGCAGTAACTACCAAACATTATGCAAGTAGACACCTTTATGACTATATCTGAGTGTTCATTTAGGGAAAGTGTCTACTTACAGGGGGTTTAACACAATGTGGTGTTTGAATGTAACCAGAGCCATGACTGACTATCTGCTTAAGAGAGGTGGTCAGTTCTGTAATAGAGTGCATCAGCTTAAAACCAGTTGTGGTTTGGGTCAGTGAGAAGTTTCTTTAACTAGATCTGGTTTATCAGGGTGTTAAATGAATGTATACCAAGTTTGGACATTGGTATGCCCCATAAAATTGGGTAGGTAGAGTTGCTTTTCAGGTTATGGTGGTCCACATGGTCAGAGGTTTTACCTGGTTTCTTTAGCATGAAGGAAATAGGGACATTGCTACCCCCCCCCCCCCCCCATTAATGGGATGCCAGTCCAATGCAGGTTTAAACTTTTTTCCCGGTAGCTATTCATACGCCTAAGTAAGAGAAAAGTTCCTTGTCCGAGGAAAGAACTGGACGATACAGAGACCAACCTAACTTTAAACCACTGAACCTCCAATAATAATGATGATGATGATGATGATGATGATGATGACGATGACGATGACGATGACGATGACGATGACGATGACGATGACGATGACGATGACTTAATTGACCTCTACCCTTGAGGGGCTCTTCTTCAACAAAGTTAAGAACCCCAACTGGCAGGGAGGCAAACCAGTTGGCTATTTGCAAGAGTGGCTGACTGAGTTGAACTCAGGTCTACTGAGAACAACCCCAGCCTTGTGCTCAGATGGGGATTTGAACCTGGGACCTCCGGATTTCCAGCCCAGCGCCCTAACCATTTGGCCACTGATCCTTCTCCCTGATAATCTGATTTGCTAACCACGACATCACCATGCCCCTAATTGTTTACTCTTTAGTACCCTCTGAACTTCCAAGTGTGGATAATCTGTTTGAAGACCTTCACTGGTTACTTCTGATTTCTGCTTATCTTCTTGCTGATGAGAGTGATGGTGAGACGCCTCTTATTCCAACTGAGATTATATCTTACTCTGCAAGCTTAAAAGGTCAAGTTGATGTTCGAGCCACTTTTCAATATCTGTGTGCATCACAAAGTCAAAATCAAGGTAAGTATTACAGTGTTAATCAGTTAATTATGAGTATGGGAACCCTGAGCGATGGACGGGAGTTGAACCTATGATCCTTCCCACACCAGTCAGGAGCTCTAGCTACTCAACTACAGGGAAACTTGTGGTAACCAAGGCCATTTCACTTGTTTCATCCATGTGCATGTTGTGTTGGTTTAAAACAAAAATCCTTTGGGCCTGATAGTTTGTGGGAAAGGTGCCTGACTGTGAATTTGGTAAGTGCCTATGGGCACCACAAAACGTTTTTTCATACAAATGCAAGTAAAAGACATGTTGGATTCAAAGTTACTGGAGGAAGGATGTCACAACTGTCCTCTATGTAGTAATTAGTGACTTTTGAATTTCTGAACATTTGGGGTTTTATCACTATAGGTTGATGTGATATTATATTTTATATTTTATATTGTATATATTGTAATATTTTATATATTTTTACTACTTTAGATAGGTATAGATAGGTGTCCCCAATTAGCTTACTTTAGTGTAAGCTAGATATTTTAAGACACGTTAATAAAGTTTATTATTATTATTATTATTAGTAAAAGATACCAGCAATAAAAATAAAAAATAAATTGAAAAATTAACTTCATTCTCAAAAATGAAAAAAAAAAAATTCTAATCCTACTGCCAAACAGAAACACCATGTAACCTAAAAACTGTATATACCACTCTACTAGCAGGACACATGGACACATTTGGGTCCCTATTTTTTTTCTAAACCATTTCTGTATTCTTTTTCCATTACAGGAGATACGAATAGTACAATGGATTATTCAAGAGTCGACCCAGTAGTAAGACTTGTGTCAGCCATTTTGCGTATAGCAAACCTTGAGAAACTTGCCTTAAACTCTGAGTTATCTGAACTATTAAGCCCTCAAGTAGGCCGAACAATCGTTTGGTGTCTACGGCACTGGACTAAGTCTTATCTGTTACCAGATGAGAAGGAATATGATCAGCTTAGCGTGAGTTTAATGTCTACATTCGGTGCAGGCACTGATGGTGGCAAATGGACCTTAGGATTTCTCCTTGATAAGGTCAGGTCAAACCTGTCAGGGTGGTCAGCGGAGTCACAGATTGTGGAGGACACAGCCATGCTGTTGTTAAGCTTGGTTAATACCAAAAACAGGTAAATGAGTAATACGCTTGAATCTCTTGTAAGATGTCGGGGCACCCTTTGTAAGGCTATGGTGATTTGGTGTGTACCTTCGTGGAGCTGCAGAAGTTAAGGCCGTAAAATCGAAGTCTGTAACCCTTTCCACACTATAGTTGTAGCTGTGCTGAAAAGTCAGCTGTCTCTTCTTTGACGTAACACCTTTGCTCCTGCAGGAAGCGGGGGGAGGGGAGGATGGGGGTGGCAACAATTCAGATTTTTTTGGTGCTCTCTGGTTTTTAATATTTCCTTAATGGACATTTAGTATATCTATTTCTTATTTTCCCTGTTTTAAGAGATAAAGAGCTCATTTTTGACATTATGACAGAACTAGCTCACTTTGATTGTAATTTACAGTTGAATTCCACCTTACGGTCACCCTGTTGATGGTCACCTTGTGATAATGGCTACTTAACCCTTTTAGCCCCAAGAGTGATAAGCACCTAATTTCTCCTTACAATGTCACTAGTTGGTCAAACATAAGGTCATGAGAATAAATGAAATGATCAGCAGACATGAAATGTCTTGATGTTTAATCAAATTCTTGCAACTAGTACCATGAGAAATCTATGGAGAACAGTGAGGAGAATATGCATGTAATATTGGAGCTTAAAAGGTTAATTTTGGTCCAATCAAGACATACAGTCATTTTCTTAAGCAAAAACGGAAAACTTTAATGTGGTCACCTGTTGACCCTTTAAGTCCTAACAGTGACGAAAATGAATTTTCCCTTTACACCATCTCCCCTTGTTCAAACATTGAAGTGATGAGAATAAAGAAAATGATCACCGTGGATAAGATAATTCTTGATAATTCTCTTTACTAGTTCCAAAAGAAATGTATGGAAACAGTAAGGAGAATATGCACTTTTATGTCAAGGTTTAAGTGACTGTGTTTCACTGTATTGTTGTTAACTTTCCTCAGAGCGAGTGTGGCCATCTCATTTGACAGTCTATGGCTGTTAGCTGAGGAGCATCTGTCTACAACAGCTGTGCTGCATGAGCTGCCGCCTGAGGTGCTACGGTTCCTCACACAGGCGCTGGTGCTGGCTGGATCAGCAGCGGATGATGAAACTCTCAGAAAAAAATACTTGGATCAGGTAAGTGTTCTACTTGTTAGATTTACTGAAGTAAAGTAAAAAATGTCAAGATCTTCTCGGAAAAAAATTCCGAGCCACCAACAGGAATTGAGTGTATGACCTTCCAGATACCGGTCGGAACACTCCACCACTGAGCTATGGAAGACTTGTGATGAGCAAGTATCTGGAAGGTCATGGGTTCGATTCCCGTTGGGGGCTCAAAATTTTTTCCGTGAAGATCTTGATATTTATTTATTTATGTGTAAACCTGTTTCACATTAATAGTTTGTGCTCGTGGATACATGAACCGCAGAGCGAGAATTGGAAACATTGCGAGTTACTACGTGGGTCCACTAAATCAGTATGCATTACGCTTGATTCTCTAGTACAAAGTTTATACGCAGATTTATTTGTTGTTGCGGTAATGCCGCAATATTACTGCAGGGTAAATCCTGTCAGAAAAGTTTAGTGTGGCTTTGATAAAAAAACATTGTCCCAAGTGCATTCGTTATTTCACTGGTATAATAGAACTCACAGCTGTCCATTCGTCCAAGTATTGCTTCATACTTCAGCGGTAGTGCGTTTGCTCTGGAATCGTTTTGCAACCGTTTTGCAGCCTCTTTTAAACGTGACTGAGTCGCCTCCATGACCAATTGAAAACCTGCTATATATAAACTGCAAAGATCTTTTTCTCTTTAATTGTAAAACACTGTCATGGTTCCTTTTTTTTTCTTGTAGCTCTTGCAGACCCTGCAGTCCTACTTTCTGGGCATCTGTCACCAGCCAGACTTCGCAAAATCATCCCAAAAGGAAAGTGTAAAAAGTCAACTTCAGAGTCTACTGGAGTCCTTCAGGGGCGCGGCCTTGGCTACAAATATTCGCAATATACAGACTTTGTTTGACTATTTAATGCCTGTGCTTAGAAACTGTGTGGTTCTGTTGAGTGTGTATCAAAACTGTCCGGAAATGGTGGTTCTGGTTTTAGAGTTTTATGTTGATGTCGTCGACTCTCAACTTGCCTTTCTTAAAGAGGTATGTTTTTTGGAGTTCTTGCTGATGTTTTGGTAATAACAGACCCAACATTTTATCGATGAAACGATTTAAAAAAAATTTCAGCGTGGGAGTTCTAGGGCCTGTTTCAAATGTTGAACTTTAGATGTGCTGAGGATACCTTTTGGTTATCTGCAATAGATTTTGCACTTGAAAAGGTGGACGTTTGATTTTGACATTTGGCTTATTATACGAGGATTTGCTAACTGTCTGTGTTGCTTAATCTTGTATTTGATTTTTTTTTCTCAGGGTGAGGTACCAAAGCTTTATGAAGCCTGCATGGCTCTTGTTCAGACTTACGGAAAATGCAACTTAGGTAAGTACCACACTACATAAACTGATGATAATTGTGTATTCGTAGCCAGTCGTTCTTCATATGAAGTTTAGTAGAAAAGAAATGGTTGTTTGGTAATGAGGAGTGAGCAAATCCAGCCTCCGTTTCACTGAACTTAAGGAGGCTCGCAACAGTTTTTTTGACCTTGGAGTGTATCTTTTGAAGGCAAAATTTCCCATAGAAGGTGAACTTCGATTTCCTTGGTACTACACCACCTTTTCAACATATGATCAAAGTTTATTTTCTCGCTGGTTTCCTAGCAACACCTGTCACCATAGCAACGGTAATGGACAACCCCTCTTTTTAAATAATGTCGAATATCTCGAAAACTAGTCAGACACTTTATGACGAAACTTGAACTATTTGAACTACTCAACCTACATAACTTGTATGCGAAATTAGGGAAAAATCTGTAAGAGCGTTTTCATGTAAATCATGATTCATTTTTTACGGGCTGATTTTGGTCATTCCTGCAATTTTCTCCAATATTTCAAGAAAGATAAAACTTAACACTTTCCCTTTTCAGTTGGAAGGATCTTTTATGATATCAAAACATTCTTAATGTACATTGACCTTCTTAGGTGGCTACGATTTTAAGATATTTATATTTAAAAACTGCTAAAATGTAGCACAAATCAGCCAAAAAGTTCGTAATTTGCATATATAGAAATATTTCTAAATTGCCCTTACAGTTTTCTCTCTTAAACTGATTGCCGTTAGAATAATAATTCTTTTTGATGTTCCAGTGAGTTTTAGGCTGAATAAACATTTCTGTTATTAGATAAGAAGGCTGAATCGCGGTCAAGTTTCGGTCCTTATTAACTTTCAACGAGCAACAGTTTTATTTTGTTTTTCGTGGTCTATTTCACGGTTATTCACGTGCAATGAATATTTACACACGCTGCGCTTGTATCCTCTCGTGCATTTATAATTCCTTCTCAAAATAATAAAAAATTTTCGTCTTCTGAACTTCTTCCTGGAGACTCTTTTCCATTACTCTTTAAATACTGACTGACGTTTTAGCATTTTTAATTACGGATTTAATTACACTGGGGCCCAAAAATGAAGAGAAACAAGCCCTGAAGACGAATATATATATTTTTATTATTGAGAAGGAAATATAAGCGCGCGAGAGGACACAAGCGCAGCGTGTATAAATATTAATTGCACGTGAATAACCTTGAAATAGACCAGGAAAAACAAAATAAAACTGTTGCTCGTTGAAAGTTAATAACGACTGAAACTTGACCGAGATTCAGCCTTCTTATCTAATACCAGAAATGTTTATTCAGCCTAAACCTCACTGGAACATCAAAAGGAGTTTTTATTCTAACGGCAATCAATTTAAGAGAAAAATCTGTAAGGGCAATTTAGAAATATTTCTATTTATGCAAATTACGAACTTTTTGGCTGATTTGTGCTACATTTTAGCAGTTTTTAAATATAAATATCTTAAAATCGTAGCCACCTAAGAAGCTCAATGTACATTTAGAATGTTTTGATATCATAAAAGATCCCTCAACTTAAAAGAGAAAGTGTTAAGTTTTATCTTTCTTGAAATATTGGAGAAAATTGCAGGAATGACCAAAATCAGCCCGTAAAAAATGAATCATGATTTACAGGAAAACGCTCTTACAGATTTTTCCCTAATTTCGCATACAAGTTGTGTAGGTTGAGTAGTTCAAATAGTTCAAGGTTCGTCATAGTGTCTGACTAGTTTTCGAGATATTCGACATTATTTAAAATGAGGGGTTGTCCATTACCGTTGCTATGGTGACAGCTGTTGCCAGGAAACCAGCGAGAAAAAAAAACTTTGATCATATGTTGAAAAGGTGGTGTGGTATCAAGGAAATCGAAGTTCACCTTCTATGCGAAATTTTGCCTTCAAAAGATACACTCCAAGGTCAAAAAACTGTTGCGAGCCTCCTTAAAGTAAATAACAGCTGCAAAACTGAACCACTAATACGTAAGGATAGTTGGTAGTGTGGCCGAGTGGTAAGGGCGCTGGACTGGAAGTTCGAAGGCTCAAGTAACGCCCTAACAGCTAACTGTTTTTTTTTTCGAGTAAAATTAAATTTAATTGTTGGGCTACGTTTGAAAATAGCCAACTGGTCTCCTCCTTGTCAGCTGAGATTTTTTTTTGTGACTGTTTGAATACTCGTCCCCACGAGCACCTTTTACCATTATCACTTGGCGAGTACACAATGGACATTTTGAATGTTTCTTTTGTTTTAGGAAAAGTAAGCGGAGAGGCTCTCACCGAAGAGGAGCAGTTAAACGACCTTCTTCTGTTGATAAAACTTCTCACCAACCTGCTGTCCAAAGACATCCTTGATTTCAGCTCAGGTAGTAAACGTGGTCCTTTAAATTCCACAGTACGCGTGGGTGTCCTGTGGGAGGCGGTCCCTTACATTTGATAATTCCTCTGGAGTTCCTGTGGGAGGCAATCCTTTCAGTTTCCTTTTCCGCAAAAGGATCATATTCTTTTCTTCGCTCTGAAAATCTGGAGAGTCTCTTTATAGGTGCATAATTACTGCACAATAGCTATAACAGTTCGCCGCATGTATCGATCAAACCGGGATACATGAACTGTGGTGAGATGAAACAGTCTAACATAATACGTTCATATATTTTGCGGGTTCTGTCTTCCCTATAAGAAAACGTGACACAACAGTGGGATGATTAATTTCACTTTATTTGTGGTTTAGAAAAGACACAGCTGTCAGCGGCTGATGTGGCACTCTATGGTCTTCATGTAATCATACCTCTCATGTCTTCAGAGGTGCTCATGGTAAGCCTGTCTGCTCTTTTATTCTTGTTTCTTTAATTTCTCTCGTGTAATAGTGGTTGTTGTTCCTTTTTCGTGTTCAAGAATGTGAATTATTCCACAGAAAGAACCCTATTGCAAACGAAAACAAGGTTGAAGACGGGTCAAACTTTTATTTTTCTTTTAACTATTACTGATAGTTGACTGAAAGAATGAACGAGAACAGAAGATCACACCAGTGAGAGAGTGTGAATGTGTCGATCATTAGGGGAAGTTAACACTCTCTGAGAGCGCACGAGAATCAACAGGAACGCATGACAGTTTTCGTGACACGACATGACAGTTCTCATGAAAATTCGAAGCTCTTCGAGAACATACGAAAGTAGGCCGACAAACGAGGGCAAAATTTTGATTTCCCGTCGAACTTAATAAAACACTGGAGACGATTCAAACTCTTTTCGAGAGCCTGTGAGTCCACAAGGGCTCATGAAAGTTTTGAGTCAAGCAAAAAAAGAGAGTTTGGATTCTCAGCAACTCTCTGCTACTTTCGTTTTTCGGCTCTACCCTGGTATAAAAACTTGTGAAACTCATAGATGACGTAAGACAAGGAAGACAAAACATTTTAAACAGTAGCGTACAGCAAAACGTTAGCTAACAAAACAACGAAAATTTTGTCAGGTGCTGTCACCGAGGTAAACCCCGTTTCTGTGTTGCTTCGGCACCATGTGTTTCTGTGTTTCCCACGAAAATAACGTCTAAGCAAGGTTCCGCGCCATTTCCCGGTTGATTGTATTGATTCTAACCTGTCAGAGTTATCGTTATGGCTTACGTGACCAGTTTGCAATTTGAAGCTTTTTTAGACGTCTTTACAAGCAACACAGCGGGAGAGGGCCAGTTTTCTCTCAGTAATGTTTTCTTGGTTATTTTTCAGTTTCCAATTCTTTGCTCGGAATTTTTCAAACTAACCACGTACGTTTGCGAGGTGTACCCAGCCAAGATTTCTCTTCTCCCGGAGGCCCTGTTCAAGAACTTGATGGCTTCGTTGGAAGTGGGGCTTACAAAGTATCCTTTTCGTAATACTATTTCTTATTTATCACTTTGGGAGAATTGTTTTCGCAGGTTTCCCATCTATGTGCTATGTTTTATCAGCTTTGAAGTAATGAAAATATGAAAATCATATATTAGTTTTACCAGCTTTGTTGTCGTTTTTCGTAAGATTTGTAGTGCAAGGTCCCATAAATCTGTCAGAAATTTAAACATATTTCATTTGTCTTTAAAACTTTAATTCCATTTTTGTTATGTAATGAAGTAATTGTATAATAGATCCGAGAAATAATAAATAAAAATCCAAGAAAGGGAGAGAGGAATTGAAGAACTTGAGGAAAAGTGAAAAACATCAAGATTTATTAACTTATTGCAATGTAGGCTTACGGCTTCACGGCGCTAGTGACGCGACTTTTTCAAAGGTCATTTCGTTTATTAGAAATTTCGACTAAGTTTGGTTTCTTGACTGTCGTTGTAGTTATGGACCAGACATCACCAAAATGTCGCTGGAGGCTTTGTCCTCCTTAGCAACGCATTGCTTCCTTGAAATACAGAAAAACGTGAAAGTTCCCACACACGAGGTTTTGCAGCACTTCTTGAAGGTACGAGCATGTACACATGAATGTTGGTTGAGTTTGTTGCAGTTGCTAGTTAATTTTCTGTCTCGTCACCTTATTGTTTTGTTTTATCTATCAGACTCTGTTTGACATGCTTCTTCTGCAGTCGTTTGACATGGATCTGCTTCAGCCTGCAGCCGAAGCTTTTCTCGCCTTGATCTGCTGCCATCAGGTGATTACACTATCAACATCATATTTCTCCTTACTATAAGAGTACATTGACCAGCAAGTCGGTAAGGAGAATAGAAGAACTGGTTTACTAACTTAGAACAAACACCACCGAACTGTTGCCAACAACTAGCTGCACCTTACGAACGACTTATTGACGACAAAAACGAGGCGGACAAACAATAGACAAATCGACTAATTTTACCAACAATAGACCAACGGACATTTGACTAACAAAAGACGGATCGAAACGCACTAATCACGTTTTACAGTCTTCGCAGCCAATAACATCACGGCTCGACTGACAGACGACCAGGAATATCAAGAGTTCATCGACCAATCAGGACAACGACCAGAGACTTATAACATCTACTGACGATTCACAGTTCACTTGACTCTGATGATGACTTCCGCTCAGGTTGTCGAAACGTCAGCCAATGTCACCACAAACAGCCCTTCTCAGGACTACACTCACCCGGACGATCGTAATTTACCGACTTACGATATGACTCCTGGGCTCGAACCATTTACAGTGAAAATTAAACATTGAAAGAAAATTGGTGTGACTAACCTCTAGTGACTAGAAGTGTACGGAGTGTTAATATTTCGAGCTTCAGAATTTTCAGGAAAAAGGCCAATTTGTCAATCAAACGAAACGCTGTTAACGTTAATTTATGCTATTTTAAAGGCGAATTAAGCAACGATTTTGTGGCAATTTCAAGTTCTTGTTGTAGAAGTTTTGTTTCTTGTGAGAATCTCTGCTAGTGTTGGCTTTGAACGTCTGGAAAATCACATGACATGCAGTAAGCGTTTAGTTTTATTTTCCTGTTTAGATGTACTACACGGAATTGGTTCGCAACCTTCTTGCACAGCAAACAGACCAGGTTGTATGTCAGCGGCTTTTACACGCCTTCAATCAGCTGACACCGAGCGACATGAAGTTATCACTGGACAGAGTGAACAAAGTGCAGTTCAGGAAAAGTCTTGACGTGTTTCTTGGAAGTGTGAAAGGATTCCTCTGTGTCAAGTAGAACGGCTGGCGAATGGGAAAAAAAGTATTAAGAGCGTAAATTTGTTGCGAAAGCGACGCTGCTCACTTTGTTTCCGGCTCAACTTCCAGTCGTGTCGGGATAAATGAAGCCATGTGGTTCCCTTTCGGGGTCAAGTGGAAGTCTGGACGCGAGACTAAGCCCAAAAGAGGACGATTCAAGCTTGACGACTGAAAACCAGTGGGTTGTTACGTCATTAAACATCCTCGTTGGTCAGAAAGCGTTACTTACGACGACAAGTTGCGCTACACAATCCTGTGTACCACATCTATACTGAGACTGTCAACGCATTGGTCAGTTTTGTTTTGTCACTGAAGTGGAAGCTAGGAATGGTTTTGAATGTCGAGGATCTGGCGCGTTTTTAAACCTAGGCGTTCGGTCTGGTAACTCGTTTATCAGGCGCAGAAGTGAGAGGAGAAAGGGGAATTTCAAATGCGTCTGAAAAGAAACGGCTTCGCGTTCTTACACATTCAAGCGCATGTTTTCAACTTTTTGTTCCTGTCAAACAAACTTTCGCTTTGGAAGAAGACCAAGTCGAAATCCTTGTTTGTCAGGAGGCTCATTACTCTTCCCTTTGTGTGAAAAAATCTCAGAACCGAGCAACAGACTCTGGAAGACGTTTTCAACGTCAATGAATGCAGTGACTTGAACAAAGGTCATTGAACAATATAACATGTATTTTTTATATTTTTTAACGTAAGTTATTTTGAAACTTAGGTACGTTGTAGTTAAATATTTAAATTGTGAGTTCTTCTCACAATTTGTGTTTAGCCCTTTGCAAGGGCTTAACACAAGTACCGCATGTGGTATTATGCCTTGAAATATTTTAGAGCTATTTTTAATGGAGGAAGAAGAGAGACCGGCAGTTATCTTATGCTTTTACCTAAGAGCTTATATTTGTTGATCATGGAGGTAGAACAACGCGTGAGCCAGAATGGTCGCACGGAACTCTTTCCCCTTGTATACATACCTAGCCTATGAACCGCTTCTGTTTGGGGAGAAAATATATATACCCCCCTCTAAGGAGCCTGTTCACAGGCTGTTGCCCACCCAATGATCTTTCTTTGATTCAACGGTCAAACAGGCATCCCACTCCACAACACCCATTGTACAATGCCAGAGAGTTTGTGAGTGAAATTAGTTAACAATTATTCACCGAAATGGAGGTGAATAATGGTGGATATTTGCTGAGCCGTAAAGTGGTGAGGTAAATATCCACCACTCTTCACCGATACTTTCTGAGAAATGACGGAAAAGTCGCGCGCGAAATCCAGAAAAATGAAAACAAAAGAGAGGGATTAGAGCGTTAGGCCACGTCGATGAGTAATCAGTGCAATTGATGACCAATTGACGACATCAATGACCAACCAAAAATTTTGTGGCTTATGAATATGTCGTCGACTTTTCATTGATTTTCGGCAATATTCAATGACTAGGTGAATAGCACTTGCTGTTTGAACTGCATCACACTTGTATACTTGTATACAAGTACACTTGTGCTTGCTTTGGTGTTCACGTTAAATGGGACTGTTCTGAATATTGCTTGTATTTACGTGTGCATCACGTACGGTAAACTAGTCGTTATTTTATGACATATTCAATTCTTCTAAATATCTATATTTTGAAATTACGCTTTTTCTGAAATCCCTGGAATCCGTCAGTGGGCATTATACTGCAGAGAGAGAATTGACACTAGGGCTATTTGTAAAATCAAATGGTTTTACAGTGCTGTATGCCTAACCGTTGCCGCTTGCACAAAATTTTTGAGTATTTGAGTAGTGTTTGACAGGTTTGTGACATTTTTTTTTAATTCAGTGTGATGGCTTCCGTTTCAACTGACCATTCACAGAGTCGAACCCAGTCACTTCTCTTGTCCACGTTGTGGTTTATGGGTAGGATTTGAAGAGTTCGCGGTGTATCAAGGGAAAAAGGCTTTGCGCGCATTGATTGCCTTCCCATATTCCAATGCGAAAAGGAATAGCGAGTCTGGACCAATCAAATCTACGTGTTCGTTTGTTCCTATAAGGTCGCTCAGCAGGGGAACTGGCATGGCATGAGCTGGCATGGAACACATCAATATCCCGCACGTAGCGGTTATAAACTTCCACTGCTGACAAATAATCGAAGTAAAATGGAAAGTTCTTTCTGCATGCTCCCAGAACCTGCTCGTCTGAGTCAGCGATAGTCTATAGAACTGGTGCTTGAGTGGCTTCTTCTCTTTTTTTCCTTCGCTCTCAATAGTTTGATATCGTTCGCGCGCCACCATCTGAACTCCTGGAACAGGCCAACTTTTTTGAAAACTTTGTGGTTTGTTTCAGTTGAGCAGTCAAATCCAAGAACTGTAAGAGGAGTTCGAGCACGGACACTTGGCAACTCCGCGTCTTACAGTTATTTATTTCTAGTTGACACGAAAGCCATGAAAAATTATTCCAGGTGTCTAAAAGTTGTCAAGAACAGATCAGGAATTTCTTGACTAACCACAACCCTTAACCAGCTAGCTACAGTGCAGTTATAAAATTGATTGCTAGTGAAAGGTCTTTCTAGAAAATAAATATTACCTGAACGATGTTCTCCTATTGACTTGGCTTTCTCTAGCTCGTTTCGATTGAACGCTCCCGTCTGAAGAAAGGCGTCTACATTAAACGCCCCCCCCCCCCGGCTTTAAAGTGCGGGAAAAGACCACAGGGGGCCCAGATAATCTGTTCGAATCGAAATTTAGAGGATTTGTATGAGGCAAGCGCCGAACACAAAACCTTCAAAATCGCCAATATTCACCATTTATAGCTGCAAGGACGATAAAATACTACAACTGAGCAAAGTTAACGTTTATTTTGAAGAAAAACATCACCATTATCCCCAATATTTTGCTTTGAATACGAACTTTGTAATATTCCCATACAAATCCCTCAAATTTCGAATCGAACAGATTTTCTGGGCCCCCTGTGAAAAGACATGATATCAAATGAAAGATATTTGCTTTTAACTTAATTTTCTTCAATAAAAGTTTGCAAGGCAGGAGCACAACAGCTGAAATCACAGCTGTCTGGTTATTAAAGAATGAGATTACAACACGCCGAAGGAAAGCGAATCAATTTTTCGTGACTTGCAAAAAGGACTGTAACATGTATTTGAAAATTAATTTTAAATTTATGTACCTCATAGTTTATTTTTCCTAGAAATCAAATAAACCCCCTCTGGGATAAAGTACACGGCATCTAATGGCTCTTAAAACGACAAAAATGTTGACAAACGTCCTGGATCATTAATTGCGAGTGTACGTTTTCATCTGTCATGGACTGAGCGCGATTCAACCAATCAAGCTCGGGTGACTAATGCAAAGCGAACGCCTGGGTTTCTCTTTTCCAGCAGGTGAATTTTTAGCAGGTAAACAGTTTTTACTGATCAATTAATGCACCTTTCTTATATTCGAGTTCAAAATATATAAAGCTATGAAACTGTTTATTTTTTTTTAGCATTTTCTGGAAAATTTTTTTTTCGATCTCGGCACTGGCAACCGGATTTGAGGTAGCCTGATTCTCAGACGGTCCGTCCGTCAGGCTAGAAGAGAAAGAATTTGTGTTGGAAACAAGGATTTGGGCAAAATTACGGCTGGGAAAAGGGATTTGTTATCCCTTATTCAAGGATTTAACGAGAGTACATTTTATCCTTGCATTTTAGAAATAAAGTTTTTATACCTGTATACGAATTAGCTACTTTCAGACACCACGTCCCAGGAGTTGACCTCGCAAATGAAACAAACGTAAAATACTCAACACCACCGTTCCAAACTCCAAAGAAGAACTACAACTTGCACCTTGCGAATCAAGATTTATTGCAGTAGTTTCCTGTCACTGGAAACTTCCCCTTGACGTCTTAAGACGAGAGATGAAGGATAATAATTATCTTTGACACTTGGGAGTCCATGTAACTCAAGTTATAAAACAAGAAAAGCGTTGCGGCACTCAGTAATTCTTCTCAAGTATTACAGGCAAATGTATGATCTCGTCGATAACGCTTTTTCAGTCGTGCATGTACCACCCGATAGTAAACTCCCACTGCGTTAAACTTCACATGTGTATAATGTAAAACTCCTAAGTTCAAACAAATAGTATTTTTTGGATACAATGAAAACCATCCACGTGTCATATCGTTTGTTCTTAGGCTTCCGTCAAACTAGTGGTCAAACAAATTTAACATAATCGTTCACACACCTAAAGACAAATGAAAAGTTGAATGAACATCATCCAACATGAAGGCCAAACGCACTTAACTTGGTGAATTCAACGTTGCACTTTGATCAATGAAAATGTTCCATCCGTTTGTCCGGGGCATTGGTCTGTTCAGATAACGCAGTTAACCCTTTCACTCCCAGAGTCAGTTTTGGAGACATTAAGGTGATTAAGCGTGGCTGAAACCCTATGGTGTGACCATTCAAATGAAACCTCGTCAGCAGTACTTCCACATAGAACTATTTAACAAAATGAAATTTGGAATTCGTCTTAAATTTTGATTTAAGGCACTCTTGGGAGTGAGAGGGTTAAGACTTGTAAGTAATGAAGCTTTCCCTTCTTTCGCAGTTAAAATGGCGTACACTACTCTGATACTTTGCGAATGTAAAAGCCGTAAACACTTTTATCACGTTTTCAAAAAAGTTTAGAACAAATTATCTTCCAAGTGGCTCCGTCAATGTCCATTTGTTTACATTTCCTAATGTTTAAGCTCTCATTCGATGGGTAGCTACAAAAATTGACATGCCAAAGTCAAATAAAAGTGTTCACAGTTTTTTGATTCGCACAGTAAAAGCTAACCGAGTTCTTGCACACATATCTTAATAACATCTCACCATTATCCTACGTAAAGGCATCTATTTCTGCCTGTGTTCCCGACAATTAGACAGAGCGGATGCCATTCTAAGCGTAGCCGTGGACCCGCATAGCATGGCCTTCCTCCTGTAACCTGCCTATATTTATATAGCAAGAGTCTGGGTAATTATAGACGGGCGTGATTTCGGGGCCGCG
Organism: Siderastrea radians; assembly: GCA_964017195.1. Classification (NCBI taxonomy): domain Eukaryota; kingdom Metazoa; phylum Cnidaria; class Anthozoa; order Scleractinia; family Rhizangiidae; genus Siderastrea; species Siderastrea radians. The sequence goes on along the minus strand of OZ024888.1, from coordinate 73,864,994 downwards.
TGAGTCCTCCTGTATTCGTTGCAGTTTCTTCTCGGCGCATAGGGTATAGGTTCTATAATAACTCAACCAATGCTAGTAAGAAGGCTATCCAGTTTTTCGACTAAAAAGCGGTTAGAGTCTCATTTTGATGCTACCTGTTTTATCACTGAAACAAACAACGAACAACAACTGGCATGGAACACTAAAAACTTGTTTTCAAGATAAGAAAGTCCGAATCTTTTCCTGTATGGGCGCGCGGCACATAGGGCATAAGTCCATACCGTTTGCACACTCCGCACAGCAGCTTAGATGACCACACGGCAGAAATACCACGCTCACTTCAGCGTCCATGCAGATCTTGCACATGCGCTCCTCCTGCATTCGTTCCAGTTTCTCCTCGAGTGATTCTTCACCGGATTCTGACGACCAAGGCGCCGGCTCGCTGAACGACCGGCGCAGACTACTTTTATCGGGAAGTGGAGTGGTCGGTGACGTCACGACACTCACGCAATTCCTTCCTTCGAAGTCTTGGGGACGCGAACTGACGAAGGGGAAGACCATGGGGGGAGGTGGAGATGCAGCTTCGCATCCTTGACGCGTTGGTTGTGGACGGGTTTGGTTTGTTAGTTGTCTTCCTTGATTCTCCAAAAGAGCAGAAACGAGCTCAGCAGAGGAAGAGAAGGTGGACCTTGTGGCCTCAACTTGCGCCTTTACTGCATCGTTTATTTGTTGTTGGGTGAAACCCATTTCAGCCAGTCGCTCCACGTCGAATTCAAGCGCAGTACTTCCTCTGGGAGAGCAAGAGCGGGGATCTTGGCTTGAACCTAATTCACTAGTTGAACTAGTCTGTTGACTACTGGTCACGTGACCCTCCTCTGATGACGTAGTCAGGGGCCGGGTAGGCCATTGAGGGGGTTGCTGTTCCAGTGGTAGATTCTGTGGTCTGACAACACTGGAGACGGCATGTGCTGGAAACTGCTCAGGTCTCGTCCAGGTGTTATGAACTTGCCGATCACCGCTCCTGATTGGCATCTGTCGATCACTAGCTCCTTGGCTCGATTCTGGACGCCCGTATTGAAAACCTTCTTGAGGGGATGTGTAACGCTCTTGGGGTGTCACGCTTTGCCTTATAGCACGTTCCTCGCGCTGGCGTGGACGGCGGGTTATGTGCTCCAATACCAACGGGCATCGAGGAGACCACTTCTGGTGTTCGCCCCAGGGCGTGTCAGTGGGGTCCCAGTTATGTAGAGGAATGCTGCACTTGAAGCACTTGACGGAGTCACCAGTTCCCAGGTAGTAAAAGCCAGCTGCTGCAAGATCACACGGATGGAGAGGGTGGTCATGGGGCCAGTCTCTAAATGTCGTCAGACGGTGATGTTCACTCGCCAAGTCGGAAGATGACGTAATGTGGCGCGCATCTTCGTACCTTATTAATGGCTGAGCAGGCTGCAGGCTCGGATCTTTAACTGGGAAAGCAGCCAGTGGGGTGGGTCGTCTTGAGCCCTGAGCACTGTGACCGGGGGGTTCCTGCCATCTCGTTGTCTCCCGGGGTGGTTGAGAAGGGACTGGAACTCTTGTCTCGGATTTTGTCCCAGGGTACTGTTGGGGCCTATAGCAGCTTTCTTGCAACAGCTCATCTTCATTTGAGACTTTTTTCTCTGCCGAGTACGGTTCATAGTACGTCTGCCCTGGTACCTTTTGAGAAAATGGGGTATGCTTTGGTACACTTGACTCATGTACGGTATTCATGTTGTATTTTAGATGCTCTTGTTTGTATTGCATGCCTTGATACTGTTGCATCGAAAACTTTTCGGTTTCACTTCCTCCTTGAAACTGGTGTAAACTATTTCCACCTTCAAGAGCTCCTGTTCTATCAGACGAGTTTTCTTTACCAGAGTACTCATACCCAGGGTGTTTTGCATACTGTCCAGGGTAGCTGGGTGGGTATGACACCGTTGATGGGGGTGGGTGGTATCTACCTGACATTGACTCCTCTGAACTGTACTGGTTAGATTCCCTGGAACCTGTAAAGCTTGTCTCTAACTTAGATGGTAGTCGGCTAGGCTGGTTTGCTTCTGTGTAGACAGGTGTCAAATCTCTTACAGACCTGACCTGTTGAGGGTGACCCTGCCCTCCACTATGTATATACAATTTATCCTCAGGATTAACTTTGTAGACTGCAGCTCCTGATCCTACAATGTGCACCTGACTATACCCCTGTCCCACTACAACATGTTTAGTTACTTCTGTTCCTATTCTTTGATGTTCTGGGTGCTGAGGCTGCATAGATCGAGGATCCTTTCCTGGAAACTGTTGCCTTCTCCCAGCATAATAGGCTTGCTGATCACGATAGCCTGTTTGAGCATCAATAGGATGTGTGAGGTACGGTTGCTCATGGTAACCATACCCTCCAGCTTGGGTAACATACTGTGGTCTCTCAGAGCTTGGCACTACTCTAGGATCATACGATGATGATATTCTAGTACCATAAACTTCTTCCTCACGTTGACCTCCGAGCCTTTCTTGTGGATATGCCGGTTCCCCATATCTTGGGAAATTTTGTGACAAAGAAATCTGAGCCCTTTTCTGGGAATTGGAAGAAGCTTCCACTGGGCTACATGTCACCTCATAGTCAATTTCACCTTCGCATTCTAAAACAAAAGGACATCGTGGTCGAAACTTTTTATGTTCATTCCATGGATCATCCCCTGCTTTCCACTGCTTTAAGTGTAAATCACATTTGAAACAAACCACTCGATCATCCACCCCCGTGGAATAGAAACCGGCCGCCGCTAAATCGTGTGGTTCTATAGGGTTGTCAACAGGCCACCTTTTAAACGAGTCCAGTCTTTTCTGGATGCTATCAAATTCTAGATCATGATTTAGCATATCTGTTTTGTCCGCGTTGTTGATTCGATGTGCTTCTTGATGGTCAAAGCCGTTGAAGCTGTCGCCTGTGTGGCTTCCAGATGTTTGGTCGCTTAGGAATGAACTGTAAGATGTCAAATCTGAATTATGGCTTTGCAAATCCAATTGCCTTTCCATCATCGATGGCAAACCTCGAGTCTCTTCTAAGACTTGTCCTTCCGACATGGTACTCAAAGTCCAACCTCGTTCAAATAAAGTCTAAAGCATCGAGATAAAAAAGATAACGTAACAGTAGGTTTACAATGGCCTCCTCGTGCTACGTTGACAGTGTTTACACGTACCACTTGCGCAGCATTTCTCCAATTGCGGAACGTTGTGTTGATTTCCCAATCGGGCGAGCGGTTTAAGCTTATATCACACACGACAAATACCGAATACTATTACTACAGGGATTCCCCTTAAAATTCTTGGCTTGTTCCTATAAGATCGCTGAGACTGGTACGGAACCAAAAAGAGATATCACGTAGAGGACGTAGAGGGCTCTTTTCAACTTCCGCTGCTAACAAGAAATCGAAGCAAAAATCGAAAGTTCTTCCTGCATGCAACTAATCGTGTTTCCAGAGCCCACTCGTCTAGGGTCAGCGATTACCAGCAAAACTGATGCCTGCGCATAATCGTGGTTTACGGCTGTGGGAGACTGGGACTAAAAAGTCCTTGCCCTGGAAAACATGGCGACCGAAGAGAAGAAATCTGAGCAACAATCAGAGGGAAAAATTGAAAAAAAGAAGCATCGTGGAATACCCGAGGCACTGTTTCTGGTAAGTTTGTATCCCTACAGGGGTACAACCTTGATTTTTATGTAATTTTCTGCAACGTCATGTAGGATATTCTCCCTCCAGAATTTTCCTAGGGAGAATTTATTTGTCACAGGGATCCATATTAGCTTTTTTCAATCTCGTCAGCCGGGCAAGGATGTCAGAAAAGGTACTTGCCCTGACAAAATTTTACTTGCCCGTTCAAAATTGGGTACAGTCAAAAACTGAAAGCTAACAACAAGTAAGTGGAGAGGTTGCATTTTATTCACACCATGATACTGCAGGGGTACTGCATTACGGCTCGCGTCACTTCCATTAATTTTTACAAATTCAACCACACGGACTTAAAAGATAGACCTACTTTGCATTGATTTGCTGCGTTAACTTAAATTATGACTGCTTATTGATCAAACTTTCAATTTGGCATTCATCAACATCACTGTCCAGGTCACTTGCATTCTCAACACCATCGTCATTCTCATCTAAATCCTCTTCCTTGGTAACTACATCCAAGTCTCCACTTGCCTGTTTTGTTGCCATGATGTTAAAATGCACGCTTTTATTGCTCTTGTTAGTATTTAGAACTTTGCTCGGAAGACTCACCTTTTTTTTTTCTTCTACGGTGGTGGCAACACTTTGTCAAAGTAGCAATGTGTGGTTCCAGAAAATATCCATACCCCCCCCCCCCACGGAAGGTCACTGGAAATTCCGAGGGGGAGGGGGGTTCAAAGGCAGAAATTTCCGAGGGGAGTGGGGGGTTCATAGGAATCTCCTTTTCCAGAGAGTGAAGAAACACGAAAAAATTGAAAGCAACGCACGATTGATCCCAAGCACGAAGTAATACTTACGTAGGCTGTTTTGACCTTCAAAACTACGCAAATATGTTGACCGAAATGCCAAATTTTGCGACTTTGATTTGTATGAAATTTCGGTAGACCTGATTTGCATATTCGCGTTTACGGACAATTGCGTGTCTCCTTGGTCTTCGGTGAATATTGCACCGTTTTCAATCCTTTCAATGGGAACGTTTTTCGCTAAACACCAAAGTTGTTTAAACAAATACAAAAATATTTTTATCGCGCAATCCAGCAAAGGGTTTTCAGCCGCTTTTCACCGGTATCATCGAGATAGAATTGTTGCGTTACATAAACAGGGACGCTCATAATTTGAAAAGGTCAGATTTCACGCGTTATGCAAATTTGATGCGTTTTTGAACTGAAACTAAAAGTTCCGCCTGTATTAGCTATTTCTTACAAATTCTTTTACAGTTGTCATTATGTTTGAGTTTCCATTTGACCTTCATTTACTATTTCAATTTTAAACAAAGGATAAAGTGCGGGTCAGAAAGGTTCGATTTCTTATCCCTCTGTGCAATTTATTTTTAGACTCGCGGTATGCAAATTCACTTGTGCATAATCCCAGGAAAAAAGCTGCTATTTTACTCTAATTCCCTTTCGAACATCATAACCGTCGATTTTTAGTGTAATTTACATTCAACAATTTTGCTTTTGACGGCAGGTTTGAGTGTGGCAAATACAATTTGTATTCTCAAAATTTTGGCTTCGTTGTTTACATTCGGCACGCAAATTATTCACGGCAACCCTCAGCACCAACGTTAATAGAACGTTACAACACTCGGTTTAAACAAAGTTTCGTGAAAGACATAGAACATTTCAAACCGGATAGCAAACATGCAAATAGTATAGAACAATAACAAAGCGTTATATGCTGAAAATGGATGTTATAATAGTAAATGTTACAGCAAAAACCATGTTCGCGTAACGTGGAAATTCCTGGGGGGAGGGGGGTCATCAAAGACCCCCTTGGAATGGAAATTCCTAAGGGGTGGGGGGATGCAAACCAAAAACCTTCCGTGGGAGGGGTATGGATATTTTCTGGAACCACACAATACATTTTACGAAACAAGATTGAGACTCTTCCTGTTTGCATATCACTGTAGTGCGTCATTGGTGGAGAACAAAAAATTGAGCCTGCGTACATTTCACTTGTGAGAGTAAGATGTCACATGCGCAACGAAATGAAGTTTACAGAATATTAATCTTCTGTTCACTACAGTACGGAATCACTAAATGGCTGGTGGAAATTAAAGAAAAATTTGCTCCTTGAAACTTACTCGTCCAGTGGATGAGTTTGTGATTTTTGATACTCGTCCGTAGCACTTTATAGTTGTCTCAGATGACCTGACGACTGCTCATGTGGACCCCTGTTGTCATGGCACAAATATAAATGAAAGTTGTTTCCTCGGCTTGCAGGAGGACGTTGACGATTTTATGAAAAAGAGCGGACATGACACAGCCGAGTCCGTACTCAAAGATTTAGATGAACAGCACCAGAAGTATAAATTTATGGAACTGAATTTACTTGCAAGGAAGAAAAGGTAGGCTTGACAGCACTGACAAAGGGGGATTTATTTATTTGTCCCTAAGAATAAGCTTAGTGTGAAGCTTATGAAAGCTTCGATGTCGTTTTATGCCTGGTGTAAGTGGAAGTGTAAGCGCAAGGATCTCCTTGTGGTTGTGGTTGCATTTCTCACTGTTTGTATGGATCCCTTGCACTTGTATTTGTGTCGCTAGTACAAACCAGGCTTAACACATGCACAAATACGTAATTATGCAAATGACACGATTACCATGCATGTGTATTTGAAGCATGTTTCCAGAATAACATTTTATTAGTCATGCTTCATTATCCTTTATACTTCATTGTGTTTGTAGGGTCACTTACAATGTTCTCATGTAAAACAAATGCAAATTCTAAAGCAAGCTTAGCACTGAACACAAGAAAAAGAAAAACATTTCCTATTTTTTGTGCTTGCATGTGCTTCCCGTTGTACTTGTGCTCGTGTTTTTGCTTTCAAGTACCATTATTTCAAAAACTTTTTTTTTTTCAGTAGGAGTTATTACAGAGTTTTACACAATCCATTGTGTGGTTCCAGAAAATATCCATACCCCTACCATGGAGGGAATTTCACTTAGGACCCCCTCCTCTCCAGATTTTCCATTTTTTGAAGTAAGCTGTAACCCCCCATCCCTCCGGATTTTCCACAGTTTGCCAAACACCCCCCCCCCCCCCAACCCCTCTGGAAAATTTTGTTCAGGAAGGGAAGTGTTAAAAATGAAGCAACTGATCCAAATTTAAATGAAGCTATGCCGTCCCACTTATCGTAGGATGTGTTTATACTGTTTATTAGCATTTAAAATAATAACGTACATAGTCATATCTTACCCATAACATATTATCTTACCAATACCAACTGTTCTTCTCTTCGTCAAACAGATATACTAGGTATCTGTAAAATTACCTTTACAAAAGCATGTAAAACGTCCGTTTTAATTGAAGAATTCCTTTGGAAAGTCACAGTGTTGCTGATAAACGTTACTTCAACATGAACGCGATCATGAACACAGAAAATGCACACACAAAATTACAGGGCAATGATCAAAATAGAAAGAATAATGAATATTGAGTTCTCTTAAGTCGTTACACTGCATACCAGCCCTCAGTTAAGAACCCATTACTTGAAGGTGCAAGAGAAGCAAGAAAGCCTGTTAACGTATTTGGCGACACTTGTACTTCGCAATAAATATTCTCGTTGCTGAGCTTAGCAAAACACGACTTCCAAGAGTCAATGAGATTGCGCTTCGCTTGCCAGTTGCCACCTAGGGAATTTAAAAAGGACGGACTAATTGTTCGTAAACAATGCTTATAATTAATGTCAATTGTGAAGGTAACCTTAAAATTTAGGTTGTTTAGACGGCGCAGACATTTCGTCAGAGGATCTCGTCGAAGTCGTCTCAATAAGTAAATGTAACCACTCCTGGTACGCGTTGCTGTCTTCTTGAAGACTGGTAATGAGTAATGGCGGCTACTTCTACGCAACAACGTTTATCTCGTTTCCGCCCCAATATCGTTCCAAAGCGCCTTTGGGAGAAAGAATACCTGTTTTACGATTAACAAAAGTGTTTACTTAGCAGTTAAACTAATTTAATTTCACAAAAAAGATCTACAAATTCAGTAAGTAGCAATTTTCGAACTCTATTTGAAGCTTACATCGGAATGAATCGAAGTTGACCCTCTGGAAAGTAATTTATCCATTCATCCCCCCTCTCCTCTGGATTTTCCTGAGCTTTTTACCCCCCACCCCTCCGGAATTTCCAATTCCCTCCATGGTGGGGGTATGGATATTTTCTGGAACCACACCTCGGCAGGTTACTCAAGGGGTCACACACATGCACTGTAGAAAACTAAGTTATTTTCAGTTTTGTGAGAAATTTGTGTGAGTGTATTAAGGCAAAAGCCAAGGACATCTCTGAGCACAATACAATTCGTAGTAATACAAATTATGAATTCAAAAGTGACCAGCTCCCTGTTGGCTTGATAGCTTAATTGGTTAGAGAGCAGGGTTCATACGGGTCATGGAAAACCTGGAAAGTCATGGAATTTTAGAATTTCATTTTCCAGGCCTGGAAAGTCATGGAAATTAAGCACTGGTCATGGAAAGTCATGGAAAATGAAGTTCTACAAGGGTTTTTTACAAAATAGATTTGGCAGTTGCTTTTTCTGTGAATGAAAATCACAAGAAGAGAAAATTAATGAGTCATTAACTGGATCTACTTCACCTTTTTTTGTAAACGAAAGGCTACATTTAGGTCATGGAAAATGTTAAAAGGTCCTGGGAAAGGTCATGGAAAGTCCTGGAATTTCAAAATGTTAAAAGGGTACGAACCCTGGAGTGCTGTACTGGTATTGCCGAGGTCATGGGCTTAAATCCCATTCAAGCCTGAATTCTTTTAGGTTGTAAACTGCAAGGGATGTCATTATTTCTTATTTCATCCACAGTTCGTAGAGCAAGCAGTCAGTATAAAACACGAGCTGCGGACTGCGGACTGCGGACCGGAATGGGTATAAAACGCAGACTGGGTATAAAATGTGGACCGAGTTTGAAAATTGCTGTACTGTCTCATAAATCTCAAAAAATACTACTTTTTCAGTTTTCTCCAGCGCTTTTGAGTCTGGTGTCTTTTATTTACAGTATCTCGTTGTGTAATTTAAAATATGGCTTTGAAAATTCTGAAAATTACTTCCAAATCAGACAACAACAAGAAACTTTGAATTTAAAGGAAGGAGACTAGGTTTAAACACAGTTTTTGTACAGAGAGGTTGAGAGTGGGATTGTCACAAGGCTTAGGTAAGATTAATTACACATTTAAGCTTGGGAGTTCTGGAGTTGCACGTTGAAATCAGCTAGAGTACTTTGAAGCCGACAGGCACTTGCTTACCTGATGTCACGCAACAGAGAAACATTTATGGAAACCCGATGAATTAAATTTGTCAACTTCGACTTATCTCATACCTTTTCAAGAAGAACAAAAATCTGCTAAACACAGCCACAGAATTATTAAATCTGCCAAAGACAGTTTGTCGAAGACCAAATCTTGCTTCCCCGGCCATTTAAGCAGGTTTCTGAGTCTAACACTATTGAAACAAATCGACTGGTGGAGTACGGACTGAGTATAAAATGTGGACTGAATTTAATAACTCTGTAAGTGCAAAATTGGCTCTTGGACTGTGAAATGAATGGAATCAAGAAACTGAATGTTCATGCACAGACAAATTTTTATTTTCTCAAAAGAGCCGATCCAAATGAAACTTTGAGTTCTTTCCCGACTGGTTTCTTATTAATTTTGTACTTTGGTTATGATTAACCTGAGGACATGAAATAAAAAATATATATGTTTGAACAACGTTCTTAATTTTGAATTCAGATTAAATAGGAAAACCAAAGACGTGGCTCGAAAGTCATCTCCAAAGTAGAAGTGCTAAATGTTAGTGATTTTTATCGCACAGTTGAAATCATGTAGGCACGTTGAATTTGCAATGTTTACGTTTGTTAGCCTTCAACTCAAACCTGCTTAAAGAGCTTAAACGGCCGGGGAAGCAAGATTTGGTCTTCAACAACTTAGTGGCATTTTTTTATATTTGTGGGTCAGTGCAGCAATTTTTAAACTCAGTCCGCATTTTATATTCAGTCCGCGTTTTATACCCAGGCCGTGTTTTAAATCCAGTCCGGTCCGCAGTCCACAGTCCGTATTTTATACTGACGGTAGAGTAAGCATATTCATTACTGCAGAAGTAATAAATACTAGTTTGTGTTTCCTTGCAGATTACAAACTCAAGTTCCAGATTTAAATTCTAGTTTAGAAATGGTCAAATTATTATCTTCAAAAAAGGTATTTTTACTGTAATGCATGTAGTTTACATGTCACATATAGATGCTGAAGTCTTTTATTATTATTGAGAGTCGTAAATGACACTAACAGTAATCTCAATTGGTCAGGGCCGGGGTCATTTAAAAGGCAGTTTAAGCTAAACCTGGCTTTAAAACTTACCAAAGATTCTGTTTCTCTCACTGAAATGTAACTGTTTAAAAGCAGCCAAAGTCAAGTTGCACAGTGAAGTGAATTTACAGGAATTCACGTGTTATCTACAGAACTGTATTTAAAAATTAATGGAAGCATTGTATTTGAGGTTGATCCACACTCATTTCTTTGCTAGAATGTGAAATTGCCATAGCAATGCCCTGTCAAAACAACCACTCAGTTTTTGAGAATGCTTTGTCAAGACACAAACAAATGCAAATATACCAGTAAATCCAGACCCCTTACTTTTTTATGAAGAAAAGGAACTTATAAAGAGACCTGCTTAATGGATTGGCTTCATGTGACCACTCATGTCCAATACTCTCTAACTGACACGATCTGAAAAAGCCACAGTACAACCCGTACAGATCGTCAAAGAAAGACGACCCGTTAAATGGAGCTGTCGATCCGAAAATTGCATCTCATTATCGACCTCATGTTCACGGGAGGGTTGTCGATTCGTTCGATCCGGACGATTGGATAATTGTATGCACCATCCGTATGTTTGACTCATTAATGATTCATTAAAAGCGAAGAGTGAAAATAATAGGACTAACACAGAGCCAATACAGGTATGAGAATGCCCAAAACATGAGGGCACTCAAAACAAACAAAACACTGAAAGCATGCAAATCAGATGACTATGCCTCGTTCTTTAAGCGTGTGACCCCAAAACATTCGCTTTTGGTGCGGTGCAAAAACGAGACCTATGACTCCGAAACATACGCCAAGAACCATGCAAATATGACTATGCCTCGTTCTTTAAGCGTTAACCCCAAAACATTCGCTTTTAGCACGGTGCAAAAACGAGACCTGACTCCGAAACATGTACGCTTTTATAAACAACCTGAACACAGAACCAATACAGGTATGAGTATGCCGAAAACATGAGGGGCGCTCGAAACAAGCAAAACACTGAAACCATGCAAGTATGACTATGCCTCGTTCTTTAAGCATGTGGCTCCAAAACATTAGCTATTGGCGAGGTGCAAAATCGCTACATCCAGTGTTTACAACAAACAAACGTGTACTTAAGTACCGGACGACTTTAGGCGCAAAGGAGTGCTGAAACAACCAAAGCATGACATTGCCTTGTTCATAACTGGTGACAACTCCTAGTTCAAAGCATGCTACCTTGGCAGATTTTTCAAACATTCGCTATCTTGTACGCTTAATGACTGAAACTTGAATGTGCTCAGCAGGGTAGAGGCAATTGTAATTGCGATCTGCTGAAATTTTCATTATAATTTTAATTATTTGTTATTCTTGACTATGTTGGCTGTTTTAGTCTAAATCTGATGAAATTGCAATGGATCAGTTGATGGTCATTTAAATGTCCCATGGCTAGAGAGAATTTTGCTCCCATGTGCCCTGGAACCCTGCCAAACAGGTTCTGTGTTAAAATTGTTATTTCTAATAGGTAACAGGGGTTGTAAATAGTTCATTTGTTGGTCATATACTTTTTTCGCACGTGGTGGCTCCTAAAAGAGCCGTTTTTTAACCTGCAGAGTGCAATGTCTCCCTAATAAATAGGTCGACCTGCAGAATTTTCCCTGCAATGTGCAATGCAGGGGTTTTGAAGTTTTTTTTTTGTCCTTTTTTCTTTTTTATCATCCCCGCTGGTCGCGTGTGGTTGTTAAGATGTTTTTGGCAGTCCATCCAAGAAGAGCTGTCGGTTGTAGTATGTTGAAATAGAACCACGAGTTCCGCTTTTTGTCCACGTTGTTCAGCACATAGTCAACTTGTGGAGCCCTCTTCTCTGCCTGCTGCCATGAAGTTGCCCAGTATTGGGCCAGCAGGATCCAGCGCCGGATTAAATCTGGTGAGCAGACATTTCCGATCAGGAAGACCATGAGCTTGAAAGTTTCCTCGTCTTTCATTGGTTTCTTCCAAAATATTAACTTCATGTCTTTTGGCACGGCTTTAGTGGGAAGAAGGCATCACCATCGATAATCTTCATTAATTCCCTCCGTCTTTCTACCACTTCTCTCGTGCTGAGATATCAGATCTCTTTGCGATATAACTGGACTGACGCCATCTTGCTGCAGATACAACAATGTCAATGTGATGTCTTCTGCTTTTATACCCGGCTTTCATTCAGCTTCATTTTAATGTGTTCATGTGATGCATATCAGTAAATTATCACACCTCATTGTTACAACCTTAATAGTAGGTCAACAAGACTCTAGGTCAACTAATTGCAAACAAACAGTTTGACATTTTTGTAATTTTATGAATTTAATACTTTATGTCCATGTGTGAGGTATGCGGTCTCAAGGAATTGAGCACACAGAAACGACCATTACGGTGTGGGTTTGTTGGAAAACCGCACATACATCTGGAATATTCTTGCTTCTATAAGAAACGTTTGAAATCACATAACGTGTGCGACGAACCAGGAAAACAAAACTTATTCTGCTTTTGTTTTACCGAACTGTGAAATTCAGAAGATTTTTACACTTGTCTTGCAAGTGTTCATAGAAAAAGAAAATCATGCACATCGCAATCACGTTAGAAAAACCGCCGCACTTTGAAGAAAATCAACCAAAACATCGATTTTCTAAGCACATTCTTTAAATGTCAACAAGGAAACAAACAAATGTTCTTTTTGGTTCAATTAAAAACAGTTTTATGTATGCGTTTGAGAAAATTATCACACCTCACTGTTACAAACCTTAATAATGGTCTAAAAAACAAATGTTCCTTTTGGCTTCATTTAAATTGTGTGACCTTTTCCCAAAATTATCACACCTCATTGCTAAAAACCTTAATAATGGTCCAACAGTAGTAAACTATAAGAAGGAACGACTGGAATTCTAGATGCAACTTCCTAATAATTTACCGATTTATTAGTATTTTAAATGTTTATAATACTCTAGTTTGTAAGTATGACAAACAAAGTATGTTGAGAGTAAAATAAAGTAAAATAAACTATTTTTAAAGAATTTTCCACGATTTAGCTACCCAAAAATAGCGACCCCCCGAAAGTAGCAATCCTCCGAAAGTAGCGATAGGAAAAGGCAGCTAAATTCAAAAGTAACGAGGGTCATTACTTTTTTAACTCGTGAAGAAAGGAGCCAAAAAAAAAAATTTCTGTCAGTTGTAAACTATTATTACTAATGACATCTAGCTTGATGAGGGTTCTTGGCTTACTTGGGGACAGGGCCCAGTTGTTCAAAGCAGGGTTAATCTAATCCAGGATTTGTGTCAATTTTAAATTCACATTTGATCCATAACGACGTGGATTCCAGTATTTTATTATTACTGCCCCACTAATGATATTCATTTCTCTGATCGACAACTCTTTTTCTCGGGTAGTGAATTCCATTCTCCATTCAAACAATTCGAACGGATCGACAAACTGTGCACAATACCTCAGCCACAAAAAATGCAAAGCAGTAGATTTCTAAGCCCCAGTAATGATATTCATTTCTTGGATCGACAACTCTTTTTCTCGGGTCGTAAATGATGTTCTCCATGCGTACGATTCGAACGGATCGACAACCTTAACACCATGCACCTAGCTAAACCACAGCAGATGATCTTTGTTATTTCTAAGTCCCACTAATGAGATTCATTTCTCGGATCGACAACTCTGGTCCTCGGGTCGTGAGTGATGTTCTCCATTGGAACGATTCGTACGGACTGACAACCTCTAAGCACCACTGATATAACCACAAGACATGATCTTGTATATTTCGAAGTCCCACTAATGAGATTCATTTCTCGGATCGACAACACTTTTTCTCAGGTCGTGAGTGATGTTCTCCATTCGAATGATTCATATGGATCGATAAATCACAACTTCTATCTCTGATCTCTGTTACCATTAATTTAGTGCCACACAACAATTTGGGTTCCTATTTATTTTAAATTGATCAAAAAATTTATTTAATCTGATCTGCTTGTCCAGATTTTAATAAACTCCTCTAACATAAGTCGGTAAATTATGAACTTCTGGGTGAGTGTAGTCCTGAGAAGGGCTCTTTTTGGTGACATTGACTGACGTTTCAACAACCTGAGGGGAAGTCATCATCAGAGTCAAGTGGTGACTTCTGCTCAGGTTGTCAAAACATCAGTCAATGTCACCACAAACAGTCCTTCTCAGGACTACACTCACCCAGACAATCATAATTCACCGACTTATGATAATTATGACTCCTGGGTTCAAACCATTTACAGTTTTTCAAACTCCTCTAAGCTGTGCAAGTTCGTATGTTGAGTCACCCTATTTTTTTAATCCAAAGGGGGAGCAAGGTAGTGGGGGTTATAAGTAAAGTGATGAGCTAATGTTTTGGTTGTGTATTTCTTAGGACAGTTCAAAGCCACTTCAGAGCAGATTTCTGTTATCAGATCAGCTTTTCTGTACTGCTGATGTGCCACCTACAGAGAAAGTCATGCTTTGGCTTGGGGTAAGGAAAATACAGTACTCAAACTTCTCTCACTAATAATGGATTCTGCTCATACCAAAACCTGTACTGTAGGGTGCCATAGGCTAATTACATTTGTAGTAGGGACTCTCTTTATGAAGCCCAGAAGGTCTGTCGGGACCCCTGTTTGAAGCCTTGTAGCTGGGGTTTTTGTGGGGGGGATGCAAACGAGTACCAAAGGCACTAGTTCCAGGGGGGGGGGAACTTGGACTGTACGGTGACATTCTCCCTAAGAAATTTTGAATTCTTACAGTGAAGGTTGTCTGCAATAGTCCATTTCTCAGTTAACTTTTCTTATTTGCATTACTATGGATTTGAATGTGGATTGTGAGGCAATTTTGGGCAGAAACAGCAAAATTGCCCAAAATTGCCCAACATACATGTTCAAGTACATTATAATGCAAATGAGAAAAGTTAACTTTGAAAAGGGCTGTAGCATTTCATGTTTTCTGCAGTGGAATTGTGTGATTGGATGTCATGTCTGTCATGACCAAAAGGTGCTTCATGGAGTTTTATTCTGTGTGCAAAATCTTCAAAGCTGTTTATCTCTGTTTTTTGTTTTTTGCGACTTTGCCTCACTAAACCAATTGATTGAGCGGCAAATTCATTACACAAATGTGAAATTTGGCACACTGCTTCTCTAATAGCTCTTGTCCAAATTACACTCAAACGAAGAAAACCGCGAACACTGAAAATGTTTCTGGAATGTCCATTGTGTTTTGACTAATCACATGGGAGACCTTGTAACCGCAGAGAATGGGTTTCTCAGTCACGGAATCGAGTTGGTTCTCCATTTGTTTCGAAAGACTTTCATCTTAACTAACAAGAATTTAAATTGTTATTTCTTTCTATCTGAGAGCCATATGCACTACTGGAGCAAAAAATGTGTGAGTGGTCTTTGGCTTGTTGCGGCTGCATTGTAGCAACAGCTGCGGCCGGATTGTCGAAAGTGGCGTTCGTTATTCTTCAACAACCTGGTGTACCGTTGCTAAATGTGAAATTGTGTCATTTTCAAAATTTACAACTAGATGTTGTATGATGCAAGCCCAGCTCGAAGGCATGGATGGATTCGGCCTAAATAAATCGAGTCAGCTGTGCTATCAATGGGCCAATGTGGAGGGAGAACATTGGAATTCTTACATCAAGGTGAAATAACTGCCGCTTGAGTTGCTTTTATTTGAAATGTCGGAAACACTAATTGTTGCGTCAGCTTGTGAATGTCGAGAATTTTTATTCTCCAAAACCGCTCAAACCTATTTTCGCTTGCGTAGTGCATGTGGCTCTCAGATAGAAAGGAATAGCACTTTCAATTTCCGTAGGATAAAGATGAAGATTAAACCTTGACGTCTTTCAAAACAACTCGAGAACCAACTTGGTTCTGTGACTGAGAACCCATTCGTTTTCTGCGGTTACAAAGTCTCGCATGTGATTGGTGAATTTTGCATTCTTCCAGGAATATTTTCAGTGTTCATGGTTTTCTTCGTTTGAGTGTAAAGTTACACCCTGCAATGCAAAAAAGTTGGGGCAGAAAATAGTCAGTAAGCTTTGCTCTAAACCTGGGCACTAAGGGGGCCAATGACATGTCACAAAGGCTTTTGTGTAACAATATACTTTTTTCAAACTCTGTCATTTGTTTTTATCATCCTTTAGGCAAATGTGATGTTGGAGTACAGTATTGAAGAGGCAGAAACTTTGTTATCTAAAAATCTGAATACTGCACAGAAAAACTTGACAGAAATCGAAGAGGACCTGGGATTCCTGAGAGATCAGTACACAACAACTGAAGTCAGTATCCTTTGAAGCAAGTAAACAATTTAATTTCTGCTGAGTCTTGTGCTGCAAAGAACTCAGTCTTCTGAAAACCAATTATTACCTGTTTCTTGCAACTGACAGGTACTGTAACATGAAGTAACTATACACACATTAGACACTCCGTTTGGATCGAGGCCTGCCTATCTCAAATCTCCTGTTCCCTCAAATTGAAACCTGTTTCCCTTGGATTTGCTTACTACTTTTTTGTTATCCACTATCTTGAACATGGTTGTCTTTGATCCCTTTCCATCTCGTAGGAATTGTGACCTTGCTTGGCCAAAATTACCTATACGGTTCTCTCCTAGTTTCTCCCCTACCCCTGAGCTCTACCCCAACCCCGCCCCACCTGTACAGCAAGGCAAGCTTGTGGGGATAGGAAAGATTGTTTAGATTTTGTACTCTTGTATTGCATTGTGTGCTTGCCTCATCCAAAAATTGCAGAGACAGCAGACTGTCACCTCTTCTATTTTTCTTTGGACTTCTTCCTTCACTTTGTCACAGATATGGCTAGAGTTTACAACTGGGAAGTCAAGAAAAGACAAGCACAGAAGGCTCAGACTGAGAAATAACAATTTAGCATTTAGTTATTAGCATTTTGGTGTATTTAATTTTATTCTTTTTTGAAAAATAAATTTGCAAAGTGAAAACACGTTTTTATCTTGTTCATATTTTTTTGTAAGAGGGCTAAAATCAGTGCAGTATATAAATAATTTTCGCTTTCCTTCCCAAGAAGGCATCTTGCATCATCACACAAATTCTCCTTACTGGTTTCCATACATTTCATGAAGTGCCATTTGGGAGAACTATTCATCAGAGACGATTCATCTTTTCTGATCATCTCCTTAGTTCTCGACCTGTTTGTGTTACAATGCACTGATATGATGAGAAGAAATTCAATGATGATCGCTATTGGGGCATGTAGAATATAATGGCTGAAAATTGTAAATGTTGATACTTCAAAATTCAAACCTTTTAAAACTTCATACAATCTCTTCTAATCGAAGTACTCAAGTGACCTGACAAAATTTTTTTCACACCTAATAATGTCACAATTTCACTTGAAGTTTAATTTTGGATCAGGTGAATAGTGTAACTGAGTGCTCTGAAAAGAATTTTAAATTTCCAAGTCTGTAAATTTCAAGCAGTGTTACGCAGGTTCAAATTTGACTAAAACCCCACACATTTACTACAGTTTTAGCCCCAACCAAGGAATGAGAAATGTCTTATTTAGGATTTGCAGAGAACATAATTATTTTGCATTTTTGTTTCAGAATACAGTCTAACGAGGGGACGGTTTATATAAAGATAAAACTCAAATTACACAAAACAACAGCATGCCAGCGCTAAATTTAATTTGCTGCTCTGAGAACATTGAGAAGGTATAATGGTTTCGTGGTACTGCTTGTTTTTCAAATAAAACTTTGAGGATTTTTGTTTTCAGTTTTCAAGCTGGGTGTCCTTGCGGGGGTCAAAGAAGGATCTGATAGATCTTTCACGTTACTTTGTAGTCGCCAGATAGCTTTATGCTTTAGATAGCTTTATTAGCAGGAAGTAAAATCATTGCAGCCCCCGGGCCGGCTGAATTGTGACCTACTTTACAGTGTAAATATTAAAAATATATATGAATATATGATAACTACTATAAAAAGGGTAAAATATAACCTATAATATAATACAAAAAGGGAAACATCAAGGGAAACATCAATACTAATAATACCACAGAAACACTTGCGAGAAACAAGGAACTCAGTCCACCATTCTCAGTTTATCAACTGTTGAGTTTATCAGCGTGCCAACGGCAAAACGTAAGAGAAGAAAACCTGAGGCCAAGAAAGAAAATTTTAACACTGGCTGTCATTGGCTCCTATCGGATGCAGCGAGGTTATTTTTGAGTAGGGATACCATGCATAATTAGCACATTAAAAATAAGGTCTCACGTCTCTCACTCAATTCTGATTGGACGAGAGCAGTGCAATTAATTCCACATTGTACTCTGTTGGAGTACCTATTGTTTCTATGACAATGACGCATGAACTAGGCCAAGCGCGGAAAATTTGAAAAACAAAAAAATGGTCGGCATTCGCTTTGTTGTTTCAAATCAAGACATCACCCGATCAGTATTGATATTTTTGCGAGGGATTACAATCCTTAAATGCACATTTTTTTTATGCTTCATTGTCCTAAGACGGCCAATCGTAAGCTTATGCTAGGTTCCCGGGAGAAATAAATGAATTTTTAACACTGATTAAATTGCTGTTTGATTGGTGGATTGAATGGTAGCGGCACTCTAAAGGAAGAATCGTTAAAAGAGGCGCGTTTTCTGCTTGCTCCGGGATAATACGTTTCGTCTCCAAAGTCGGCATATCGCATCTTCCATCGATTACCAAGGTAAGAGAAATAAAACTGCTTACAAAGCAGTCTCCTGCTTGTTTAAAGGCTATGCAAGTGAAGTGTTCGCAGCTGAAGGAAAAAAAACTTCTGCCGCTCTGTTGTACACCGGTTAGATACACTGAGCACTTGGGCTGTTACGGCTCACAGCCAGCCAGTTAAAATTACTCGCACAATTATATGTGCAACATATAAGGCTAGCTTCTTTAACTTCGCTGAACTTTCACAAACGTCGTTATCGTATTTTTTCCCATTGTTCACAACTGAACCTAACGCTCAGAATTTTTAATTAACTAAATTTATGCCAATAGTTGTCAACCGGATAAGCTAGTGCCGCAGTGCGCTTGCTTGTGGAGATTTCGTTTAGAGTTTAAATATGAATTTGCGGTCTAATTCCCCACTTGGGGTCAAACGGAAACTGGTGATGACTCCTCGATTTGATGCTTAAGACGAGAGAGGTGTCCATATTGTACAGAATATACACTGATTATAGGGAGGTACATAAGACTGAATTCGACTGGATTAACAATCAACTTGGGAATTAAATTTGTTCTGTAGTTGCAAATGTTGTGATGCTTTAATATTACTTAAAGAAAGGAGTTCGACAAATCGACCTTTTAATTGCACTCGAGTTCACAGTTGATGGACAAGTTATGAAAAGAACTTTGCGAAGTACAAAAGTAATGATAATATAAATAAAGGTGACGCGTAGACAATCTTTTGCCTTACGCTCACTCTAAGACTGAATAATTTAACAGAAACATTTCCATTCGTCGGTTGCGCCAAATATTTAAATTATAATGATGCAAAACGATGGAATACCGTAAACTGCCGCTTATAAGCCCCCCCGCTTATAAGCCCCTCCGGTTATAGGCCCATCTACCTGTAAACAAAAAAATACATCCGGTTCTAAGCCCCCTTTAGTTTTCCTTGTTTCCTTAATATCAAGCACAGTCACAGAACACTGCGAAGATGAACTCTGAGCTTCTGGTTTGATACGTTCCGGTTACGTTTGTGTTGTTACAGTTTTGATTTTGTTGTTAAAATTGAAATGAATTCGAATTGTTATGACGTTTCAAAGGTTAATAAAAAACTGACAAATTAAAAACGTATATCGATCAACACTGCTGTGGCTCATTTCGAAACGTTTTTTTCAGTCCGCTTATAAGCCCCCCGGATATAAGCCCCTCCGTTTATAAGCCCACCCAGAACCCCTTACGAAGTTGTATGAGCCCAGGGCTTATAAGCGGCAGTTTACGGTATTCAAACACTAAATCAAACATCAAATCAAATCAAACATAAGGGTTAAACATGGGAATCAAAGCCTCTAAGGAGTTCAAACTTTTCTAATTTGTTTAATTGTTAATTATTTTTTCTTTGTTCCCAATTTCTTATGTAAATTTTATTAATACGCTACAGCATACGGTTGTTAAATCTTTCGCTCCGCTTTGATGACTTTCCCTGCTAGCAGAATGATGACTTTGCAATAAACTCGAAATAATAGCGTTCATTGCGTCCTTTTGCGTCGTTGAAATCTAAACACTATTAGATTCAAAACGCATTTTTTCTGGCAGTTAAGTGTTCGGTTGCACCAACCAAGTTCAACAAAACATATTATGGCTTAATTGTTCAATCTCAAACAAAAACATGTAAGAAATAATTAAGTCGTACTCCGTAACAATAGCCTGTTTAGCTAACAGCGTTGGGTTTTGGCCCTTTTGTTCAATAAGGTAGTCAGAGGGCTGATTTATTTGTAGAAAAAAGTTGAAAATTAAAGCTAGGCAGAGTGGCCACCCCTTACATGATTCTGCTACTGAGCACTAACTGGACAAAAAATCTCGTATGGTCTACCTTCGGTCCACTTTTGGTTTGAATGCCTTTTTATTCAAAGGCATGCTTTGACACACTAGCCTATCGTTGACATTTCGTTGACGATTCCTGAGTAGCAGTTTACGGAAAAGTGCTTTTGATGCAACGCGAGAGCTATATCTGAGAGCATCTGTCAACATAGGATCAAAATGAAGCGTGTAACTTCCCACTGACTCAGCATCACAGTTTTTAGAGAAACTTGTCTCTTTATATTTACTGATCAATACCTTAGAATTGATAGCCTGAGAAATCAACCGACGTTTCGCGAGTTCGCCACTTGAGCCCTCGTGGCGACTTCGCGAAACGTCGGCTGTTTTCTCAGGCTATTCAATTGATTGCTTTCAAACACTCGTCAGATCAATCAGTGAAAATTTCCGGCAAATCTAGTTTTCTTTAATTCCAGCATCGGTGTTTGATCTCCAAATGAGGCCGATTTTCACATTTCTCTCTATATTTTTAATACTGATAGCTAACCAAATAATGGTGCCTTTTTAGAGCGCTTTAACCTTCATGCAAACACATCTTTCGTCATTTGAGGCGTCTTGTTAAATGGTCACCCGGTTTTTCCTGCAGTAGAATTTAGGCACGGTTCAATTTATCACTGATTCCTGGCAAAAGATCATTAACTAACATGACGATTTTACCATTTGTTATTCTTTTTTTCTTTTTTTTTTTTTCATTTTTAGAGGCACATAGTGACAAAGCAATGATGTATTTGGGGATATTTTTGTTTGCCTCCGTTGCGTTTGGTCTTGTTCAGAAGAACGAAGGTAACTAAAATTTATAGCAAGCTGTGTCCAGACCCAGTCCTCCTTACATCAAGTTTGGATATGGGTAGACCATGATACCCGACAGTTACTGATGCAACACGTGAATCTGACCAGTATAAGAGGAAATCTAATTTGGTGCTTGAATACTGTACCTCACTGAATGTCTTGAATTATGTACACTATGGAAAAGGGAAAGGAAAAGTGCAACCACAAAGAAAAAGATGGGGTGAAATTTTGTTTTGGCAAGTGGTCACACGTTTGGGCGCCCCGCTGTAAGATCAGTAAGGCAAACAGAAGTGATTCATTTTCAGCTGAAATATGTTTCAGTCGAAAATGATTATATCAGGCAGAAACTATACTTAATGTCAGACCAGAAAAGATAACCGACTGAATCTTAATAGCGCCGTATTTTACAATGCACGAAAATTGGCCTTTACCACTCACCTTTGATATCTGTTACAGGTGATAAAGGTCGTCTTTTCCAAACCTTTGACTGGGGTCTAAAGTTGTCTAAGGCCGTATTTGATTTGCGTCAAATGTAGTACACCTTTGACCTGCATCATAGGTATCGCAAAGCTACTTTCAAATGTGCGTTAAAGGTATCTTTGTGGACAATTGCTTCGCGTCAAGGCCTGGTATCTCTGTTGCGCGTCAAAGTTGTGTCAAGAATAATGATAAATGTGCTCCGACACCTTTGATTCTCCTGTGAAAGATAGTAGTACAACTTTGTTACACCTTTGATGCGAATCAAAGATCGACAAAGCCAAATTGTATTTCAGACCACGATAGTTACCCTCTATACTTTGTAGCGTACGATGCGTACTCTGAAAAGCGCAAAAATACAATTCTTTAAATGTTCTTGGAGTGAAAGAAACAAACGAAGACCTTTCTTGTGTCATTAAAAGGACCCTAACGAATTTATGTTATCGTTTTGCTAAAGCAACACCAGTGGATGCCTTTTCCTGTCCAGTCTGTTATGGCGAAGGAGAAAATGCACTGCAAGACTGTGACGATAAAACCAACTACGTGGTTTGCAAGGGAGACGATCCAGTGTGTTATACACAAAGTAACAAGGAAGGAGACTTCGTTGGGCGTGGCTGTTATAGCAGAGAATATTACTACAAGAAAAAAGATCGCTGTGAAAGAAAAGGAACTTGTGTCATCGCAATGTGTGAGACCTCTGGCTGCACAGCTGAGCTACCGGCAAAAGGTAGAATGCGTTTTTTTTTAATTTAGTGGAAAATGGGGCGGTGTGGGAGTTAGCGTGTTTTACTCGATCGGAAAATCGAGGGGTCGATGGTTCGAGGCTCATGCATCGTCAGTATCGTTGTGCTGTTTTCGTAGGCAAAAAATTTTTCGATAAACTTATTTCGATTTTGAAATGACAGTACGTCTTTATGATGACGACTAGTTGTGAGAAAATACATTCCGTCTTTGTTTAAAAGTCGTATCAGTTTTTCACAGCGCCTTCCTTGTCAAACCGTAGTGTCATCTCGAAATCGAATTTAGCTTGTTGTTGCGATCAATGACTCTTCTTCTCAGAGAAATGTTTGAAATGGTCACCTTATGTGTTCACCGTTGTATAGGTTAACTAGGAAACCGCTGCTTGAAGGTAATAAAATAGTTGTGGTTCCCTTTTCAAGGCTACCGCAATAGTCCTTCACCAATTTCTTGGAAAGGCCGCCAAGTGCAATTTTGGTGGCTGATATTGTACTTTTTTCCATTCTCAATCTGTAAACCTGGTAATTTCCGCACATCATCCTTTGAATAAGCACATTCAAGCCAATTATATACTCCGCTCGGTCTTTTAGGACATCGACTGTTCGTCAATTCGGTTAACCCTTTCCCGTCCGACTTTTTTTTCTTAAAAAGTCGCATTTTTACCGTTGAAGCGGTTTTTTGAGTGCTATGTTGCCAAATGCCACTAAACTTTGCTACAAAAGTGTTTCCTTACAATTTAGCTAGATTTTGAGCCAGCTTCAGTTGCCAATTGTACAATATTTTGCTTTCACGCATGCACATAAGCAAAACTGATTTGGACTTGTTTTTTTTTGCCGATTCATTTCCAATTTTTTTCTCGCTTCTTTTGCTTTCCTTTTTCTCTCTCTTTCTATTCTCTTTATCTTCTACCCTTTATCCCCTTTCTATCCACGGAAAAGTTTTAGCCTCAGCCCTTCAAAAAACCTGTAAATGGAACATTGATCAACATTGTGACTTGGCCTATTTTACCATCAATTTTGCACCCAAAATTGGACACGTTTTTTCTGGTATAGCTCTGTACAAATTTTGCACCCAAAATTGGACACGTTTTTTGGAATTTGGTCAATATTCAAAATGGACACACGTATGGATGGATCTGTCCTTGTTACGTTAGCTGCCAGGAGCCATAATCGGGGATGGAGACCGTAACTAACTGCCATTTTCAGTATTGGCGTTGGCCCCATCGAAAAAGACAAATGTGCTATTTTTAGAAAAAATTGCGCCATCGCGCGTGACACACGCGCGTGTGTGTTGCGAGGACTCTGCGCAGAGAAAAACAAACAAAATGGCGTCGGAAATTACCTTTGTTGGAGATGAATAAATTCAATTTCTGTCATCAGTGTCACTTCCAAATTTGAGGCAAGCCCTTGGGGAGAACTTTCTGGATATTGACTCTGGAAATGAGGATTATACAAGTGATTCCGATGATGGCAGTGAGAATATTTTAGAAAAATCCTGTGGCGAAGATGTGTCGGACATGACGGACGAGGGTTTCCCCGTAGGACGGAAGAAACGTTTTACTGGCAAAAATGGCGTCGAACTACGAAAAAATCAGTTGAAGGCGAATCAGGCAGAAAAAGGGAAAATACATCTCGAATATATATTTCCTCTGAGGACGTACAGAGATTGAAGGGCAGCCGCAAAGACTGTAAAATGATTTTCCAAGCACGTACTGAAGAAAAGTAACGCACTGATAAATCGTTGTCATTTTTTTCACTGCAAGAAAATAGTAACATATATTCAAATACCGAGTCAGCAAAGAAAATGACTGTCGAGATTTCTCAGCGTATGTTTTCTCAAATAATGCCCGCCTTTACCGAAATGGCGGAAATGTTTATAATGAAGACCAAGAATAGTGAAAAGCGCGCCTTGTTTGGCTTTCGTTACTTTTAGGGGACTTGCGCTATATAGAGAAAAAATTGTCTGAATGCACGCGCAAAAATGACGAATTTAATTCACGCGCAAAAATGACGAATTCAATTAATTGTACAAAGTTTAGAAATAACTAAACTCAACAATAACAAAGCTAACCGTCGTAGAATCAGTGCTTAACCCTAAACAGAAGTATAGATGAGTTCTTAGGCCTAATCACTATCGATCAGTGCTTAACCCTAAATACTGTAGATGAGTGTTTAACCGTTTTTCATTTTGTTTTCATTTGTTTTTCTCGCTAATGAACGCTCGTCATCAAATTTGTCACTCGTCATTTTTGCGCGTGCATTCAAACAGTTTTTCACTGGTTTTTTTCCTATGTAGCGCGAGTCCCCTAAAAGTAACGATAGCCCCTTGTTTTCAATCAAATGCTCTTGTGGTGCGTTATCAATCGTCGACAAAATAGAGAACTGGAAAACACCAAGAGAAAAAAAACTACTTCCGTCGATGAGAAGGAGAAAGATGAAGTGAAACTCCATGCTGCCCTAGTACTTAATATTACTTTCTGGGTAATTTACGAACCTAGAAGGGATACATAGCGCAGTGGATGTGGTAAGGGTTTCAACGACAGAGTGAGCTTAATTATTTTTCTCTGCCAGCAACCCGGCGAGAAAAATCACTTTGTATCGAAGCAAAATTAAGAAGAAATTACGACTGAACGTCACTGAGACACAAATCTAAGTTGTTTCAGAGTGCTTGATTTCTTAGGACGAAAAGAAACTGTAGAAATAGAATTTTAAGCATTTAGCGCTTTGTTTACAATTTCTTTCATCGTCCAGTCAATCACTTGTTCTTAAAATTTCACAAACAGCAGGTTTCATACGGAAGGCTTTGACTCCGAAATATCGAGACAAGGCAAAATAAAGCACAGTAAAATTGGAAAGAAGCATTTAATAAAAATTGTCACACTTTTTATGGCGAGTCAGTACAAAAACCATGCAACAGCCTGAACGACAAGCATTGAACAAATCCAGTAACAGAAAAGGCGACATTTTTTGGCTATACCACACAAAATTGACACTGGTTTACCTGTACTCGTTGTGGCTCTATCTGTGTTCCCTTGAGCAGCTCCAGACATTTAGACACAAGTCGGATGCAATGTGAAACTGACGTTGAATCGCTTTCACAGTTGTTTGAGTGTTAATTTTACCATATTTCCGTCGGCGGGCTCAAAACTAAGAAAAACTGCGTTTTGTGGTTTGCGTTTAAAAAGTAAGATGGTGAATTCTAATGTTCCTCACCTCCGTAGTCTTGTTTCCGTGAGCTGCATAGTAATTATCGTTCAAGTTTAATTATTAATCCTGTCTTCAGTTCGATCAAACAAACATGTGATGGCTCCGTTGTCAGCGTTGTGCGAACGGAGCGATTTCAAACTCGTTCATTTGAACTCCCGCAGCCATAACGGTGAGATCGTACAGCTTCAATCCGCTTTGAACGACGATTACAACAATTTTCAGGAAAAATCAAACACGTACCACATTTCAGAGCCCATAATTGGGAGATTTTTCCCAGACCTTGTGTTTGTACGTTCACTTCGGAGCAGTTTCATTGATTCATTCAGCTCCGCAAAGAAACGCTGCAACACTTCGCAAGGTTTTGGCGCCTTTTTCCGTCAGTCATGTGATCGCGATCGATTCTTGTTCCCTTTTAACTCGGAGTTTCTCTCCCTTTTTTTCTCTTTCTTGATTTTATAGCAATTAGTGATTGCGTTTTTAATAATAAAAACAATTTTGTACTCGGGCATACCGGATATCAAATAATTATAACCATCTTGGTCATATCCAGCACGCCCTCGTTGTACGCAAATTTGCGTGTAGCCACGCGCGTTTATGACGTTGAGGGTGGCGCAATTTTTTCTAAAAATAGCACATTTGTCTTTTTCGATGGGGCCGCGTGGACCCCGCGCTTACGGTCTCCGTCCCCGATTATGGCTCCTGTAGCTGCTTATCAAAACAACCTGGTGTCCTCAGAAATGAGGACGTCACAAGTGGTTCAATGTCTCCCGACTCGAACGTCAGGAAAATACACTCTTCACGCGAAAGAGTTAATTATGAACTTGTTGGTTCCCTGCTCAAACACGACTACATTTTGTCTAATTGTTTAATGAAACTATGGTGAATGAGTAAATGAACTTTATTTTAGTTTCGGGTAAAACAACCGAAAGAACCAACATAATCTCAACTAACAGGGGACAACTCATTACAATACTTACCAACAGGTTTTATTTTATTTTATTCTAGTACATGTGAATATCATTACACTGAGTTTATACACTGAGTAATGATACGCTTAATAGCCTTAAAACTAGTGAATAGAAGACTAGTCAATGACGAAGTCTGAAAGTTAATTTTTTTTTTACTTTTTCGTAGCGAAACGGGAAAGAGAATTTTCCTGTCCAGTCTGTTATGGCGAAGGAGAAAATGCACTGCAAGATTGTGACGATAAAACCAACTACGTGGTTTGCAAGGGAGACGATCCAGTGTGTTATACACTAAGTAACAAGGAAGGAGACTTCGTTGTGCGTGGCTGTTATAGCAGAGAATACTACTACAAGAAAAAAGATCGCTGTGATAGAAAAGGAACTTGTGTGGTCGCAATGTGTGAGACCTCTCGCTGTAAAGCTGAGCTCCCACAAGGTAGAAGCTAAGTACATTCGTTTGTTAATCTACAGTTAAGAAATAGCTTGGAAAATTGGAAAGATTTTAGGAACTTAACGCCAGCCACAGGCGAGGATAAAATTAAGTACTTCCTCGAAGGGTTAATTAAGGGGCAGTCTGGTCAGATGCCGTGTTTTCCCAACGGCGTTTATTAGTCCTCCCTGAGATTTCATTCAATCCAAAAATGCTTCCATAGGTTTATATAGTCCTAGTCCGTCCAGTCCGGCTACGCATTCAATCCAACGCAATCAATCGAAACGCTCATTGATTTGAGCGAAATTTCATAAGTAGGTTTCTCTCTCATGCAGAAACAAGCCTCGATTCTTACGTAAACCGGAAATTTGTAAGTTGTCATGGTGTTCCCTCCCAGTTGGCAAATTAAACAATCTTCCGACTGAGTACAACGGTTCGGCCGGATAATTTTTTAACGATACTTCCGCTGCACCGGATGGGTTTGAACCCGTACAAGCCTCTTTTTTTTCAGGCATTCTTTTCGCAGCTGCAAAAATTGCGTACAAAACTGCGATGATGTTCTGTATACATTAACATACTCTTAATGTAAAGGAATACAAGCTCGCAAGATTTTGGCAAAGAAATGCTAGACAAAAATTTCTAGAAAAGATACAAGGTAATGATTAGAATGTTCTGAAGTCGTGCCGTGCAGAGTTAGCAATCTTCAAGGAACTAAATATAATTCAGATTAACAATTATTTCTTTCTTTGTTTTCTGTCACAGAATAAGGCAAAGGGAGCCAGTCTTCGTGTTCAAGCTCAGAGTTTCGTGAGGAATGCTGGCTGCGAAGATAAAAGTCATAAAAGGATTCTTGTGTGTGCAGGACCGTAACTTTTTAACTCCCTTGCTGTGTGTCGAAAGTTTTGCTCCTTTTTTTGTCTTTACAAGAAATAAAGAAAATATATGAAAACCTGTTGATCATGTTAATTTACGATCAATGGTGGACCTTGGGGAGAGGCTTGCTTTTTGTCAAAGAAAACGCGGGGTCTGCCAAATTATTTCTCAATCCCTCCGCCCCTTCCCCTACAAATTCTGTTGCATTGAAGCGTGCGGGTAGCGAGCGAGCGCCTCACATGATGGACAGTGCCGTAAGTCAGCTTAACCTCGTGCAAATATCCTTCTCATACAGCCGCCTCTCATTGCCCCAGGCCGCTAGGGGTGTTCTGCAGGAGTTAACCCTGTTTCTTTGTCACTAGGGGTATTTCTACTACTCCCCCCCCCCCGCTGGACGGGATGCTAGGTAATCACAGGGCTACCCCCAGCATTAGCCATTTGCAGTATACTCCTTGGTAAAGAGACGAAGCAGAGCAAACGTTTGAATTTTTTTTGTATCAAAAGCGAAACCAATACCGAGACAGAGCTTTTCACATAAAATTTTAAAGGAAACCAACACCCATACACGTAACACCCTGCCTCCAGTGTCCTTTTTAAAGAAGGATGATTACTCAGTGCCCATGTCTTTACATTTGCCGATAGGAAAGTTTTGGGAGGGACACCAACTTGATACTCCCACAACAAAATTTGAGTAACATTTCTTGTGCTATATAGCTAGTTAATCCAATGAGCTGATGGCTCGTTAAGGCCGGCGCTTTGTTCCGGTTTCTCAGCATGGAGCGACTTGGAGCATTACTGCCCCTCACCATTCCTAAATGGTACTCCAGTCCATTGCCGAGATAAGTACGGTGGGGCTATACAGTAGCAGAAAATTATGTCCAAGAAAACGGCAACAGATGACTTTGTTTCTCTGATCCCCCCATTTAAAAGTGGATGAGTAAGAACAGCCCAGGAAATTACATCATCCCCAACACAACGAATCACAGGCCAGTCATTTTCACTTGTTTGCAGCTTTATTATCAGTTTCATTGGAAACACGTCTAGTTGCCGTTAAATATCAGCAGACTACACCTACAAACTGCACAAAAAATTACACATCAGTTTTCTAATGTCAACTAATTCACTCGCTCTTACGAAGAGCACTCTTGACCTGAGCTACATTGTTAAAATCCATGCTAGACTTATCCTGTTATCACAAAGAGGCTCTCTTGATGTCCAATAAACACTATTATAGTTATTACATTCAATTTGCTCAAGCTATGCTTGGGCCATAATTAAAATAAACTTCATGAAGCTGAAAAATAAAATTTTAACCTGCATACTCTCTATAAGAAGAAATGAAGAACTTATCTGTAGTTTTCCAGAAATTAATGTTTGTTTCTTTACACTAAACCTTTAAACAGTGTTTTACAGCAATACATACAAATTTAATGCAACTGAATTGTTATTGGGCAATCTGTGTCAGTATTTGATCTCATTCGTGATATTCCTTGTCTAGCAAGCATTGTCTAGCAAACTTATGGATTAAAGAAATCCCCCCCCCCAAAAAAAAACATTAAAATGTTTGTTGCAACAGTTACCATGCACCGGTGCTACTGTCTGCAAATGATGCAACAGTGCATAGTTTGAAGCAAGTTTTCTTTCAAAATAAGGGCAGATTTTGTTCTTGATAATGATATCTGTTTCTTTACAAGGTGAGCTTCTATGTGTGAGATGTAAACACTGACAACGGCAAAGACCACCCTATACAAATGAAAATATTTTTAAGCAAAGCAATGATTGCCACTGTGGAAAGGACAGAAATCTTTCATGTGTTTTAACAATAAGCTTCATAGTTAACATACATACCTACAAAAATGATATAAGATCACTTTGCAATGCAAATATTAGCAAACATCAGAAAAAGCTGATAAGATACCTGTACAAAGATTAATACTTTAAACATGTATTAATAAAGATTATGAACTTGGTAACAAACCAATTACCAAACTGTATATTGTCTTCCAAAACCTTAACTTACAAGGAATGTTTCCTCACAAACTTCAATTAAAATAAATGGAACTGTAAATATAAGAAACCAGTCTTCCCAAGTTGTCATAATCAAAGCAGTGCAACATGCAAAAATGTCACCACTTCAAATTAATTTGCATTCTTCTGTGAGATATCCAATCTCAAGGAGTACATGAGTTAATTTGATATAGTTACACTTATTGCACGCCACACTGCAACAATTTCACCCCCAAATAGAGTCACGTCAGGTGGTTCTTACATTTGAGTCTGTTGATGAAATCCTAAACTGTGTCCACCCAAATGATAGCTACTGAGCAGTATTTTCCTGTGGTACTGACTGTCTCACAATTTTGTTTTTCAAACATAATTTGGCCATTTTGTTAGATGATGGAGTAATAAGGCCTTTGCAGAATAAACTTCTAACTATGAAAATGGCCTGGGATCCCTCAATTCAACAGTAACGCTTGGCACAGAAGACCAAGATCGAGTATGCAGTTATGATGAAACTTTCAGAAACTAAGACTGGAGCCAATTAAAGGCACCCCCGGTGGGGCCTCGATCACACAGGACCTCTTGTCCAGCAAGGGAAATGTCTTGACCAGCAAGAAACTTAAGTCCTGATCAGTTCGTCATCAACATGCCCTTAAATTTTCTTGTAAAAACTGTTTTATAAAATACCAATGAAAACTAAATTTGATTTCCCTCACAAAGTGTTTAGCTATTTGATATTAATATCTTCCTTCACAGTAAGAAAAAGTATGACCAATATAAAGTTAAATAGACTTGTGTCACGCAAGGGAGTTGACTCTCTTGACAAAACTCCCAGCCCAGATTTAAAGCTCTTGTTTCAACAACTTGATACAAAATTTTACCTTAAACCTACAACCATGATTTCCAAAACATTCCACAGATGCTTTTAAAAATTTCGTCGTCACCGAATAATAGACTCAAGGTACGCGTCAACATTTTGACCATTCACACCAACTTGTAACTAAATATGTATACCAATATCAAACAGTAACAAACCTTTTTGAACTTGCTAAAAGTGTTTTGTGATTATTCCATGTCCTTAAGTTTTAAGATACCAAAATGTTAGTACTCTCAGATTGCCTTCGATTGACTTTATAGTGAAATAAGAATATAGAAAGTAGCTCTTTCTGGAGATCGCTTGCTAGGACATGATAGACCCTTTAAGTTTTTGTGACACCACCTTGGTTAGGGAGCAACTGTGGCTTAAACTAAATGAAATTTAGAAGATTTTTGCCAACTGAGCCACTATTATTTGCTCAAATTTGTCAGATTGTGACAAAAAATAATGTCTTTTAGAAGGTATTCCTCCTGCAATTACTTTCTATAAATCTAGGAACCAGATTTAGGATATAATAACTGAACAAGATTTTAACACTGTAACACTGAGATACAGTCAACAGATGTTCCCAAAATGCCATAAATTTACTGTAATTTCAGCCATGTTTGCCCCCAAACCAAGACCGTGTTGGACGAGGTCTGTCTATTATTTAGGATTTGTAGAAAGCATCAATTTCATTCTTATTTGAATCAGAATAAAGTACTTCAAGAGGACAATTTATGTAAAGATAACAACTTAAATTGCACAAAACAACAGCATGTCAACATTAAAATAATGAACTTAAACAGTTCAACCACCATTCTGCGAGAATATACACTGCTTATTTTGATCAAACCTCAATAAACATAAGATAAGAGCTAATGCCATTTATAAAATGATTAATATAAGTTGAAAACCATTTTGGTTGGGGAAAAAATGCCCTAACAATTTCTGCTATATTACAAAATAAAACCTCTAAAAATTCCAAGTTTGTTGCATTAATATCAGCTCATCCACAAAAGACACCAACACCATTTGCAAATTTACATTAGAAAATGAAAGCCAATTTTAAGCAAATGTTGACATGCCGTGCCATACCCATATGTAAAGCACTGATTATTTACTGCTTTGAGAAAAGCTATTCATCTGTAATTAACATGTAGGAAGACCTAATACAATACTGGTATCACCAGTCTAAACATTCTCTTAACTAATCGTCTGTATCATCCAGCATATGCTGGGTCAACTTTTCAATATTTGTTTCATCTGAATACTTATCTAGTATTGCCAGAACTTTCTCCACCTCATCTGGGAAAACCTCACAAAGCTTCTCGTAAGCTTCTATTCGCAGCTTTTCAACATCAGGTGAAGAGTCCCCCTCTTTAGGATTATCGGTTACATCACCACACCATCCGTCGATGATTGGTGGGGCACGCGATCTAAAGTAGCTGTTGTGTTGGCCCTGGTACGGTGTTCGCCCATAACCAGGGTGGAATGGACCAGGGCCATACTGGTCAGGGTCGTACTGAAAATGCTGCGGAGGGTACTGAGGCGGCTGCTGAGGAAATGGAGGTATCGCCCAG
The DNA here is from genome assembly GCA_964017195.1 of Siderastrea radians. NCBI lineage: Eukaryota > Metazoa > Cnidaria > Anthozoa > Scleractinia > Rhizangiidae > Siderastrea > Siderastrea radians. The sequence continues at coordinate 73,832,488 of OZ024888.1, read as the reverse complement.
TGACTTGCTGGCATGTGAGGGGGTGGGTGGCTTTCATAAACTGATGACTGGCTGCTTACTGGTGGATTGGATGGATAATGAGGTGGAAACTGCTGATACCCAGCTGCTCCAAACATGTGCCGATCTTGTTGCAACATCCAATCCCCATTCACCATGCCGCCCTCACTTGGCATCCTAGGCACCGTCATTGAACCACGCATCATTATTTCTGGTGGCCCAGGTGAGTAGGAAGGAGCATGGTAAGCTTGGACATGTGGGAGACTGCCACGTCGTACCAAGGGACCATGAGGCACTCCACCACAAGCCTGGTCTTGGAAGCTTGGCTCACTAAGAGTGCGCTCAAACTGTTCCCGCATTAACTGAACTTCAGGAGGCAGCTCTTTGCGATAGGGCAGTGGGTCAGAGCGTCTCTGTCCAATGCCAACTGCCTGGCCTGTACGTAGGGTGGGCGGGAACACTCTTGCCATCTGAGCAGGGAATTCGCCCTGTGGTGGGAGTGGCAATGGTTTATGGTACTCCAGTGGGAGGGGTCTTGAGGGTTGCCGCCCCTCAGGTGGACATGGAGGCAGTGGTCTTGACGGTCTTGTAATCTGGCCATATGGAACTTCAGGTGGTAAGTGCTCATTACAAGGAGGTGGTGAATCTGCTTCTACTTTTATTGGGTTTCTCTCAGGATGCAGATACTTGCATCTTTTCCCGTATGTACAGTTGCGCTCATATGGGCACAATTTTCCACACCCCTTCTTCAGAAACTCATCAAGAGTTGGACCATGCCGTCCTAAGGGGTCGTCAGGAGGCATGAATTTGTCATCAACAAAGGTATACATGAGCAACCTCTGGTCAATAACCTTTTTCCATTCATGGCTCTCAGCCATCAAGTCTCTGAAGTTATCGTTAGAGACAATAACTCCGTCAGTCTCTACTGCATGCTTTATTATATAGCGGTCATCGTAGCACTTGATCATGCGACCATTGTTGGACTGTCTACTTGGCGTCCAGACAAGAATTCCATCTTGTTCTAATCTTTTCAAAACGTCCTGGTCAACAATTGGAGACTCAGGGCGTGAGGACTTAGCTCTCCACATCGGAACAAACACCTTGATATTACGGTGGTTTCTTTGAAGAAACCAATCCACAGCTAAGCCAATACCTCTGCAGGAGAAAACTCTCTGGGTACCATGACTGCAAGGAAAAAGAAGTGAAAATGTTTTAAACCAGTGCATAGCCTTTCAAAATCAAGAAACATTGTTAATTATTTACTACACCCCTGGGATAGGTTTTGTATCTGCACGACTACACCAAGTATTCCTTGATTATGCATAGGAACCTGGTATACCATGTACTGAATAGATTGACTTGGATTTTCTCTGGCACAAAATAGTTCCATGTCCTGTTATGTGTTAGTTCTCAGAGAGCTGCTACTTTAACATGGCCTATAATCTACTTTAAAGTAAATGAAACCCATGCAGCATTTAACATAAGCCACTTGCTATGCTTTCAATCTGACCACCTGTTTAGATCATTGCTAAACTCAGGTTTCTGCTACATGGTAGAATCTACGGAAGACTGCTCTTTGTAATTTTATTCAGGATGTCACACTATTTTTTAAAATTAATTAGCACACGGAAAATGCCTTGAGATGACCTTTTGGCCTTCACTCTGCCAACAGCTCATCCATTACATGATCATGCCACATTTTCAAATCCTCGTGGATCGGATCAGTTTCCTTCCTGCTAATAGGTCAGACCTTCAGCATCGCACGTTTTGTGATGACTTCCTTAATACGGTTTTTCATGTGATCTCTATGCTGGCTAATAACGAGCTTATTTCTTTCAACGTCATCTTTAACAACAACAGCATTGAAAAATTCTATTTTGCTTTGTAACTGGGTCTTTCACAGACTGTAAATCAACCATTACTTGATTTGACTAAATAAAAACTGACGTGTAACAATTACATCCATAGCGAGCTAGATAATCTGGTTTTAGATTTTTTGCCTGGGACACGAGATGGCATTAGCGACTCAGAATTCTTGCAAGAATTGTCCCGAACTGAAACAAGTTTACTTTACTGATGTGCAGTACATGTCTGGGGTGAAATTTTATTTTGTTTTTCCAGCATGTAACTTAAGGAAAATTAGCCAAATTTTTCTTTCTTTCTCAGAGATGAAAATCGCCAGGGATCCAACGCCAAAATTAAACATCTGTAAGGACTAAAAAATTCATATGGTTCTTTTGGACAATTTCCAACATATATCTGTTCCAGGTTCTATTTTAGTTTGAAAAATAACCCTGTTTCTTTACACATAATGATAATAGCAAAATTTTAGAAAATTAGAAAAAGGATACAAAGAGAAAAACAGACAAATCTGAAAGAATTTTCATTTTTTCCTGCATTAAATTCAAAAATTGAAGAAAAAATCAACTTAATACTTGAACAGGCATAAAAGAGGTAAGGGGTTACACTCAAGAATTCAATATGTGCAATCACTGAAATATTTCAAAGATTTGTTTTGGACATTGTCCAACTTATGTACTACACGTCCTGCTTCTGTTTGAGTAATCCTTCCTCTTGGGAAGTTTCCTATTTAACAAATGATAAGACGAAAATCGCAAAGCTCCAGTTCGAAAAAGAGCAAACACATTTGCAGTAACGGAAAACAAAGCTTACACGAAGAACATTCTGGACATCTTTGGAATGACAAGTTAATATGGTAGACACAAAGTTCACTTCGTTTAAAGGAGAATCAAACTTCGCAAAATGTCACTTTATGACAATAATTAAAAAACAAAATCAAAGTCTGCTTTACATAACAGAAAATACATGAATTTAAATGAGCCAGGTTAAAATAACTTATTAAAATTCCAATGTCCAAGGTTTGTTTTACTCGCGAGCACGTGCAACACTTAGAAGTATTCTTTCCGCAATAAAGCCATGTACACGAATCTATTAATTGATTTCAAGCGATCAATCAAGCTATCAAATAAACGAAAACTAGTTATTATATGCAAACGAGTTTGTACTTTTCAGGGATGTTCTATCTTTTTAGCGGATGTTTCTGACCCCCTCGATTAATCACGGCATTCCATTCATACACAACACACTACGTGTAATATTTGTGCAAACACAATTGTCGTTCGATTGAAGTGCTCGATTGTTTTTCTCGCAGTGATTTTGCGAGAGATAAAATCTAAGTTTGCAATAATAAAAATTTCAACCCTACAGAGTAAAAAATAAAGAATGTATTAGCTCATGAGGAAAGATCGGAACTCACCTCATCGCTACATTACTCCCGTCGATCACGATAGGCCTAAGACAGCTCGAATCTTCAGGGGTTGGATGTGGTTTCTCGTACGCGAACGTTGATGACCCTTCCTCAAGTTGTTTTACTGACGACTCTGCCTTGAGAAGTTCGGATAGCAGCGAATTTTTATCCGCTGAAGGACCTAACTTGCTTAGACCAGTGCTTATTGTCGATTCGGAATATCCGAGCTTCAGAGCAAAGTCTCTCAAGGACTCGTCACTCGAAGGATGAATAGTTTCACTGGCTTTCTCTTCAGCTTTAAGCGCCTTTTCTTTCTCCGCAATCTCCCTTGCTTTCTTCCCCGCATTGCTTTTGTTACTAGAGACCATTTCGGCAACCAGTTGTCGTGCTTTTTCGTCCCTGGAAGGAGCAGATTTAGCGTTTGCTGTATAAGCACATTCCTGTTTCGCAGTCTCCGTGCCCCGAACAGCCAATTTTTCGATCTTAGAAATAAGTTCCAAACTTGAATCTCCACTATTGAGCTTTTCCTGTTCTAATTTTTCATCAGTAGCAGTGGTTCGTTGATTGACTGAGCCTCGATCACACTCCTGGTGATCGACTTCCACCACAGATTTGGTTTGTTTTGTCAGAGCACTGTCAAATTGCGACGAGCTATTGTTGTTTTCGTTCAAGACTGCCTCCTCGAGGGCACAAAGCGCCGGTGATGGTGAACAACACACGGCTATGATATAATCCTGTAAGGAAAAAACCAAACGTTAATGGCGTCATAATTAAATTACACAACCTTAAAATCACAGCAGACGGGTCCATGTTTCAGGACAAACTTCTGCAAACCTTTGCGCGGCGTATGTCATGCTCTTTGCCTTCGAGTTTCACCCAGCAACTGAGACTGTCTTGCTCTAAGCTCCGTTTCAATTCCACGTCAAACAAAAAATTGACTCGTTTCTCCACTAATGTAAATTTGTTCTCAATTTGCTCTTTCGGTAGCACGAACTCTATAATATTTCTGTTCTTCACCATCTTCGATCATGTTCGGCACTCAATTTGATCCGCATCTTCGAACTCGAACAGCGATCATTTGACTGACATTGCAGGGCGGGAACAAATGTTAGCGAAACCGGAAACGTGGACACTTGTCAATGACGTCATTGACGCTCAACAACTTCCTTCGCAAATAAAGTACTGTACATAGGACAATCAAGAGGTGCTCTGACTTTCACGCGCTGGCTGTTGTTGTTTAAAAACAGTTACTTAACATCTCCGGACGACAAAAATATATCAGATTTGTGAGTTTCTGGCGCTTCATCTCTTGGACAAATAGGAAACCGGAAATAGCTTTTCATTTTCTACAGAATGCCTGTCGTTCCTATTGCCCAAATTTGGGTTCGCATAATCTCGAATTGCGGTTTAGTCACGTCTAAAAAGAATTAACGTTGGCGGGAAATTGAATGCGGGCCAGCTGTAGACATTCCTGTAGCGCACTAATTGTTTATCATATAATGGATTTGCCCCCAAGCTACGAGCCTTGCAACTGCGACAAAATTTCATTTTGTTAATCGTGTATTCTTAATAACAACGTTGTCAACGCAGTTAGAGAGAATTAGAGTTGTATATTTGGCACAAAAACTAAATAACAGGCGCCAATTTCCAAAGCAAAAACAATAAGAAAATTTGAAACAGGCGGGGCTCACACGCAGGACGGCAAACCCGAGCGACTTTGTTCTAGAATTCGCGGCTATTTCAAAGTCCGATTGGTCTATCTTGTACATGGTTGAAATGGCTTTCTCTTTGTAAGTGGTTTGAAGGGAAAATGTTGCGGTTAAAAGATACTAAATTATCAAATTTTTCGATTGTCTTCGAGAACAAAGCAAGGGTCGTGTTTAAGTCTTTTCTGAAATGCTTTGGGGATGAACATCACCTCCGGTGACACTGCGCCACACCCTCAACACTTAAACAAAATATTTTCAGAGCGTCCACAGGTCAGTGACTTTATAGTAAACAAATTCAAACGTGTGTTGTTAAAGGCTAACCATTTTACTGCCATCATGATCAGGAGATGTTGTTCTAACTTTTGAGTTTGAGGATAAAATCATTATGTACAAGGTGGTTCCAAATTTACAGACTGTGGATAAAATCATAAGAATGAAGGCGGTTAGGGGATATTTATTATGCTTGCAAGATGCTCTTCTAACCCGGGTTCTTAAGAAAAAATGTTGACCAATGTTGAGCTGTTCGTTCGTATGGACTGAGGCTGTCTTGTTTTTTTTTGTTGTTGTAATATTTCGGCGAAGCTCGTAACTTCAGATTTTTTCGGCTTTTTCCAAAGTCAGAACACAGTTTGGAGTGAAAAAGGCAAATATCACGCCCGAATGACAGAAGATACACGTATTGTCATGGCCAGCTGTTCGTGGCTTTAGGGCAAAATATTTGTTAACGTACGCAGTCATGTTTTAGATTCCAAACAATCAACAATCCTGACCTTCTTAATATCTATTGTTTTTGATGTCAGAACATAATTCTTCCAAGCAACTAAGTCTTGCTATCTCGGGAAGTTCTCTATCATCAGCTTAATCTCTATGAATCTCATACTTTTGGTATTAGGTCCTTCAAAAAAGTAAAACTGAAAGGAGTTTTGCCTTGACCACATCGCCCCGGGAGAAATATTTCGAAAGGCAGATCTAAATTTGGACACTAAGGTCCTAAATATGGAATATTCTGCTCAGCGGGCGGTCGCTGTAACTGTCATTTTAGCCTTTTGGAGATTTGAGTCTTTTCACACGGCCAATTTATTATTTTAACTAATATTCATGATTAGTGGAAATCTTCTCTAAACGATAAGTATTCGACAAAAAACAGAGACAAGAATAAAAAACTAAGAAACACCCTTTTTTCCGGGTTGGTTTTCTCCAACACTTTGCAATGGCATAATATAGTTCCTGTCGCGCTTTTGAGTTTGTGGAAAGGTACTCTAGTGTTCTCCGATTAAGACAAAGCAAGGGGTATAAAGCTCTGTATCTCAACTTGATCAGCATTTAAGTCGGATTATTTAACATTAGTGGGGAAGATCAATAACTTACTTTTGACATTCGGATTTCGTGGTTATGCCAAATTCCATATCCGGCCTTGACTATACTGACATCGTTTGAACATCCATCGAATAAAAGCCGCTTAGCTTTAACCATAATCACATATTACGTTGTGTTGTTTTTAGCAAAAATATGTATTAATTCAGAATGAAGTTCAAGTGGATTTATTTTTGAATGGAAAGGCTTACATATAACCAGCTCATTTTCCTTTAAAATCATTTCACAAAGTTAGCCAGGCGTGTACCGTGTAAAGCATTGCAGCAGAGCTCACATGAATCTTTTCTTTTAACTCTTAGTTGTCATTCCTTTATCTTCATGGCAATGTTATAATTTCTCTTTGAAGCGTAGGAAGAAATGACCAAAATAGCTGTTTCTACCATGGAAACGTCAAAATAAATACCGCTAATTGGACTATCCGTGGGATTACATGAGTTAACGAAATGAAAGTAAATTGTTAAAATAATGCGTTGTTTTTCTCAAGCACTGAAGTGGAAACGTACATTAAAATTCCGGTTGTGAAAAGGAAATAACCTTGAACCCTCGACAACTTTGTTTACCGAGTTTGTCAATTTCGTCACTATGTGTACTTTAAGAACGTTGTTGATCTATTAAAAAGATAAACTTACATAATTGGTTTCACTACAAGTTATTACACAACTAAAGGAACAAAAACAATTCTGTAGAAACTGCTATTGTCGTTTGCGTTAATAAGAGAAAACTCAAGGTTCAGTTTTTGTTCGGATTGGTATGTCTTCAAAGATACAACACCGTTCAATCATGTTAAAAATGCAGTGGGCAGAATCTTTACACGTGATATAGTTTCTAAGGACAAGAAGGCGGAGTTTTCTCAAGAACTTAAAGTGTAGCACTACTCGAACTATTTTGATAAACCCTAAGGCAACATTAGTCATCAACAAAATAATCCAACAATTTGCGCAACGTTTGATTGGCGTTATCTGTTTGACTTCGTGCGAGGACGCCTCTGCGTCTTGCGGCCCAGTCCAGAAAATTAAAATAGGAAATTACATATCCGAGCAACCAACAGACGTATGATAGCTTATGACTGAGAAAGCCAGCGAGACTGAGTGTCATTATGGTTAATAACCCTTATCAGTTGTTATCTCCTTGATCTAAAGTTCTTTGTTCCTCAAGTATTCTCTCTATTGGCTATTATTTTGATTAATAGATTTGCCTTTTAATGTTCTTATCTTCACTTTTAAAGTTCCATTACCAGCCCTACCTACTCATTCCCCACTTCACAAATTCTTGAAGCGTACATCGTTTAAGTCACCATAGCATTTTAAAGATGAGTATGTGCTTAATATAAAACACGATTTTAGGGTATGAACGTGCTGAATAACTTTGGAATTTTCGAGAGAAAGGGAATGAAATTCAGCTGAAATCCCGCTCGAATAAAAAACTGAGATTTGGAAAACAATTGTAATTTTTTAAGTGTTAAAAAATTCTGTTTTTTTTCGTGAAATGTGAATATAACAATGAAACCACACACAACAACTTATTATGGCCTGTCTGTGATCTTTATCTGAGTTATTTACTTGTTTTCTAAGTAACTCCTTCCGGTCATTGGCGACCATTTTGGTCCATTTACCAAACTGATGCACAAGTGAATGCCTCACTCGGCTTTTCTTGTTTGTGGATAAGAAACTTTAAATAAAGCTTGTTATGCGTGTTGATCAAGATAGAAGAAAGTTTGCCTTATTATGTTTACATTTTTGTCTTCTGGATGTAGAATTCTTTTTCATTGTGCTTTTCTGAAAGCTATGTTGAACGCAGGGGGCTCATCACCCCGAGAGAGGCGAAGCACAGGCGACCCAGTGTAAGGTTATGATGACCCCCTGAGGCAGCTTAAACAAGCTGTTACGGCGAACGCAATGGCGAAAAAATTTACTAAAGTACCATGCAAAAAATTGAAGATAAATAGCTACGTTTGACGTGTAACAAATAAACATATCGAATTTTCATAAAGGTCAATTTCTGACCGAAAAATTTTGTTTGCCCTTATTCAGTCTGTGGTATTCATAACGTATGAAACATTTGTGTATGTTAACAAATGAAACATTTGAGAGGAAGCATGGCATGACTCCTTTCATAACAAATAAGTACTACTTTCCTAAGCCCTACATCGATGAAACTTATAGAGTTTTTTCCCAAACAAGACTACTGCGTTACTTTTTAGATTACTGTCAGACCTATGCCGTGAACCATATGTTCCTCTGAGAATATTCTTCGGGTATATCACTGCTATTCGTTTCATCCAGAATTGTCTGAGAACAATTTCTGGAATGCTGGAACGGGAACCAATCAATTCGTTTGTCTCAAAAAGGAAATTTGGAGTTGGTTTTACAAGTAAAAAAGCCCATATCGATGCCTTTAAAATAGCGGGATCGGAATCCGTGAGATTAGGTTTACTGATACCGTAATTTCCGGACGTTCGTTATATCCAAAAATGTTATATCGATGTTGCACAGCACTCCAAACACGTAAACACGGGCAACGCTGACGCTGGGCATTTAAGAGACTACAGTTGCGTCAACCATGGGTTGGGCGTCGGGGGGGGGGGGGGGTGGGAATGCTTCAGGCCACCTCCATCACTAAATCTCCCCCAACCCCTGCTCGGTCGTCCCTTCAGAAACCATCATCTAAACAAACTATACTAAATGAAAACAGGAGCGAAATACGTGGTATACAGCGATTTCCTGTTTAATAGATTTTATTTGAAAGCGGGTCACACTTCAGGCACCTTTAAATAAGAATATCTCACTAACACAATCCACATTACATGAGAGATTTGTCTCTGACCTGGGATAGGAATGGTACGTAAGATAACCACAAGACAGCTAATATCATGATCACTATTCCGATCTCGTTATCTTGTTATGGAAAGCCTTATCTGTTTTTTGAACCTTATCGCGCCAAGTAAAAGAGCGTATTGAAACAAATTAATGGAGAAGTTTAGATCATTGACTTCCTTATCTTTATTATCATATTGTCTTGCTTGTAGAAAGTTTGTGGCTTTTAAAACCGTCCGGAAAATAGCGTCAATTTGGCGAAGGTAATAAGTCAATGCGACGCCATTTTCATGGTACAAATAATACCCAGTATTGACCGCATTGCGGTTTTTAAATAGACTTTCGTAACAAATTACGCAGGTGCGAAGGGTAAATACGGAGTCATTAAGACGAACTTAGTTCATGATATATATCCGTTTATGACAGCTTTTCTGAGGTGACAAGACGCTAAGTCTCGGTTCATTAGCGGGTGTGACTGCAAGCGAGCGAATCTCGCACGCGAGCACGCGAACATGAACAAAATCCTGTATTCAGGCACTCCAAAACACGCGCCACATTTCTAACCGCTTTCTTTCTGTCTGCTGCAACATATTTGGCGGGGAATTGCATTAAACCTACATGCAAGCAGCCGAGGTCAATTCAGCTGACACGCCAGATTATACTAACTGAAAAAGAAATCATAAAAACTCGAGTCCAGCTGTTTTAGACTTTATCCGATGCGTTCGTTTCTAAGTTTGTCTTTTTCTTTTCGTTGTCTAAAAGGTGCTGCAGTTTATTGGTAACTGATTCGGTAGCTGGTTGCTATCTTGTAAATTCTGAAGCCATATTCAGAGCAGCAGTTTACACGAGTCCAGGACCTACTTATGATGCTTTCGCAATGACAGTTTCTTACTGCATTGTTTTTAACTTTGTTCAGACAATCTTAGAGTGATTTAAAAGCTACTCCTTTACGATGCCAAATTACTACTGTCGAAAAAGTTTCAAGGAAGGATGTGACGTTTCATAAGAAACTGTTCAGCTGCATGATCAGATAAGAAATAACAGGGAATTACACATATTTCGGTGCAGCTTTCAGCACACCTTTCTTCAAGATTTATGCAAACTCAGTCTTCATCTTGGCTATTTGGTAATAAAGCTTGTTGTTGTTGTTGTTGTTGTTTTCAATGCCGTTTCATGATCTCAGTTACCGACAGTGCAACTTATACACTCGTTTCAGCGCAGCTGCTTTTAAACTGGTTATGACTTCTTCAGGCATTCCGCTTCTGTTTCAAACGTTTGTCTTATTCATATAAACCTCTAGTCTCTAACAAGCTACAAGCAAAAGTTTTCACCTGTTTTGTTGGCTTTTCCTCGGCCCTTGGGTTTAAGACTTCTCTCGATTCAGTGGATTCGGGTACGCGGGGAAACTTCATTTCTCAGACGTGCAAACGCAATAATCAGGCAGCGTAAGAATCTGTGTTAAAAGGAAATGCAAATATTTGCATTCTAGTATCAGTAGTTCCACTTTACAGTTGAAGACCACCTATCTATGTACGTTACTTACGGCACGCTTTCGGTTCGCGGTTTAGTGTATCGCCTGTGTTTTAACAATAAAATTTTAAATTTTTCAGATCACACTCAATTCGCAGACAGTGGCAAGCGTCATGGCAAAGTCTCGTGAACACTGATATTAGAACGCCTATATTTGCTTGAGTGGGTCTTTTTACGCGGTCAGCTGAGTTATCCTGTTTACAACTTAAATTTTCAGAGAGGCGATATCCCTTTCACGAGAACTTTCGGGGATCAAAAGTATCTAAGTCTTCAAAAAACTGAAACATCTCAAATTTCGTGTGTGAAAAACAAATAGTACCTTAGGAAAGTAGTGCTAGAGAGCTTTCATTTGAATGGTCACACCTTAGGATTTAATCCCCAGTCTTAACTGTTTTGTTTTGAGGTTTCAGCTCTCGGACTGAACGGGTTATTTTTATTAGCTGACTCAAGGCGGCACGCGGAAAGAAATCAACAATTTTACCACTCCGGGACAGCGAAATCACGTAGCCTACAAGCAGACATCACCCCTTTTTCAGCTTAAAACGATCAACATTAGCGTTCCTACAATTTCCGACAAAACTGCATGCTGATACTTAGAGAGGGGTTTTATAAATTTGACTGATGAAAAGTTTTTACATCACTCACTATTTCTCCCACCTCTCCCCCTTATAACTTTGCCACCGAAGGCCTTATCATCAGACAGACAAAACAAAAAGATAGAGAGCAGCTGTTAAGGGGAAGGGGGGTAGGGAGCGGCAGTCCTGTGGTCTGCTCTGTAGACGTGTGTATTTTCGTTTACGTGTGTGTTTTCAGGTTCTTTTATCTGACATAATAAATAATGGACTGCATGTTGAAACAAAAATTTTAAAACCTTTTTAAGGAGTGGTCGTTGTTGTTTTGATGACATTATGCACGATTCCGGCGAAACACGTGGGAAATTTAAGGAGGTATTTACTAACATTTAGCTAGCGTAGGAGCTGGACGTTTATAAACACTTGTTCCATTTAGGATGGTCCATGATGGTGCAAGATCTAACCGAGCTGAATGAGAACAGCATAACACGAAAACCTGACGGAGGAGACATTAGGTTGCTTGTAACCGGACCACTTTGATGTGGTAAGATTACGGGTCGTTTGTGCACTGAAAAGCCTGACTGATCCATAGCATTGTGCACCCGGGGTTAGAAAATGCGGAGATATTGAAATCGAAAAATTGTGAATTTCGATTCATCAGTAGGATAATTTTAATGAACATCTTATTATCAAAAACAGTGGCGAGCTTTGTCGTTTTAACTCGGAAACTGTATGAAGGATGATTGAAATAATTGCAGTGACAACTGGGAAGAAAAATGATAACGGGCACCTGTTAGAGATTTTCAACGGGAATTTTGCACACAAAACTTGTCTGAGTCATTTCCGTGATTCTCGCCTTATCTGAGTAAAGTGCAGTAGTGATAAACTATTATAAATATCCTTCAAAGGTCGCTCAGCTTCTTTGAGGGAATCGACGTAGAATGCTATTAAATCGGGTAACTGTCCAATAAAATCACTACTCAACACTAAGGTTTCGTAAGGGTCAATAACTCATTTGCTGTTTTACAAAATCTAACTACCTTTACACTGGACGTTTTGTTTTTAGCAAGTCTGCTGCTATCAATACTAGTGAGTCAGATTCCGGCTAAAGGCTTGCAACTTCTCGGCAACGTTCAGATTTCGGTCACAACTCTTAGTATGATGGCGACATTAACCTGATAGCTCCGATCATAACTGCTGACAAACGAATCGATTCTTCTTCCTTTATGTTACGTACTATCTCTATTAAACTTAACAGCACAATCTTTACTATAGGAAGTTGTGGGTGCAATTGTCTTCCTTCAATCACCTTAAACGTTGCACGGATCTTTTCGAACGGAGACTTGACTTCAGTCCAAAAATTTCAACCATTTACGCCCCTTGTGCGCGTGTTGGCTAGGTCAACACATTAGAGTCTATTTGCGAGTTTTGTCTTTAGTTCCGGGAAGTCAGTAAGCGTAAAACCAATAAGACAGCCTTAGGTATAGATCACTTACCTGCAACCCTCGGCATCTATCTAGAAATACAGAACCAGCGCGCTGTTAATGAAATATAAACAAGAGTTTAGCTGACTTCATCGCCTAAAATAGTCCCGCTTTGATAACACAATGGGAGCTTTGTACACTTTGTGGGTTGTTTTTCACAAATGTTAATTTCTGGACCTTTTCATTAAGATCGTGGACTTGTCATATTTTGATCTGACCGGACTACAAAAATAGAGCAATTAAAATATTTTCCGCGTCTTTGCCAACTTTTCGCCCATTGTTCTTTGAACTTTGGGCGGAAGCTTGCGGTTCCAAAGTAATCTACATGTTGATTGCGTATCAGATTTTTGCGGACAAACTTTCTAATCCTCTCTACAGCTGTATAAATGTTTTGCAGGTATAGATAAGTTATTTTTCACGTATATTTGTTGTAATTACTCGCTTTGGCTGTCAACTGAAGCCTTTGATTGAATTTGAAATTGATATTTCATTAAAGTGGCGGTGCTGACTTCAGCTCGCATGGCACTGGTTTCAAAGGATAATTAATAGATCTTAATAGCCGTTTAAGTATTGATTTTAAAATTGTCAATGCAGTTTACCATACAATAATGTGGTGGTAGACATGTCTACGCTGCTGAGTTTTCGAGAATTTTTCTAAATGGACTGCGATAAGTGAATGACAGATGAAACGTAAAAGTTACTTTTGATAACTGTTTCGTTGTCCTTAAGTTCTCCAAAGACAAACACCCCTTCTTCATTGAGCCTATCTTGTCGCGACATCGCGTCGCTCGAATTTTAACTATTGTTTCACTGTTGAAGTTCATTTAACAAACTGAAAGGTCAGACTTTTCAGTCTTTTATTGTTAAAGACTTGATTGAGTAAATGTTTAATTGCCACCCTACTGGAGACGAAAAACAATGGTACGTGAACTAAGGAAACAATTATTTGTTGTTTTAATTTGCCCAGAAAATGACAGATTGCACCTCTTGTGAGGTTGGTTAATATAAATTAGCCAACAGCTTCGCAGAAGAGGTCTTTTTCAGTTTTATTTGTTCAGGTTGGCTTAAGAAAGATAATCAAAGTCACTCCCACGAAACTTTCCACAGACAAACAAGCTCACGTGAGCTCAAGTTATTTAAGGAATCGAAAACCTTCCAATACTGGCGGAAATATATAGAGAGATAGCTGAATCAAATATATATAAGCTGACCAAAATCGAGTTATTTGCGACAATAAGACGCCTATAGTGATCACACTTTCGTTAAATAAAGCAATTTACAGGTCACTATTATCAAAGAAGTTACTGTTTGGAGGTGAATGTTTACCAAAAACAAGACCGCCCCCAGTTGACTTATTAGAACAGTTTGTTGATCCGTAAAATACGCGCATTGTCTTAGTGCATGAAACAATAGGTGAGTTGGCAAGTTAAGACAGCTGCGAGTTTAAAAGAATACTAAATCGATGACACTGAGTTACAGCTGAATTAAAGATGATAGTTTCGAAAAGTTGACAACACCAAACAGTTGTGTGTCAGTATTCAATACCCTGACCCAGTTTGATTGTAATAAAAGCCGTGATGGAACAAAGCAAAAAAAAACATTTTATTACTGCTAAACTAAAAGCTCATGATAATTTAAAGTAAAGCTTGTTCACTTACGCACGTTTTTTTTTTTTGTGAAATTGATCAATGGACTTTTGATATTCTGACAAATAAGGTCAATTAGTGTCTGCGCCATTTTGAAGTGCATGATTGACAACTTTCTCGCAAAGCTTACCAGCACCAGCTTTATTTGGGACAGCAACAGCTCTGCGGTTGCAGCTAAGTTGATTTTAACAAGTCAAAATCCATTGCCGGCTTATGATTAGTAACCAGTTCAGTTATCTCCTTGCAGGTGCTGCCAGTCTTATCTGCCAGTAACGAGCGTTCTGATTGGTTGCAAACCGTGCAAATAAAGAACAAGAAAGAAGGCAAAACCATTGTGCATTGTCATACAACACTTTGTGCAGTTGAGAACATGAGAGATGATGTACAAAGCACGAGACGGATACGAGTGCTTTCTACTGGTATCGCTAAAATGCCCAAGGTGTTTATGACAATGCAATACATGTTTTTACCTTTTTAATGCTTCTGTTTTGATAAAGAAAAGCCCAGAAGGGTCTGCTGAGATCTCTTGCTCCACTGAGACATTGTATTAATATAGAGCATCTTCAAGTAAAGCAAAAAGAACAACTGGGGCAAATAAAACAGTTTAATAAATCATGGTCAAATAAAACAAAAAGTCAAAGCGTTATTTCTTCACACAATGTTCTCTTCAGTTCTTTTCCAAATCACTTCATTTAAAAAAAAGCGTAGGCAGAAGCCCATCTGATTCCTCAGATGTTCTGCCAAAAATTTCTGCAAAGAATCTCTGAATATACCGTAAAAACGCTTTCTAGTTCAATTAACGTTCTAGTTTTGTCTTGCAGAACGCTCCTCATAGACATTAAAAACACGCTTTTCTACTCTTTATAGTTTGATAGAGTATGGTGCTGAGCCAATCACACGCAGCTTCAGACCAGTCTACAGGGTCGTAGCTAGGCTTTTTGTAAAGGGGTGGGGGGACACTCTCGCGAGTGCCGAAGGCACGAGCCTTGTTGGGGGGGCCTGGGGGTATGCTACCCCAGAAAATTTTCAAATTTGAAGCACTTGTCATGAGATATGTCTCAGAAAAATCGACCTCGAATAAGTGTGAAAAGGCAGGTGTTATCACTGCTTACAACATCATTTCCGATTTCCCGGCTATAAAAATGGCAAACAACTGCAAGTCACTACAATCAAAATAACTGAGTCTAAAGAAAACAAATCCTCTTAATAATGAAAGTCCTCAATCCACAGACTTGATTTGTCTGGCTCAATTGGTCCAGGGGGGCAGTTGCCCCCCTTGCCCCTCCCCCCCGCTAGCTACGGCCCTGGTCTACATTTTAAAAC
Source organism: Siderastrea radians (assembly GCA_964017195.1). Classification (NCBI taxonomy): domain Eukaryota; kingdom Metazoa; phylum Cnidaria; class Anthozoa; order Scleractinia; family Rhizangiidae; genus Siderastrea; species Siderastrea radians. The sequence goes on along the minus strand of OZ024888.1, from coordinate 73,816,772 downwards.
CTTACATAAACATGATTGATTTTCTTCACGCTATTCAAAGGAGAGAGAAACATTTTGTCCGTATTCTCGTTTTGAAAAACTCAAAACAAAAGGGGCAACACTCGTTCACCACTCGCTTTTCCACAACAGTTTTTCGTTCTCCCAAATCTCTACGCTCTACGTCAGGCTTGTGTTACAAAACCCACTCTATCGGATTATATACAGATCGAGACACGATCTTGTGGTGTCCCTAAATTCAGTAAAGATCATTTGCTCGACTGATCTTTTAAAAGGTTTTAAAAGCTTTTAAAACGTTCAGTCACGATTCTGGTTTGTGAAGACAACCATTGCATTCCTTTGCCCAAGTCCACTTCAAGTTTTGTCGTCTTTCTGCTCTACTAAGTATCGATATTGTAATCATGATGAGAAATTAATTTTTGATCACTGTTGGTCAGTCTGTGGTCAGGAAAACTGTCTTAACCAAGTAGAATTCCAAGTGGTGGTGGGTTTTATAACGAACCTACTTTACCTCAGTGTTACCTTTTCATACAGATCCAGATAGTAAAATCACGACAGTCAGGAATACTTCTATCAATGCACGTACTTACCGCTAGAATTGAATACTGTTATAATCCAAGAGACCACGAACATAGACCGAGAACTGACAACTCCGTTGGACTGGTGCAGAAGCATGAGTACAATAGAGAAATCTGTGATGGTTACTGTGATGCAAGCTTCCCACGACATAAGATCGTTGGATTCCCAGGGCAGCTAAAGTTCAATATCGAAACCTTCATAACTTGAATAATTTAATTTGGTGTAGACTCGTCAAGTCTGAAGGACACAGAGGTGGCCTTAACCTAGCTTGTAGTGTCAACGTGAAAGGAAATTTGTCCATGCCTGTGTCTAAAATCAAGGAAATATGATTGTATTTACTGTTTATTTTTCTTATGGTTTAGGTTAAAGGAAACCACTCCACTTATCTGTGGTGGAGACGCTCCTATGTCATGGGGAAGGCCTCCTATTATTTGCAGTAATCTGCTTTAATGAAGTTAATCAATTATGTAGAAAGATTTTATGAAAAGAACATAACCTGTGTGTTCTTGTTTCAGTGGGATGTTGTTTTCCTAGTCTGCCAGCGATAAGGACGCTTTTCGCAGACAAAAACAAAAATGAAGACAAGCGGGGAAAACCTGCATGTTTTCACAAACCAGGGAAGGAAAGAAAGATAACAGGTTTATTGATGTCTGTCTCGTGAAAATGACCTACCTTTACTAATGGAGCTTCAGACTTCATTACGTGTCGAGGTTTTTATCCAGCAGGGCTAAAAACAAAAATAAGTGAAACAAAATGGTTTGTTGTCGGATTTAGTATCGTCTTAAGGGTTCGACTTTATCTCGACCCGGCGTACCCGCCCGAGTGTATTTCCCTGGGTAACATGGGATTCCTGAAATTCTAAGGAAACTGCATGGGAACTGCCAAGCGTTCCTCTAAGTTGAGAGGAGCACGGAATCGAAAAAGTCACGCGTGAAGTTCAGGTGGTTTACGTTAACTTTGCTTGTGTGGGAGTCTATAATAAGACATTTATTTCCTTTATCCCCTTCGGTTTTTTCATGCATAGACACGTTATCACCGTTTTTTGTCTTGACTCGGATTCAAAAAACTCTAGTTTAATTTTCGAGGGTAGCACGCAATTTTCCTGCTGTTAGAATAAAATAATTTTAGGTGACGGGACTTTTTTATTTGCGTGAGGTTTACCAGGTTTTCGATTTTCTTTCACGTGCAGATGACTGAGTATTCACTTTACATCTGTTGTCGAGACTTGCTGGCAGTAACGTGACTTTTTGGACTCTCTGGCAGACTTGCAGGCTCTCCATAGATACTGGATTTATCACTACAATTCGGCAATTATTTTTTTACTTACGTGCTACCAGGACTTCGTCTTATTTTCTTGCGTGCAGAGTAGAACAATAAGTTGTTCACTGTACCACTGTCGTCGAGACTCGCGGGCAAGGGTTAGGGTACAGACCGGCTCAGGCAGACATGATTACTTAGAGCTCTATGTGATCTCTTATCAATTTGTACAGCTATTTCCTAAATATGTGAAATAAATCATGATATTTTAAGAGGAAAACCACATAACCCGCAAGTCCTTTTCATACATGCAAGTTTTGAGAAAATCCTCGGAACACGTTGATTCCGAGATTTTATTCGGTGCACAATGATAAGAATTACTGCTCTCGCCACTGGGACTGGCAGGTTGATTTGATGATGTCTTCCCGCTCTTTCCCTATGGCGCGCATATAGAAAGCCAGCAGAGTTATCTTATAGGATCAACCCAACTCTTCAACTTCTTCTTTATGCCTTAAACAACTGCAAAGAAATCTTTAAAGAGCCTCTTATTGTGTCACATCGTGCAGTTCAAAAACTTCGTGACTTATTTGTACGCGCAAAACTGAGAAATCCTACAGATCACCTGTGACCTCACACCTGGTACTTTCCTTTGTGGCTTAAGACATGACTGTCTTACATGTTTCCACATCGGAAATGGCAAAACATCGTACACTTTCCAAGGAAACAAAATAGACATCATATGACTTGCAATTCGACTAATTTGATCGTACGATTTATCTTAGAAAATGCCTGGGAGGGTACTCCCTGGCAATTTTTTGTTTCATACATTTTTTTGCTTTACGTATTTCGTCTTCTGTGTCTTCGTTTCTTTAACTGCCGTAAGGATCAGTCGTTCCGTATATTTTTTTACTCCCTAGTAATAGTGGAGCCAGCGCGCTAGCGCGTCAGCGGAGCTCCATTGCTAAGGAAATTTGGTAACCTATGAAGCCAAAAAAATTTGGTAGTGACGTAATAGTCACGTGACCGTCCGTCCGTACGTCCGTACATCCGTACATCCGTACGTCCGTCCGTCCGCACCACAGGCTTACCAATACACTTCATACACTGGATATAATCCTGTGCTGAATCCCGTGAGTTTTTGGCGCGAAATCGCATGTTGAGCCGCGTTGTAGCAAAACAAGCAAAGACAACAAAAGTCAAACACAAATTTGTTAATGGAAAAAAAGTTCAAAAGAACACTTAGTTGTCTTTTTGGTGCAGACCTGCCACTCGCTCCATGCAAATCTGGAGACGTTGAAGAAAAGCCCAGAAAAACCTGGAGATTGGGACCTCAAACCTGGAGATTTCCAAAATATGTGTTAAATGAAAATAAAAATGGTAGATTTCTTATTTTAAGGTAATCTTTACCTTATCTGTGCACCTATTGTATTCTTTTGCCGCATATTTTGAAGAGTCAGTTTCTGTTTCGCTGTCGACGCGAGGCGCCAGGTTGAGTTTACTGTTCACAGCTGTAGCCTTCCAGAGACCTAAGCGTACCTATGTTTCACGGGAATGAGGCTGGAATTGTACCTATTAGGTTTCCCTCAAACATTAGATGTGACAAATTTGGCCATTTTCAACACGGATTTTTCAATATTGCTTCATACGATCTGAATTGTTTGGCAATTTCAAGATTTTCTGATTCACCGTGAGATTTGGAGGCCAAATCGTGAGACCGTGAGATGATACCCCAAACCGTGAGTCTCACGGTGAAACCGTGAGAGTTGGCGAGACTGTTGGTGGAAGGGGAAAAGTTCAATTTAGGCGAAAGAAATTAGGCGATAAAGTTCAGGCAAAAAGTTCAAATTTGCCTCGTCGGTTCTGTTCAAACTCGGTCGGCACACCGCTTGAGTTCGCAGCTTTTCGCAGCGGTTTTGACGCCAAATATAGCAGAGCTAGTGGTTTTTGGTTTTTTCTGTCCACAACTATGGTTTTTTACGGCGTTTCGAACACATTTTGCCAGGAAAAACACCAGCATTTTCATGCTGACAGGCAGCTTGTCATGAAAAAAGAAATAAGTATTAAAATTAACTTCCAATGTAATGTCAAACGCCCATGGCCTACTGGACTAGTCACCGGCATCTCACGCCGGTGAGCCGGGTTCGACACTCAGCAGGAGCAGGTTTTTTTTTTCTTTTTTTCTTTGTTTTTTTATTTATTTTCACAAATTAATAACTGCCAGCAAAAACAAAACAAAAAAACAAAACAAACAAACATACAAACAAAAAAACAGACAAAACAAAAAGGGGGGCTCCGCTTTTAGGCTTGGCTAAATCTATATGTATTAGGCTAATGGAGATGTGCCGCTGGATGGGGTCGCATTTTCATAATGTAGGGGTTACATTTTCAATAGAGTTACGAGAATGGGGTCGCACATTTTCGGGATTTTGGGGGTATGAAAATTCTGGCAAGTACGAATTTTGGGTATTTCAACTATTTATGACGGAACGTTTGTAAATATTTACGGTTAACAAATGTACCAGAATGTTTGTAGCCTGAAAAGTAAAATGTTTATACGTTCATTTTAGGATGACCAAGCTAAAGGGTTGGATAAGGTAGATGGATAAGGCAGGTAGGTAGGTAGGTACTTTATTAAAATACTTTGCAGCTCATGGAGTTGAACTGCGTATTCTACATTCTATGATACAAATTTACAAAATTTTAAATTTAAAATTTATAATATCTAAAATCTAAAAATAATAATAATAATTCTAAAATTTAATAATACTAATAATTATAATATAATATCTAAAAACTATATCGCTAATAATGATAGCATTAAAAACCTAGTTATTCACTTTTTGCATTCACCAGAGAGCATGACGCCATACTATTACTGTTTTTAAATCTGTTTGTCTTACACCGCGGCAAGTTAAAGGTGCGCGCGTGCCTTAAATTGTACTTACAATCATATAAGGGTGGCAAAAGTTTCTTAAGTTTGTGGCCGCTGTCGTTACAGATATTCTCAAAGGTGTGCTTGCAAATATCATTGTGATGCTTCGCTACAGTTGGAAGGTTCACTAGCGCTAGAGCATGCTGATACTCAATGCCGAGGCAGATGATTCGCATCGCCCTCCTCTGAACGCGCTCTAATTCGTGCGTTAAGTAAGCCGGCAGAGAATAATTGAAGACAGGTGCGGCATAATCAATAACGGAACGCACACATGTGACGTAGAAAAGACAGAGATCTTTCTGAGAAACTCGGGTTTTTTTGAGCTGGATAAGAAAATAGAGCCTTTTGGCTGCCTTCTTTATCACTTCTGTGATATGTGCGTTCCAAGATAGGTCGCTTGAAATGGATACCCCTAAGAGTTTAGCTTCGCTAACAGCCTTTATACACTCTCCTCCGATAACTACAGGAGGGAACTCACGACTGACTACGGCAAACAAAATAAGTTGGGATTTGTCCAAAAGTCAGCCAAGATATAATTGGCCACAGAATAGACTACAATGGAGTAGGGGTTCGGAGGGTCCAGCGGCACATGCCTAGCAAAAATTGACCGAAGGCCACCCCCCGGAAGAAAATGGTTAAGGCCATACAAGGGAGTAACCTACAGGAGTAATTGTCGAAATACTGTCAATTAGGTCTGTCTCATACTACTGTTATTATGTTAAGTTGTACTATCCCTGCATTGTAAATTATGTATCTTCACTTTGATTACCTTATTTTCGCGATTAAACGCGGGGGCGTTTATTTAAAACTAGACTTCGTAGACCCGGCGTTTATTTGAACCCGGCGTTTATTCGGGGCTCGGCGTTTATTAAACAGGGTAAGTTGTTTTTGGTCTTTGTTACTTTAAGTAAACTAAATTTGTAGCAAAATATAGCAAAAACAAGAAAAACAGGAATCGATTTCGTGTGTAGTCAACAAAATTCAAAACAAGGCGGTAGAATTGGGTGCTGTGTGGAGCACATTACGCCCACTAATTAGGGCGGTGGGGGTGGGGAGGGGGGAAGTAGTGACAGTTAAAAATAAACTGGTTAAAAAGATATTTTTAGTTGCAGAAATTCTTTTCGGCGTGCCAGGACCTGTTACTGAGTTATTTTTAGGAGTCAGCTTCCACGACAACTACCGAAACCAGGAACGATTGCACAACGAAGATTATTTTTTCGTCATTTCGTCATGATAGATACCGCTGTTCCTAAGAACAGCAGATTCAGTTGTCGCCATTTTTTGCTGCGAACTAGAACGTGGGATAACATATTTGAACTAGGAAAGGTTTTCATTCAAACCCAGGATGCCGAAAAACAAAGGTTTAAAGTGATTTCAATGTTTCTGTGACTAAATTTCATATGTAAGGCTCTAATCGTTTTGTTTTTGGCTAGGAAAGGGAGGAAAAAACCGACGAAGGGGAAAGAATGAGAACGAATCGGAGAAACGCGAACTCGTGTTTAAAGAAGACGGCCAAGGTGATCAGAAAATAATTTTCTTCATTCTTCCGTAGTTTTTTTTATCTTTGGAGTTCTAACGTTTCTGTTTGTTCGACTTAAATCTAAAGAATATGCCCAAGTTATTAAGATGCTAGGAAACGGAAGACTGGATGCGATGTGTTTCGACGGCGTGAAACGACTTTGTCATATTCGTGGGAAACTTCGTAAAAAGGTTTGTGGTAGAGACTTCAGCTTGAACTTCATGTTTCATTTGTGTTTGCTGTAATTGCCCAGTATTTGTGCAAAATTTTTACGCTTTATCTCCTTGTGTTTACCGGCTCTCATTTGAAATGTTGTTTTGTTCTGGAAATGGGTAACTGTGAATTTTATGCGCTTGTGTTGATGCTTTTTAACTTGGACACATTTTCCCTTCGTCGAGATCGCGCGATTTTGTAACCGAATTGTTAACGCTTACGTGCATAATTCGTACACTGAGAAAATTTGGTTCAAACAGTACATGACTGTTGTTTGTGAAGTCGTCTGAACTGAATTAAAGAAGCTTCCCACTCAAGTCTGCTGTGGATCTAATTTTAGCTACTGACTGGTGTTTCTTCTACCTTGTACTTATATGGATAGGATAAAATCTAGGGATATAAAAAGATAGATGGTAAATTTTGACTTCGGTCATGATATAACAGAAGAATTTATTTGATGGGAGAAAGAGAGAGAAAAAATCCTAGTTCCCAATATGAGTCAAACCCATGACATCCCATACACTGGTCATCTGCCCTAGGTTGGTCATGTTGACTAGGGTGCATACGGCTAAGATCAGTGATGTCAAAGGATCCTTTTGAGGACTCACATTATTGCTTTTTAGCTATGCTGTTAACATGCTGAATTCATTCTTTTCTTAGTTGTACAGTTAATCTTTTACTGTTGGCGAATGGTCTTACCAAAAATTACGGTCCAGCAAAATCTCACCTGAATTGAAAGCGTCTCACAGTCTTGTTTTTTGAGAGATTCTTTGCGCCTTGGAGTCTTGAGTTTTGGGCAAAACAGTCTAGGAGTCTCGATTTGTCTTGATCTAACCTTCTCAGGCTGGCTTGTTCTTTTTGCAAAGCTGCCTAGCTAGAGTCTTGATTTTAGAAGGTTATAAAACTAAATGAATCTTGAAGTTCTGATGCACTTAGGTAAACTGATGTGAAAGTCTCCAGTTTGGATTTTTATGTCCTAAAATGTTTTGCGCTCATATTTAGAAAACTCCAAAAGCTCGGTCTCGTAATTTAAAAACTGAAAGGGTCTTGAGCTCGCACAAGGAAACGATTGTCTCGCCATCTTGCAAAGTCCCCTACTTTATGTAACCAGCCCCCCCCCTCCCCCCCACCAACACTTGTCCAGGTTTTCAATGAAACTGCTGCACCTTTCAGTTACGCAAGTCAACCAACAGTTTCACTTTATGGTTTTTATGCCTTTTATGGTTATATAACTGAACATCTCTGAAAACAAACAAGTTTAGTTTAAAGTCATATCCAAAAAAGAATATTTACTGTTCATACATGTCAAGTTCAGCCTCCTGCAGTCTGATCTTTACTGTAGTATTTGTAGTTCTGTGTACAGTAATTTGAAACATGTCCTTAAATGTATATTTTGTTCCCAGGTGTGGATCAATGCTGGTGATATTATTCTCTTGGGTCTTCGTGACTACCAGGTATGGCTGTAATACATTGATTGAATTCTTCGTTAAGTCTAGTGTATGATTTTGAAGACTCAAATTGAAATATTTCAAATACTGGATACTCATGATTTAGTTTGGCCCTACAAACTGCTAGGGGTAAACCCTGGATGAACTAGCATTCCATCCAGGGGTGGGGAGGGGGAGAATGATGTGTGTGTACTCCTTTTGCTACAGCTTAAGGGGGGAGAACCTTAACTACAAAAACGCTACAAAAGGGTTGCTAAGGACGATTTCTAACCATCACATATTGGGTTCCCTAACTTCCCTGGGTTTGGTTTTCGGCCATGTTTGTTCTCTCGAAGGTTGCTTTAACTTGTTAGAGTCACGACCATATTTAGAAAGTCACATGACCAGAACACTGGACAGCTTATATGTTACTCTAATAAAGACAATGCCACTGGATAAAGGAGCTGTGTCACAAAATTTACTCAAATTCAGCCACTAGGTCCTGGCCTCCAAATTAAGCAAAACATAAAAATAACCGCGTAAAACATTGACGAAAGGTTTAAATAGCACAGCAAACACAAAAAGAAGGCACGAATGTGCCAAATTAAAGAAGATTAACACAGATTATAATTGGGTTTTTGAAAAACTGTTAGGCTGAACAGTTTTCAAAGTTTATCTCTGTTATTTGTAATTTAAATATAATGCTCAGGATACATATTTGTTTGTCACGAAGCTGGGATTTTGTCATCTTCAAGTAATTTCTTCGCAAACATGAAGTTCCATGGTAAGTAAGGGTGAGTAATTGGCAAACTAAACAAATTGGACTGGAGTGCTGTGACATAGCCCTTTAAAGAGTCTTCTGTTGCAGAAAAGTCTGTAGTATCTATTTCTTGAGATTCGCGTTACTGAAAAAGCTCTGACGTCAGAAGACCTTTATGATGTCATAGCTTTTTCAATAAGGTGAATCTCAAGAAATACATACTACAGATATTGCATCAGAAGGCTCTTTAACTACTGGCATTGTTTTCATTACAGTGACATGTAAGCTGTTGGAAGTTTAAGGACAGTATTTTTTACACCTTTCAACTTCACGTCAACTTTGGCGTATAAATTCGCTGTAAATGACAGATCAAGAATAAACAACTGCTCTAGAAAAAGCTCTAAAGCTAAAACAAAATTCAGAAGACAAATCTACTTCTGCTCATATGAATCCTAAAGCTGTTTCTGCAAGTTTGCTTAAATTAACTGCTTGCCTTTCACATGTGTGACAAAAGCATATTTAAATTTTGTGCGCTCTTATGCTTGAGAGCCCCATGGAATCTCAAGATGAATTAAATAAACAGGCCATTTGCACAATGGCGTCATTTTACTACTACTACCAGAACCCATTTCGTTTTTGCTTTCATAATTTAATTTGGTAAACCAATTGTTATGCGCAGGTGAGCATTTCCTGTATGGAACCTGCGCAATACAAATATTAAATTTATTATTTATTTAAGTCCTAACTTGCACTATTCTAACATCTATATATCAAAGACAATTTGTCTTAAGTCTTGAAAATGGTCTTGCTATTACTGGGGCACATTTTCAGGGGAATTACCAAGTCACAACATCGGTCTTGTTGCATAATGCTTGAGTCAGACGCTCCTTCCTAGCCTATGAGAGCAGGAGGGCTTTTTCAACTCGAGCCGAAAAAGCTGTCTGCTCTCGCAGGCTGGCTCCTTCCTTGCTTTACCTCATGATTTACAGTATTGTATTGTATTATTGTATTCTTGTACATTTTGAGAAAATTTTCCACTGAAATTTTATTCTAAATATCCACTACAAAAATAGGTAGATCCTCAGAAGGAAATACCATTTGTGCTAGCATTCAAGACGTGTCGACAATTTATAACCTATACCCATGTTACTATTGTAAGCGCATTAGTTGTTACCGACCAAAATTAACAAGAACCATGCATTGTTATTTTTGGCCTTTAAAATTTTATGTCAGTATTTATTTTACCAAAAGGGGTTTTAAAAGATCTGCTTTGATGAATCCCACATAGAAAATGATTGAAGCAGTGCATATCCTGTACAATAGCAGAAACCCTCTGTGCATAATCTTGGACAAAACTAGTTGAGAGATATGCAACTAGCGCATGTATCTCTCAATTTCCCTGAATGGAAACAGTGGACAACATTGCAGAAATGCTTTCCATTCCCCTCAGTGTTGCTTGAAAGGACTGAGGTTTCATCAGGGGAATTTTGGTGGCAAAGCCACTTTGATAAGGGGGAGAGGGGGAAAGTTTTATGAGTGGTTTTCAAGGTCAAAGTTCTCATTCATTCCGAAGTGTCTCAACCGTTTTGTCCGAGATTTATAATTCTTTTCTATAGGCTGAAATAATGTTTCATATTTGTTAAAATTTTAAGGATGACAAAGCAGATGTCATTTTGCGGTACAATCCTGATGAAGCAAGAAGCTTAAAAGCTTATGGTGAACTACCAGAGACAGGTACTTGCTCCAGAAAATAATAATAAGCTTTCAGGGGTGGTATTTGTGGTTTGATGAAAGCTGTGGCCTAAAGGCATGCTGCTCACATTATCTATTTTCACTTCCTCCCGGGGGTGGGGGGTGGGGGGTGGGGGGTGGTGAGCACGGGGCACACCCTGTAGTGGGCTATACAGGGATGCTCCGCAGGAAAGTGGTGCCTTTTTTAACCTTGTAGTATACTAAAGGGTGGGGAAATTGCTAGCTTAGTATACTTAAGGCTAAAAAGCTGCAACAAAGTAAAAGAGATGGCAGCTAAAATAAAGTGTAGAAAAGGGTGCCACATTTTGGCAACTGATAACAACAAGAAACATGCAAGAGCTGGGAGCCTTTAGTAACTGATCCAGGGTGACTGAAACCCAGAGGAAACATGACAACCATAGCATATTCTACATTTTTGGCTTATCCTTGAGGTACAAGGAGGGGTGCAATTTTATCTCCAGGTATATGAAAGGGGTGCCACTTTGGTAAAAATTATTATATACAAGTGTAAGGGTTTGAACCTCAGGGTAGACCCTCTCTGTATAAAACTTTATTGAATAGCCTCCTGGGAACTGCCTTTCAGATGACAGTCCAAAGTTGAATTTATAGAGTCAGTGCAGACACTAGATTGGTAAAGCTGAGTGTACATATATATATTGGAGGTGTCTGTATTATATAGGTTGAATTTGGGAAACAATTTACTGTGCGCAATTTTAGGGGATGTCTGCATCATGTCCATATGGGGAAGTTAGATTGCAATAATTTCTTCCATTGATTCCTGTTTCCTTTTGCAGTTAAGGTCAACGATACCGTCATATTTGGAGGTGAAGGCGATGAAGATGAAATCTTATTTGATGATTATGAAGATGGTGGAGAAGAAGAGGCTGATATTGATGCAGTAAGTTATTGATCAGGAGTTCCACATCATTAGCAGTCAATGGAATAAAAGTCGTAGCTATTCATCATTTCTCTGGTGCATGTGGCATCAAATAACCCTCCATACAGTGCGGTCCTGCGCAAACCAGCTTCTTTACCATGTCCCAGGAGGATTGGTGCCTGTGCTTCCATTCATTGAACAACACTAATGTTATTAATGACTGGAAACTTCCTTATTGGTAACATGCTATTCCTAACAAATCCTTAAGGGGCTCTGACTGTAAATATTGAGAATCGGCGGACAAGCTCAAAAAATCGAAAATCCTGATAACTTGCCAGAAGAACACTTGTGGGGAGCTATCTTCGAAAATATTACTTAAACCTTCTGGAATTCTGTTGTTTTCGGGAAATTCGGAAAAACGGTTTTGCTTAATTTATTACGCAATAATCAGGCTTAAAATTAAACAAATTGAAAGCGCTTGCTTTTAAACAATTTGCAACGCCAGAAAACAATTTTAATTTTAAATGATAGCAATACTCTTCTACTTTCTATCAATAGGAATTGGATGGAGTTTTGCTTGATTTCTATGGTTTGGTGGTTCTTTGAAACAAAGCCATTTTGCGCACTTCGGAAAAAGGCAAAAATTGGTAAACTTTAGAGGCTTAAAATGGGTCTTGGTATGTCTAATATCGAATTGAAATAAACACTGTGATAAAGTTTGGCCCTACTTCCATTATAATATGAAATAAAAAATCTGGGCAATTCAGGCTCGCGCTGACAAAAACACAAAATCGTGAACCAGTGTTGCCAAAAATTGAACAATGAAATGAATGAAATGAAAAGTAGTAGTTTGGGTGAGCTCAATTTAGAGGATTTTATTTACTGAAGACACACAAAGAATGAACTAAAACATTCCTTCAATCTATTCTTGCATTGTTTTGGGCTTGTACTATTTCTACGTAAAACTAAAGAGAAGGAGAAAAAGTTTTAAAAGTTCTACACAGCTGTGATGCGTGACCTGAGTCACGTGAATATTTTTTGTCAATTTGTCAACCTACTTATGGCAGTTTTTAAATGCGGTCTCTTACATTGGCCGCTGTTTTATGCATGGCTTGTTCTCCAGCGAATACCGTACGCATCCCTGTGTTTGGGGCATACTGTCATGTGCAGCTGATATTCCACTGGGACGAAAATTGCGACAGGCAAGTCTAGAATTAGTTTCGTATACATATGTCACCTTTCTCTTCGACAGAAGAAAACTGCAAAATATAGTATGTTGTTGTGTACGTGATACGATCGCTCTTTTCAAACGGCTACTAAGATTTTGGGCGATTTTTTGAAATGACACTATTTTGGCCAGGAGCAAAAGTGCATCATTATTATTATGATTATACGCATTTGTCAAAAATTGTGCTGTTCCTATCGATATTATTACACTTGTATAAATATTCACTTGTATAAATATGTTTAAAAAAACGCAAACCACGGACGTTCTGGCAGCGGGATCGGTATTTACGAGTTCTAAATGCTGCTGTACATCTAAGAAATATTAATACACAGCTTGTTTGGTTTTACTTTGCAAGATCGCTGAGAACTCTATCACGGTTTTAGAGGATAAGATTTTCATTGAAGAATACTTTCACGTTTGCATGAACGTGCAGTGATCGGTTGCGTGACTGGATTATTTTGAGTGGTACTTTTGTGTTCCTTACTTTACACAGCCAAACTGAGCTCTCAATTTATACGCGTACGTCAACTTTAATGATTTGTAAAAGGAACCGTTTGGATTTCGAGAACAATAGTTTTTCCCCCCCCAAAAAAACTGCAAATAACAAAGAAAGGCCATTGGTGCTGCAGAGTATAGACATCTGACAAAAAATGATAACCCACTGCACTCTAGTTTCACCAACAATTTTCCAAATTTGTTCGTAGTTCTTCAGAAAGACAAATGAAGATATCAGCGAATGCATCATCTAGTAGAAAGACCATCCGAAAATAGTTACAGTAAACGATTTGTCATATTTCAAGTCGTCCTTCCATTACAGTTTTTTTCTAATATCCAAATTATGCACATTTTGGCAACACTGGTTCGCGAACTCGTGTTTTTGTCAGCGCGAATCTGAATTGCCCAGATTTTTTATTTCATATTATAATAGAAGTAGGGCCAAACTTTATCACAGTGTTTATTTCAATTCGATATTAGACATACCAAGACCCATTTTAAGCCTCTAAAGTTTACCAATTTTTGCCTTTTTCCGAAGTGCGCAAAATGGCTTTGTTTCAAAGAACCACCAAACCACAGAAATAAAGCAAAACTCCATGCAATTCCTATTGATAGAAAGTAGAAGAGTATTGCTATCATTTAAAATTAAAATTGTTTTCTGGCGTTGCAAATTGTTTAAAAGCAAGCGCTTTCAATTTGTTTAATTTTAAGCCTGATTATTGCGTAATAAACTAAGCAAAACCGTTTTTACGAATTTCCCGAAAACAATAGAATTCCAGAAGGTTTAAGTAATATTTTCGAAGATAGCTCCCCAAAAGTGTTCTTCTGGCACGTTATCAGGATTTTCGATTCTTTGAGCTTGTCCGCCGATTCTCGATATTTACAGTCAGAGCCTCTTAAGATCTATGTAACACAGTTTCTCTAAATCTGATGAGTCTGCTTTCATGTGCTTGCTGGTTTTCTAGTTTTAAGTGCCATAAAGCAGAATCCAATTTCAAGATGTATTTTAAAAAGTTTTTTTTTTAATTGCATCATGAATAAACATTTTGTTATGTTAACGCTGGAACCATCAGTTGTCAGCTGAGTCTTAATGTGAACACTCTTTGACTTCTAGATGTTTTTCACTGTCCAGCTTGTTGAGTGCAGCAAATTTTCTTTTTGATGTTTCGTCTAATAACACTTGTCTGCTCCCAACTTCTCTTTTGTTGTTGAAACCTTTCAATGATCATGTTTTCAGTATTAGAACCTTACTTTTATCTTGCTTTCCTCTCCACATTCTTCAAAAAAGTTAACCTGTTTTTCTTTGTATTCCAGATATAAGAGGTCGCAATGCAACGTGAAGCAAGGAGTTACATTTCGTACGGATAGTGTGAAAGTCACCGTGCTTTGATAGCAGTTATCTCATGAAGAAAATTTTTGTCTAATTGTATTCCTATTTTTATAAATGTGCTATACTGAAAAGTACCCTTTGTGGACCAAAAAACATCGGACACTTTTTGTGCTGTAGTTCAAGTTCACACAGCAGTCTTACTGTGTTGTTAATAGATTATCTCTGATTTTTCTAAAGCCAGCTATCAAACAGAAGCATAGTGCAAACCATTCATTTGAAACCGAGTTTTATTTGCATATGAATAAAAACTGGTCTCATGTGAAAGGGGCTAAAGGCAAAATGTCTCTTGGTGCAGTGCACCTTGCATTACTAACTAAAAACGTTTTTGTACCAAAATATCTCTTCCCTATGATAAGTTATATCAAGTCACATGGCAGTAGCACCAGAGAACTATGTGTAGGAGTATTTTGTAGGCTTCTTTATGACTGCAAATATTAAAATGTTTTGTCATAATTAACCAATGTTAAAGGTTAAGGTGCCAAATGTGATCAACACCCAGCCATTTGTTTATTTGTTTTGTTTTAATTGGAAAAATAGCCCCCACTTTATTGTTTTTGCATGAGGCAGTAGTTTGTTATAAGGTTCAAGTGTGTTCAGGAATCAGACAGTTTTAGCATTTAGTTTGCAAAGTAAAACACGACACAGAGCTTGCACTACACACATGAAGTGACTGTATTTGAAGAATTATTCCCACTGCAATCAACTTTTCCCTTCAAGTCAATAACGTAATTGACTTGACACACAAGCGAAAACAAAACAGTAAAAATCTTCCCTGTTGATAAATAGTACTGGTTGCAAATAAGAGAATGTAAAAAATAATGTAATATGCAGAAAGTGATGATTTCAAGATTACATCTGATAGGTGAGAGAATAACTAGTGAATCAGCTCTTTAATCTCATACCTGGTTCTCAGGGAGATTTGTGTATGAGATTACAGGCTCCTTTGGAAATAGCTCAAAGGAAAAGAGAAATTAGTTGCTGGGCTGACTTGGATTTTAAAGTTTCCCTCGTGCAACTAACCGAGAGCTAGTTCACCTGTTAATGAAAGGAATTTGCTGCCTTGTAGGGTAGAGGATTAGAACACGAGAATTGAATGAGTAAGCTGTGAACTAAACATTGCACGTTGTATGAAAAAGGCATTAGTTTTAAACAGCAATTTAGAACATTAGCTTCCAAGGCAGTGTACATGGGTTGAAGTATTGATGTGATCAACTGGCCTGAATTAAGTAATTACCCGAACTGGAAATGCTGGGCAGCAATGATAGACATTAGACAGTTAAAACTAATGGTAGATTTTAGCTGTTGCTAATTTTTGCATATGTATATCTAGATGTAACTTTGACTAGCTTTAGGTGCACAAGTGAAATAAGAGATGATTACAAATGGCTTGCATAAGCAGAAATACTGAGTGGAGTTCATCATTTCACTTATACATGTAAAGCCAGTTTAATTTATGCCCCTACATACTTTATGTAAAAATTACCTGACATGTCCTGTTGTTACATGAAGTGTAAAAAACATGTATTAATTTACTAGCATTAAAAAGATAATAAAGGAAATGATGCTCTGTCACTTTGGCCTGAATTGTGTCATTCCTCATGACTTAGTGTGTCAGTCCCCAAACGTGATTTCTTGTTGCATTTTATTTCATGCTTTCCAAGCCCCTATTAACAGGTGTGGTCACAACATTTACTATAACTTCTTTGGCTGATGACACGTCATGAGTAAGCACAGTGAAAAACAAAATTTGCCATGTGCTGATAAACAAATATTGAACCTATAGCTATCAGTATTTCGTGTAATCAACAGGTTAATTACATGTATTGTTTTAAAAATTGATTTGCTTGATTTAATTGTTCAACAAGATGTGACAATGCAATATTATTTTGTCAATTAACTCACTACAAAAATTTCTTCTTTTTGAGCGAACAACCATTGCACAGTGTTGACTTTTGTACCATTGGCTATCAGTGTAATGTCTGACCATTAGCTGTATTTGTTACATGTACCACAACAACAAACACGTTTTTAACGCATGTTAATTAAGGTATTTGAAATTAACGTGAATTGAAGGGAAAATTACTCCCCAATAAAGGAAATGAAAGCGAAAGAGGGGGTAAAATTTCAAAATAAGGAAAATTAATGCGATTAACACAATGAAGAAACAGTTTGTGGTAACAACTGGAATAAATCTATTACATGACTGAATTTAAAATCCAAACCGGCAAAACAGATCTACAGGTGTGTGGGGCAATTTCTTTATTGACAATGTGCGTTAAATTCTGCTGAGATGTGGGAAAGCTATTGTTTTCTAGGTGTCGAGAAAGCCTGGACTGGATCCAGAACTTGAGATCAAAATGATAGAAATCAATGTCGCAGAAATTAACGCTCCACTTAATTAACAACGCGGAAATTAACACAAAAATTAATGCGAATTTTTACAATTGCGTTATTTCATGGAACGTTAATTTCCTATAATAAGGTAGGTAAAGGTTACTCAGAGTAACTAACCTTAGAGGAACAGATGGCCCGCTGGGCAAACTTGCTGTTGAGGTTCTGACTCGTCCCCTGGAATTGTCTTCATGTTGCTCAATGCGTGCGGCATGGGAGCGCGAGGTGTGATAGCAAGGTGTGATATCACACCTTGACTCCCCTGCCACACGTGTCGCACAACATGGAGACGACTGGGAATGAGTCAGGTTGAGGTTTATGACCGCAAACATCTGCTTAGGAGGCTAAGGAACAGATGGTTCTGGATAGTGGCCCTTTCATTTGTCACGTGGTGTGAATCTTTTACAGGGTTGCCACGGGTCAGAAAATGGTCAGGGAAAAGAAGTTCTGCAAGGTCAGGGAATTACATTACATTGATAATTGACTGTGCAATAGAAGTTATTATTATTATTACCATCGCATCCTTATTATTATTATTTTTATTATTATTATAGGGAAAAGTTGGGAAATTTTATTTTGAGTCAGGGGAAATTGACATTTTGAAGAATAGTCAAGGAAAATTGAATTACAGTTTCATAAACCGTTGATGGCTGACAGAAATATGTCAGGTCACCATGATCTCTCCTTTTTGAAAATGGTGGAGAATTCAGATTTCAAAATGTTCTACCTTTAGTTTGAAATGAGGTTTGCAATTCACTCTACTTTTGAGTTTCCTAACCCAAGGTCTATCAAACTGTCAACACATTTTAATAGCTAGGACCAAAACAAACCAAACAAAAGAAGCCCTAGGGGCGTTAAACCCAGCTGTAATACCCCACCCGGCCGCCAGGAAAAAATGATCTACTGTATGTCACCCAAGCAAGAGCCTATGTGAGGTAAACTGGAAGTGAACTGTGAGAGTTTGTTTGGCCCAGCGAAAGCCGGATAGTCCAAGGCAAGTTGATCATAAGAAAAAAAATTAATAAAAATATATGGGCATTACTCGACCCAGTTGTCGCCATATTTGTTATATCCGGCTAATTATTACCATTCACTGGTGGCTCTGTGGGGAAAGTGATGGTTATGTTCAAAACACACACACACACTGTCCATTTTGAGCTAAGAAGTCCATGATATTTGGTAAAGACTGAAAGAGGGGGATGTCATTCCTGCATGAAAGAGATCTGGAAGCAAAATTATTGCCATGGCAACATCACAGTATGCATCATTTCTCAAGGTAGATTACTGTTACCAAGTGTCAGTTACATTGCCCCACTGTTTCCAGAGATATTCTTGATTTTATGATTGTTTCTATACTGTCATCGCTGATGGTATCATTTTGCTAACTTGCGTAATACAAAACCTTGAATATCTCTGGAATGAGAGAAGATATTACAAAAAAATACCACCCTTCTTCACTTTAAATAAATAAATAAATAATCAACTTTATTTAAAGAGAGGATATACAAATAACAGCAAAGCTGGAAAACCAGTGGCCCTGTGCAATTATGTCAAACTGGAATTTGAAAATGTTGGCTCATGAGGAGAGGGGAAAACTGAAGCACCCGGAGAAAAAACTCTCAGAGCAAGGACGAGAACCAACAACAAACTCAACCAACATGACACCAAGTCTGGGAATCGAACCCGGGCCACATTAGTGAGTGGCAAGTACTCTCGCCACTGTGCCATCTCTGCTCCCTCCTTTGAAAGGCCTTTCCAGTGATCTAGACTTTTTTTTTTACTTACAGTAATTGCCATTTTAAGACAAATTAGCATCCCTAATATATAGGCCCTTTTATGCCTAATTTAGGCTTAATGAAGGTCTATTGAGACCTAATACATAATAATAATAATAATAATAATAATAATAATAATAATAATAATAATAATAATGAAAAATGTACACATGTGCATGTTCTCGAAATGACCAATTGAAAAACATTCAGGCTCAAGAAGTAGTTTTTAAATCAACCTTTATTAGAAAATGCAGTAAGCTTCCAGGTTAAACACAACTTAAAAACTCAGCTTCCTCTGTGTAACATGCTAACAGGGAACAATGGTAGTTCTATGCAACAGAACATGTCAAAGATCAGTTTACGCATAAGTCTAGACTTTTCAATAAGTCGAGCTCAGAAATTTTTTCTCTGGGAGAGAAAGAAAATTAAGTGCAAAGTGTGAAAAAAATCATTTGAGTGCAAAGAAATCAGGGGAGCAGGACTGACTAGCAAGGAGAAGCAAAGGACTTTGAGAAAGCCTAAAGTGAGTCTTACCTTATTCAGAAGTTTGTGTAAAAGATTATTTAGTTTGATTCTTCTTAGGATCTTCTCTCCTGAAATGTGTCAGTTGATTTTTTTGGAGAACAGCAAATGGTGGGACACATGTCATTCATGCCAAATTGGTGTTTTGTTGGCAGTGCGCTGTAGTCTGCAAATGTCAAGCGAGCAACACAGTAGGCAATAATATACAGAGCAGGAGTGGGGACACCAGGTAATAGACTTGCTAAGTTGCCTGTATTTTCTTGGGGATGAAAAAACGAAATTATGATTCCCCTTGGGAGAAAAGAGATGATAAACGTGGTTGTGCGTAGTTTGCGATAATGGAAAAACCATGCACGGAATAGTGTGTATTACATGTATTGCGTGCAATGCAAATCAGTGATGTCTATGATCTGCAGAACCAGGTGCCATTTTGATTCATGCATGTGTTCTCCATAACCAGAATCAATGACTTGGAGCAATAAACCAGGCAATAACTGGGAATTTTCGAAGGATTGCAGGCAAACTTAATTTATGATATCTGATGTTGACGTTGATCACTCGTAGTGGCGATCAAAAATAGTGGCAAAATCGCCATTGCGGCTGCGGGCACCCAGGGTGATTTTTGCTGGAGTTCAAAACTCATGGCAATGAGCGCATATTGCCTAGTGTGTCGCTGACTTCACTTACCAGCATTTAGCGTATGCTTACTTCACTTAAGAGTAAAGAGGAATTAAGGAAACTGTCCGTGCCAGACAGTACTTCCATTGTTAATGGCATTAATTAACATCCTCAAATCTGAACTTTACTCCAGCACACTTCACAGAATCGGATCCATTTGACCCTCTAAACCGACAAAACCCAGATGAGGTGGCCTTAATGTGAAACAAAATGTCCTTCTTTAACTCCACTGGCTGATCGAATAGAACTTGATAGCCATAATAACTGAATAATGGAAGTGTAACACGTGATGAATTTAAACAATTTTTTACCCATGGATTTAGTGACAATGTTTGATCCTAGAATAGCATTTTTGATCTCTACACCTGTATTTGCAGCCACACCAAACAAAGAGACCCCATGGAGCAAAATATTCTTGCTTAAACGCATGTTTATGAAGTCTCGCCTGGAAGCTCTCAGATCTGAGACAGACTGAAATCTCACGCATCTATGACATGGCTGAGGATTGACCCGTTTCCTGTCTGAAAATCTCACAAGACAACTCAAACCAGAAGTAAAATATTGTATCACGCCAGAGCCCTCCTCTTCTGTTAAAATCTTCTTTTCAAGAACATTGCCAATAAATTCCTTTTGCTTCATAACAGGGAACGGTACCCCTTTCAAAACACGTTCACCAAGCAACCATCTTTTAACCGCCCCATTTGGTTCTTGGCCCTGTCCCCTGCTCAGCTGCCCAGTTATCAACAGCCTTAAAAAGATCCACTTCTTTAATGTTCAATGAATCTCTTTTGACAAGCTCTTTGAGCAGTGACCTCTCAATAGTTGTAAATTCCTTTGATTTCAGCGCTTCCTCTGTGTTGTTATCAATCACTTCCCAGCATTTTTCCTCGAGATCTTTCTGTCCATACATCTTAGCAGTTTTAAGAATAAAAAATGCATCCAAAGTTTCTAAGTTATTCACAAGATATTCCATGCATTTCTCTGCAAGAGTGTTAAGCACGTACTTGTTTGCTAGATATAATACTTGTATTACATTGTCGCTGGTCAGGTTTGTTTGATCGGTGTAAATGTATCGAAGCATCTCTAACAAGCCATCGTGCTCGCAGTCAGGGAGTTCAATAGAGTCTGAAGATTCTTCCATTTCGCCGTGGAACATCTTTAGAAATACAGGGCTACTGATTGATAATATCAGCTTGCGCGCTGGGATGGCAGTCTTGCACCTCTTGTTGCCAGTTTCACCTCTCAACGTTTTCAGTACAAAACTGACGTCACTCAAGTGTTCATTGCTAAGAATTTTGAGTTGGTGGCAGGGTTTGTACCCTTTCAACATTTTGAAATTCCAGGACTTTCCATAACCTTTTCCAGGACCTAAATTTAGCCTTTTGTTGACAAAAAAGGCAAAGTGGATCCAGTTTATTTTCTCTTCTTGTGATTTTCATTCACAGAAAAAGGAACTGCTAAATCTTTTTTGTACAAGACCCTTGTAGAACTTTATTTTCCATGGCTTTCCACGACCAGGCCTGGAAAATGAAATTCTTAAATTCCAAGACTTTCCAGGTTTTCCATGACCTGTCTGAATCCTGTGGTGATGTGGGGCTCGCAGCGTTAAACTCTAACATTGTTTTGGACCAAGCAGACAAGTTTTCACACCCCATTTCTATTTCAGCCCATTGACAAATATTCATGTCAAAATGGTCAAAACTTTCTTACGCGCCTGAAATACAAGGGCCTTCAAGACTTGAGGGCCTTCTGAAGGAATACCGCTTTGGTAGTCTTCTACAAAGGAGAGTAACCTACATTAAACTCCAATTAAAAACACAGAAGACTACTGATTACTGAAGGTTACTTATTTAAAGTTTGTTTTGCTGCAAATTTATCAGCAAACTCTTTAGTTAACTGGAGATAAACGTCAGGAGAATTGGGATGATAATCTTTGTACAGCAGTCCAGGCACAGATTTTGGGACAGCTTTTTCTATTTGTGTTCCCTCATGCCACTCATTAAATGACGTAATTGAAACAATATGTGGCTTAGTTTGCAAGGCTGCTTTCCAGCTATTTCTGTAGTATTCACCATTATTTCGTGATCTAGTGTTTGCACCATTCCATGGACGTACCCCTATGTCAATATACCCTGGTCCTACACTTGGAATAAATAAACTGTTAGCCTGTTCAGCAACAGTTTTAAGCTGAGGCCAAAATCTCCATGTTGATCCATAGGTGAATTTATCAGTGGCAAAGTATGTATAGAAACCATCAAATCCACCAATGTCTATGTAACTTCTGTGGTTCATTTCAACCATCAGAGCAATAAATACACAGTCATAAATAGTGTTACGCACTGAATGTGACCCATCAGATGTCAACAGTTTTGCCCAAGCCTCTGCTGGGGTTTGATATGAGTCATAAATATACAGCATAGGTAAGTGTCTGCCATCAACTGTCTTGTACTTGTAGAAAGCATCATGTTTGCTGTAAGTGTCTATGATGTATTTGACATCACCATGAACACTTTGATCATCTCTTCCTTTGTAAGGCTCAATATGCAAGGTGACTTTAAGTTTATACTTAGCTGCAGCATCCAAAAGAGTAGGTACTATTGCATCACTGGGGATGCCCTCACTGTCTGCTTTTCCAGGGGGGTACCATGAGAGCACAATCACCCCAACCCCTGCAGACCTAATTTGCTTCATGTGTTCTTCAATAATGTTGGGATCACTGGAGCTGTAGGGACCCAGCTCAGGATAAAAATTGGATCCAATGTCATCTGGAGGTGAGTGAGATCCTTGATTATAACGCTTCGCCACATCAGGGTTCCAGTGAGGAAGAAATCTGTGATTCCAATGAACGTATTTTCCATTGTGTTCTGGGTTGCCGTACCACGCGTAGTAAAATATGTGAACATTGTAGTTTGGTTCTGGCAGTGAAAAATCCTCATCTTTGGAGTTTTTCTCTACTGTAAGAAGATGTTCTTTTTCTGGACTAGTTAAAGAACCTGTTCTTAAATCTAGCACTCTCTGTCCCTCGTTAGTTACCGTTTGCTTTCTTTCCTTTTCACTGATTTCTTGTTGGCTTGCATCTTGAAAACCATGAAATTTTTGAATGATTTCTTCGCGTTCTTTTTGACTGAATATCTTCGGCTTTTCCTCTTTGTCTTGCTCTGAAGATGAAATAATTTTCAAGGTAGCAAGACAACCCAGTAAGAATAGAGCCAAGACCGTAAAATACAAAATCCGGCGTTTTCTTAGGAGGCGAAGTGGAAACATCTTCCCTAAATTCTTTACCTAGATGAGTCGAGAATGTCAGTTATCTCCTTCCGTGAAGCCACATATAAAAGAAATACAACGGCACGAGCCCATCGATCATTCGAAATTTCTTTGAATTTTGTGGACAATTTTGTTGTCTTGAAAAATACTAAAAATCTGAGCCTCAACTTTCCTTGGTCAGCAGACTCGTGCGCAAGCGCAAACGGGTTGGGATTTCAAGATGGCGGCTCACAGGAAGTGAAATGACTGCAAACTTCAAAGAGAAAGAATGACCCCTTGATCTCATTCTTTATTGGAACCACGTATTTGTTGATCGCATCAAGTCGTCATGGACCTAAAGCCAAAAGTAACTTGTAAGGTTTCCTTTTCAAGTGTAATTTTAAGATAATATAACTATAAAGCTTCGATATTCCTAAAATGTGGGAAACATGACAGCTCCACTCCCCAGAGACCAAGTTTCACATGCAAGAAAATTGATAATTGTATGTAGAAGTAATGTGACATGTCAAAGCGATGCAAAGTAGCAGTTTTTTTTATCGGCCTTTAATAACTAAGATGAAACAACTGCTCACCATTTGATTTCATGATGCAAAAATATGATTGATTGCACAACCAGTCCCTGGAGATGGCTAATGCCAAATGTCCAGGAATGACAACAGGTTTAGTTTCTATAGAAAGTAATAATATTGGTTTAGGGGCATGTTTGTGGAACTAACATGAGGAACAGTTAACTAAGAAACCTGTAGTTTGTGTCTGTCAACATGGCTGCAACGAGCAAACTTGCCAACAGACACTGTTACGTTTGGCTTGTGCCTTCTAATTTTTATGTTTGAGTTAGTTGTGTGAGATTTGTGTCCTTGGGGTGTACAGCTTCTTTTGTTTAGACCATATAACAAGGTGGTCTTAGATGGAAGTTGGGCACATGGGAGATCCAGTGTAGGTTGTTATCATAGGTGGCAGCATGGCCGAGTGGTTTCGGGTGCTGGACTAAAGATCTGGAGGTCCTAGGTTCAAGTCCTAATCTGTCTGCTAGCTGGAATTGTTTCTCGGTAGATTGAATCAAATTCTTCTCTTCTGCCATGCTTGTAAACAGCCAACTGGTCTACCTCCTGCCATTTGGGGTTTTCATTTTGTAATGTTGTAGTGTTTCCTCTATTACACTGTCCCTGAAAAGCCTCTCATGGGGAGTGGTCATTTAATTAATTAGGTGATCTTTCATCTTTAGATAATAAACGAGAACGTTTTTAGACTAGGTAATTATTTCTTGTTACACAAGAATAATAATCAACTGAATGATTGTTCTAGGTTTTGGTGATAAAGATGTTTATAATAAACTTATCCCAGAACTTGAAAAGAGGCTTCCCAGAGAACACACAGAGTGGAGAAGGTAAATTAAATTCCAAGTTAACTTTGTCATAAAAGTACTCGTGTTCATTGATCACATGAATATAGTAGAGTTGCCCAGGTATTTCTGAAGCAACATTATTACCATAACTGTTGAATAATAAATTGTTTTGTGATATTGACAATCCTTGCATCATAAGAAATGTTTGATATTGACTCTCCAAAAGAGGCTTTAGGGCCATCTATTTTGTGCATCCCCTCTACTTGTAGAATATGAGTTGAAAGCCTAGTAGTAGAAGCCAATCAAAGTGTGTGCTTGCTCATATCCAGGGGCTGTCCATATAGTAGTTTTCATTATATTTTTCTTCTATGGCTGTGACTGTATCGTAATCAAGTTTGATTGGACTGGTAACTGTTCAGGCTATTCTTAAAATGTAGCCTGCGAAGCAAGTGTTTCCATGGGCTTTTCCGTACCTGTTTTTGCGTGGCTAACTTCAAATGTGCAAAAGAGCCCATGGAAACGCTTGATACACAGGCTATTAAAATATTGCTTAAAACTTTGTGGGTTACCTCACCCCCTCCCTCTAGCATTTCCTTAATAGTTAGCTACATTTGAAGTACACACCTGTATGAGGAGAGGCAATTTGCTAACAAAAACAGCATCATGGCTGGGTAAAGTGTATGACCCTCTGATCCCATGTAGCAAAGAGTGGCACACTCAATTTTGCACTTACACATACATACATACATACATACATACATACATACATACATACATACATACATACATACATACATACATTTATTCAAAGCATAAGAAAAACAACAACAACAAAAAAACAAAAAACAAAGGTGAATGTACAAAGAATGCTTTGAAAAGGGAGTTTAAGAGGTTGGCCCTATGTAAAAAAACTCCCTAAAGAAAAGTCTTAAAAATATTCAATAAATATTAAAAATCTAAATATGTTAAACATTTACATACAAAGGATAGTTAAAAATAAAACCAGTAAGGAATAAAAAGACAATACTACGAGATATTTGAAAACGATTCTGAAGATCACTTAAAATGTGCAAGATTTCCCACCCTGACAACCCACACTGGTAAATCGTTCCGTTCTTTTACAATTCTGATAAAAAATAAATATTTGTAACAGTTACAACTAGATGCTCTAAATATTATTGTAACTTATAACTGTGGTTGCTTCTTGTTCTTTTCGAGGCAAACTGGAAGAAGTCCTGAAATTCGAGGTTATTTAGAGAAAATACACATTTGTAGCACTCGATTAGAGAAAAATACAATCTTCGTTTTTCTAATGGCGACCATTTTAAAATGGCGCAACTTTCCTTGTAGTGCATTTCGCCCCTCTTTTGGTCAAGGGCCAGTCTGGACGCTCTCCTTTGAACTTTTTCTTGCAAGACTATATCCTGGACTAGGAAAGGGCACCATACTGGAGCAGCATACTCCAGGATCGGCCTGACTAGAGATTTGTATAATAAAGAGAATTCTGTTATACTTTATACATGCACCATAATGATATAGTGAACTATATTTAATATGAAAGTTCCTCTTGGACAGCTACTTCAGGGCTTGGCAAAAACTTGAATTTCTCAAAATTTGCTTGCTTGAGCTATTTTCCATTTGCCCAGGTTGAAAAAAAGTTTTTTGCTAAACCTGTTAACAATTTGCAAGGAAATACATTTTGTTTCATGTGTGATGTCCCTCTGTTGAGTGTTTGACACATAATCATTTTGGTAAATAACAGATGTGATATAAGCCAGCAGACTTGCTGTTAAGTCAGGGTAGTGAGCAGAAAAAAGTTATTTGTCCTTCTTCAAAGACTGTGTCCCAGACAATTAGACAAGACTGTATAATTAACCAAGGAATCAACCATTATGCTTCTCAGTGTAATAGATCGTTTTTTCCCCATTACAGGTCCTATGGAAGACCTCCTAAGACTGTCAAATTGAAAGCAAATTTTGTGCATTTGTCACAGGACATGTTGGTTGATGTCAGCAGTCTTGAAACATACCAATCTGCATCAAGTCTTCACAGACAGCCATTTTTTCATATTTACTGGACTGATTGCCAGGTAAGGACAGAGAATGCTGTACTTGTCATCCCAAGGCCCAAGATGTGTCTACCACCCTCAGGGAAGTTTCCGTTGAAACATGTTTGTAAAGTTAAAAAAAAAAACGTCGTGTTATTTCTGAAGATATTAAAATATGAAAACAATTTTCCTCAGAAACTGGAGAAAAAGCTGACTTCCTTGAGCTAAGTTTCACTATATTCTTAAGGTATCTTCGTGAACCAACTGATGAAATGAGCTGCTTTCTGGCAGGTTATTTGTTTTATTTAATTTGGATTGGCTGAATTAAGTTTGACTGTTTGACTCAACAGGCGAACTTAATAATTTGGGTCGACCCAAACTTTAATTAAGCTCAGCTCATGTGAGGTACAGTGTTTGACCCAGGCCTTATTTTATTTGTGTAGGATCCTGATGAGTTCAAAAGCTCAGTAAAAGATGGCATCACAGACTGGATGAGAAAGTTACGAGACAGGAACATTGTTGACTGGATGATTATTCAAGTCATATCTCAAGACTCCCTGAGGGGAAACAAGCCAAAGATTCAACTTCCCCGCAGCACAGTATTTGACAAAATCAAGAGTGACTTTGGTGGCAAGAACAGTGATAGGTATGTACATCAACTAAATGGATAAATATAGTGTAAACTTGGTATTACAGTCAAACTGGATGTTCTTTTCCGGACAACTTTGCAAACTTCTGCCGCAACACTGGTTCTTTTGATTGACAACTTGCTTGGAGCAATTTACAACCGCCGTGAACAACTTGCTCGCTTCAGTTGCGAATTTGTGATGTGTCACTTGAAAATTGTCTAGAGCTAGTTTCCTCAGCGAACTCCTTTTTAAATTGAAACTTTAACATGGAATATTACCCAGTTGGTGAAATCAGAGTTGTGTGATGCGTCAACGATGTGAGGCAAATTTACTTAAAACAACATCGACAAATTTTAATAAACAAAACATCAAATTAACACCACAACATATATTCTCGACAAAAGTAACTTTATCACAACAGCGAATCTCGTAGCTTTTCACTGAATAAAATAATTTTTTAATAATATTTTGAGCATATTTCTAATTTTACAAACTTTAAGAGGAATTTGAAGAGAAATCTACACAAATAAACTTTCCACTGAGGCAAACAACTTCAAAGCCTCATTCCTGTCATTCAGTTCACCAAATTACTCTTATATCTGCATTATCGCAGCAACTAACCTCGCTAGTTCCTAGCGGTGCAGTGTCCGTTATGTTTTTGGTATTACAAGCTCAGTTTTGTGATTTCAAGAGCAATCTGCGGAGGAATCTGCGCAAAATTTGCAAATGAAGTGAACAAGTTGTTCCCAGCAGTTGCAAATTGCTCTGAGCAAGTTGTCAATCAAAATATCAATGTTGCGGCAGAAGTTTGCAAAGTTGCCTGGAAAAGAACATCTGATTTGACTGTAATGTAGGTGCCAAATATCACAAGTCAGTGAAGAATGATTGTCCAGGTGAGTGTAGTCCTGAGAAGACTGTTTGTGGTGACAATGACAGATGTTTTGACCACCTGAGCGGAAGTCATCATCATAGTCAAGTGAATTGTGAATCGTCAGTAGATGTTATAAGTCTCTGGTTGTTGTCGTGATTGGTTGATGAACTCTCGAAGTTATGGTCGTCTGTAAGTTAAGCCGTGATGTTGTTGGCTGCGACGACTGTAAAACATTATTAGCGCGTTTTGATCCATCTTTAGTTACTGTAGTCAAATGTCTGTTGGTCAATTGTTAGTCTAATTAGTAGGTTTGTCTATTGTTTGCCTGCCTTGTTGTTGTTGTCAATAAGTCATTTGTAAGGTGCAGGTAGTTGTTGGCAACAATTCAATGGTGTTTGTTCAAAGTTAGTAAACCAGCTTTCCACAGTGATTTGTTGATAGTAGTCGGTACTGTAGGTAGTGCATTCAATCGCATTGCTGAACACCATTTACAAACAAGCAACAGAAACGACTGGGACTCTGCTGAAAATTACTTAGTGAAAAAATTAACAGTGGAAATTAAAACAAACTGAAATCCAGAATTTAAATCTGCAATGTATATACACTGTAGCTCGTCCAGACTGTTGGATTGGAACAGGTCTTCTGCTTTATTATTATTATCCATTTTAGGATAATCCAGTTATGGGAACCTTTCAAAGAGAATCAGTTAACTCGCTCTGTAGAGTCCTGGCAGAACTTGGTCTCTAAATTGCGTCAATTGCTGCTATTGTCATTCAATCGTCACCTGGGGAAGTTTGAAGATCAAGTCAGGACACTGAGGGAGAAACGAACTGAGCCGCGATGGAGTTTCACCACATATTTTTTGCTCCATGTATGTTGGAACTATGCTGTGTTCTTATAGCTTTCCTTGATTAAGGAGATCTCCCACTGATTATTGAGTAACTGCATTGTACATCTCTACTTCCCTGGTAAAAATTCTGCCCAGGATCCTAATAGGATCCTGATAGGATCCTAACAGGATCCTGTAGGATCTTAACCAGGATCCTGATAAGATCCTATATAAGATCCCGTAGGATCCCGTAGGATCCTATAGGATCCTGTTTAAGATCCTATAGGATCCTATAGGATCCTGTTACAGGATTCCTACAGGATCCTAAGCAAGATCCTATAGGATCCTATAGGATCCTGTTTAAGATCCTATAGGATCCTACAGGATCCTAAACAAGATCCTACAGGATCCTAAACAGGATCCTGGACAATCTTAAGCAGGATCCTGAGTAGGATCCTAAACAACATGGTGCCATTTAGGATCCTGGGTAGGATCCTGTGTAGGATCCTAGAAAATCCTGTAGGATCCTGTATAGGATTTCTACCAGGGTGTGCATAATTCTTCAGCCTACCTGTGAAGTGGCAGACGTGTGGATGTCTCCCCCCTCCTTCCTTCTCTCCAAACCTGTCCTTTCTTTTCAGGATTTTGAAATAGAAAAATGCATTCAAAGTGAGAAGAAAATAAACCAGCATAGACCAGTAGATCAAGTTTACCACAAACTCTTCTAGATCATTTCAAATTTGCTAAAGCTGAGCTGTCATTCTTTGGCTTTTGAGTAACAAGTATATCCATTTGGATGCATGCTGTTAAAAATTCCTGGATCTGCCCTGATGTGCACTTGGAGCATACACGTGAAGATATAGACCACATTGGGGGGTGGCAAGTTTGCCACCACACACTCTGCTACTTCTCCTCTTGAAATGACTCTTCTCAATCAAGAATAAGTCCTACTTGAGGCAAAGATCTCCAATCTTTTGCAATAAAAAGCAGCTAGAATGAATCAGTGAAATAACAGATGTTTTATTTCAGTCTGTTATTTCCTTTCAGGAAGAGTTGTCATTTGTGTTTGAGATGCTTAGTCTGTATGAGGAAGCACTTATTCAGTATGATGAGATTGATGCTTTGCTAACACAACTGGTCATCAATTCAAACTTTGGAGGTAAAAATTAATGTAGTTAGTTACAGAGTAATAATTACTATTATTTTGTTGTTGAATGATGATTGTACACAGGTATGGAGTAGCCATTTTCACTGAAATCTTAAGTACACACTGTAACAATTTGATTTTAAAATAGGGGAATTTTATGATGATCTTGTCAACCCAGTTTAGCTGACATTACCAATACAGCACATTGTATCATTTTTTTACTCTACAATGTATGTTTGACTGTCTAATTATTTTGCTCCAGAACCCCTTGACTGCATTGATGTTTTTATGCGTGACTCTAAGTGCTGTGATGGTGTGTCGTTAGCCAAAGGTTCTCAACAGTTTTTACGCCAGCTGATTAAGACACAAGAAGCAAGCTATGTTGACCTGAGAAATTACCTATTTTCACGGCAATGTAACCTGCTTTTGAAATTGAATCGCCCTTCTCCCTGGGAAATTGCTCAACGGACATTGGAATTCCTACACAATCTTATTCATGAGCTGGCCATGGATACACTCAAGGTGGGTGTTGATAATATTGCAGATGTTGCATTGTACATGCATGTACAAATGGCAGTTTAGGTCAGTCCCTGGTAGAAATCCTACACAGGATCCTGTAAGTTCACACAGGATCCTACCCAGGATCCTAAATGGCAATAATCCTAACCATGTTTTATAGGATCCTACTCAGGATCCTGTGAAGTCTTTCAGGATCCTGCTTAAGATTGTCTGGGATCCTGTTGAGGATCCTGTAGGATCTTGTTTAGGATCCTGTAGGATCCTATAGGATCTTAAACAAAGTCCTACAGGATCCTATAGGATCCTAAACAAGATCCCATAGGATCCTATGGGATCCTGAAGGATCTTATGTAGGATCTATCAGGATCCTGGGCAAGGATCCTTCAAGATCCTGTTAGGATCCTACTAGGATCCTACTAGGATCCTACTAGGATCCTATTAAAATCCTGGGCAGAATTTCTACCAGGGGTGTTTTACTTCCAGTGCTTGTGTTTCCTCCTCAAGATGAAGGTTAGGTAAAGTCGCACATGAGCTACAAGTGCCCCTGGGTAGGGTGCTTCTGTAATTTATTATTCTACTGTTGCATCATTTTACCATATTAGGGCAAGAGGATGCACAAAATGTACCAGCCTTTTACACTGTAAAATCCTGGTTTGACCATTTTTTTGCTAAAGGAGGATGAACCAAAAGCAAAATGCAGTGGAATAATAAACCTCCTCATTGCTCACATTTTTCCTCACCCCTGCAGGGTTTAGAAAAATACTACACAACTCATAAAACATCCATGCATATTATCTTGCAAAACACTGAATAAGGTGTAGTTATCCTTGGTACTCTCATTTATACACCTGGGTACAGAGAGAGAGAGACAAAATGTGGAGTAAACCTTGTTGTGTAAGGAAATAACACACAATCATGTGAGCTGGCAAAGTATGATTGTCTCAGTGTGCATAGTCCTGAGGAGGACTGTTTGTGATGACACTGTCTGATGTTTGACTGACATTTCGACAACCTGAGTGGAAGTCATCATCAGATTCAAGTGTGAACACTACTAGTACTACACCACTCTACCTCCACAAACTGTACCTCCTCAAGCAGTGTGATGGTCTACTGGTTATCATGTTCAAGTCCCGCTCTCTGCTGTTGTGTTGTCTCCTTACTCCACATTATGTCTCTCCATCCAGGTGTAGGGAGTAGTAATAATCCTAGTTGCCTCATGCTACAGACAGGGTTAACCTTGGATGCTGTAGGCTGCCTTTGTTCATGCCACAGACTGGGTTAAGCTCCAGCCATGTGGGATGCCTGTGGTGTGAGTGTGACTACATTTGCTTACTTACCTTCGTTTTGTTGTTGTATAACAATGTTGGACACGTGGCTAAAGATCATTTAACATTGCTCCAACATTCATCTAACAAAAAAATGTTGGTCAGACATAATCTAACATGGGGTGCTAGACATTCTAACGCTGTTTAACCAGCAAAATTTGTTAGCTGCAGCTTTACGTGTAAATATTTACTTTGCCAAAAAACAGCTGTGCAGCTCAATTTGTGCCTTTAGTTTGTTTTTGTTTCTCACCTTGTCTTAACGGTTTTTCTCTTGGTTTGCCAGTATTCTTCTCTGCACAAAATCTAACATTTCTAAATCTGTGTGGGAACTCCATGTAGATTATTTGGCTAATTCATTGAAAATACAACAAATTTATTTTTATTAATTTTCCTTTTGATTGATTGATCTTTTTAGATCTCAATGCCGACCGGTGGAGCATCCTGCTCTGTTATCTTAACATGTCTGGAAGTGTTAACGGCTTGCGAGAATCAGGGAAATGAGAATGGAATGGCGTATAGTCTGCATTTTGCTCTTCTTTACCAGTATGCTCGGCAAAAGGTACCTAAAGATAATTCTGCTCCATAGTCTTGAAGATCAGTTTCTTGAGAAATTGTATGCAAAGGCTCTCCTCCAGTAAAATCTATTTTGCCACAGTTTGCTTGTGTGGTTGCAGATAGAAAGGTCCAAATGATGAAATTGACCAAACACAACTGTTTGTAGAAAAATATTGTCGTTATTTAATGAAGGTGGTCTTGTAAAAGCTTATAAATTAGTCAGACCACAGCAACAAGACATTGAGAATTGATGGATCTTAAGTAGACCTGGATCAGTTAAATACTAGCGGTAAAATACATGTGCTACACTTAGATGGCAAGGCTGATCCTTATGCAGCAGTGAAAGAAAGACGCAGACGACGAAAACAAAAAATCTGAATATATGAAGTAGAAAGTGTATGTAACAAAAAGATTGCCTGATATTTTGGTTTGCAGAACGAACCTTCTTTGGGGGCTACAAGAACACAAAGAACAAATGTTTGAAATGTATGAAAAGCTTTTAAGGTGGTCCGATACTATTTATTTGCGTGAGGGGCAACTGTTTTCAAATCAATTTTTTAGCTGCTCAACAGCATTCGATTGATTAGATATTTTAGACGTTGAAAAAGGAATGCTTGAAGTTTATCAAAAGCGTACTTTTATTGAGATTGAGATTGTCACATCTTCCCCTTGTGAGTCCACCTTGTAGAATAATTTGAATAAAAGGATAAATTTAATTCATCCTTTATTCAAATTATTCCTCAAGGTGGACTCCCAACGGGCAGATGCGACAAGTCGTCCTGTGCAGAATTCCTAAACAGCATGTGTGATATTGATTTCTTTTTTGAACAAAATGGTTTTCAGAGCAGTTTGGTTGAGCAGCTCGCGAGTGACCCGAATTTGCTGCCTTATTTCTGAAAAGCGTATTGTCAGAATACGGCAAAATCTGGTCAGGAGCTTTGTTATATCGACTGTTTTATGGGTGCTCACGACGGTTTTACGAAATAAGACAAAAAGAGCAGAAAACTTAGCGAAACCTGGGAAACAACATGGTTGCCATAATTTTTACCGGCTAGGCGCGCTCTCGATTTACCGTATAATGTCGACAAAACCGTTCCTTATCGCTTTGACTCTGATACATAAGTTACAAGACATATTTACCTTTGTTCCAGTAAGTGCGATTCTTTGTTGCTTTAATCCTTTTCGTAGTAATTATGGTTAAATGCGTGTACATAATATTCTAATAACTATTTTAATCACCGTTTGTTATAAAGGTTGTGTGGAGCCGATTTATCTGAAACTTGGGCCCAGACATTTTTTGCCAGTACGCACAAAGTCAGTCTGATACTTACCCGGAGGGAGACAAACATAACGTTTATAAAAAAAGATATTAAAACACGTTTCGACCGAAACTCCTTTGGCCTTTATCCGGTTTCAGCAAAAGCCAAATGTGTTAACAGCTGTCTCACGGTTCACATACAGTTTGCGCCTGCTAGTTTCATGTGATCACAGTCAGAAATACATTTATTGCCGTTTCAACAGTATTCTCGATCTCACAAATCAACTGCGTTTTCCAGCGATGTTTGATGTTCTCTTATTTTCTAGATAACTGAAAATTGTCTCGAGACAATTACACGTTGGCAGTAGTCACAATTGAAAAGCTAACCGTCTGTTCTTCTTAGCGCAAAATTACCGCATTGTATTTTCGGTGTCAATCGGAGTATCTCTGTAAGCAAGCATAAGCATCAGAAGAGAGCTGCTCAGCTGTCATGGTTGAGAACATGTAGGTCTTGACCCTGCGCAAGGTACTAAATGACTGCTCAGGAGTCGCAGTCGGCACAGAAATTGTAAGAAGAATAGCGTGAACAGATGATCCCTTTGGGTGCAAAATTATCAAACTAAGTAGGGTGATCAAATAGTCAAAAAGAAGGTAAAGATGAAAGTGAAGAGAATTGACATCAGTGAGAGATAAAAAATCAGAGGGAAAATTCAATTTTTCTTTTTCATTACATTTCCAATTTCCTTTCTTTTTCGTGCCGGTACAAAAGGTAATCGATACTTATCCCAAAAGCGCAAATTTTTGAATTTTCACTAACAATTAGTCATAGGCATAGATGATTGGAACACATCTCAAAGACAGTAAGTGGCGTTTTGAAGGGTTTCTTGGACCAGAAGAGACTATGCAATGCGCCCGGGCGCACGGCTTCTGAATTTTCTTTTTCTTTGGTACATTATAAACTGTCAAATAATAAAGAAGAATCAAATTAAGGGCGGGAAATTCTGGTACGCACTTGCGTATTTAGCGTAAAGGCAGGAACGCCCCTGATAAGTTACATTGTGTGCTGTGAAAGGGCATCCACCATAATGCTACAACCCGCTACAATGTCTGTTTTAAGCTTAAAATAATGAAACCCTCTGTTCAAGATAAAATGCCTTGCCATGGGATTGTGCAGTGTTTCTCTTGTTTGATGATTTGATGCCTCCCTGGAAGAAATATTATATCAATATTGGAGGGACTGTTTTTCAGCTGGATGACCTGGGTACCCTGTGTGGCCTGATGCCAGATGTGACTCCATCTGAAACTGAATTACAGACCGTCTGCATGTTGCTTTCTGGAATAGGAAAAACACAGGGTAAAGGTAAGAAAAACTGGTTACTTAGTTATGTGTGAAATGGGTGTGAACAACCGTACCTTTTTTTACAATCACTGTAGACTGACAAGTTTTAAAATATTCCAGTGTTTTGTGCCGTGATTTGTTTTAGCAGGCGTTGCTCTGTAAGATCTGTAAAAGGGTAGCATAAAACAAATACAGTATTATTTACTGTACTGTTAATAAAAGTAAGCAAGGCTTTGACGTGGTTGTATTAATACAGTGGAGACCCGTTATCTCAAACCTCCAAGGGACTAGGGACCCATTTGTCGAAAGTCCCGATAACTTTTTCGGGCCAGGAACGCTATTTTATGCGCGCAATGAAGACTCAAATTTTGTTGGTTTTGAAAGCTGAGTTATAAAATTCTAAGTTGATCAAACAAATCGGGCTAATATTGGGGCTAACTACTACGCTAACGTTCTATAGATTTTTATCTGAAAATATAGATGCGGGCCCGAAAAGTTATCGGAACTTTCGAGAAACGGGCCCCAGGAGGTAACACAGGTTCGAGATAACAAGGTTATTTTCAATCTTCACTAAAACATGTATAATGTCTGTAAACTGTATCTTAGATAAAACTAAATTGACGTTTATTGTCTTTGGATGTATGCGCAGCAAATAATTTTTTCAGCGATATATATACCACTCTGCCATTGGCAGACAATTTGAAAGCAAAGCATCTTTTGACTTACCGTACTAAGTTTATTGATAAGAACGACTACCACTAACAAAGCAAAGGCATTTTAGTTTTTTGCATCTTGTCTAATATCAATTTCTTCAGTTTTGAGATGTGTTCCCCTCTTTGATGTTGACTAGAGTTATTGGGGGTATAAGTATGGGAAACGTTTCTTGGGGGAAGCAGATTTGGTTGGAGTTTACAGGGTTTTCAAGAAATCCGAGGTTCGAGATGTCAGGAGTAAAATAATTGATGCACTTAAACAGGCCTCAAGTTCGAGATAACGGAAGGTTCGAGATAACAGGGTACGAGATTGCGGGACTCCATTGCATCGTTGTTTGCCAGTGGTAAGCAATAAACTATTTGGAGAAAAGAGAGAATTTCAAAAGAAACTTGTACACTGTACATGACATTACTGAACTATGCAATGTTTTAAAATATTTTTTCCATAAGAGTAAATTCAAAGTAAAAATTTTTGTCAGTGATGGTTTTTTGAAGCTTATGAAAGAGGGGATCCTCACAGCGATTATGGCAACCTCGGCAGCTGCAGAGAAAACCTGATTACTAATTGTGATGTCCTTTTAAACATTTTCTTCTCTATTGTTTTGTAGAGGATATTGAGTCCAGGAGTCCACCCAAGAGACTTCAAGAAGCTCTGTCGTCAAGACGTGTTTTTGAATCGCTGTACCTGGTATGTCTATTAAATGGTTCGATCATCTTATCGCAGTCAAGTCAATTGTGTTAACCGTAAATAAAATTAGAACTTACATACAAGCACTTAGTTTAGGTGTAGTTGAGTTCATATTGGTAAGAGTTTAGCCCTCCGTAAACTGTTCACTGTGGAAGGTGTCATACCAGCCCAGAGCGGTTTCGTCTATTTCTTTCCCCCCTTTTCGAAAATTAAACACTGCAAAATATATTTTCATTTTTTGCAAAATTAATTACCCATAAAAAGAGAAGGTGTTTTATTTGTTCTTTCATAATTTCAGTTAATTTGTTTTCTTCAGGAATTGACAGAGCAAGCAATTACAATCTATAAGAACATTGGACGAGCCAGAGCAGCCAAGGTGTTGGGAGTGGATCTTGCTCAGTTTTACTCGTAAGTGTTCGTTTGCCGTGACTACGTGTCTGTGGTTCTAGACTGATCAGTTCTTAAGTTAAGCACAGTCTTAAAGAATAACAGAAACTGCCCACGGTTGAACAAACATAGCAGTCCTAATTTGTCACGCGTAGGTTGGGTGCAAGTTAACCTGTTAACCCTGAGAGCGGAGCGTAAGGCTTAAGTTTGAAGGCGCCCTAGCTTAGCTGACATTTCTTTGAAAGGGAGGGAGTGGGGGCAGTCTAACCATCCCATAAAGCCATAATCCAATATTGGTAGGATTGTTTATGTAGGATTGTTTGTTTGTAGATTAACAGCTGAGTGTCCTTTGTCGGGAATCCAGAACTCCTGTATAGGGTTGGGCTTTTCTGCCCCTTCCTACCTGTAACGGTTTACTTGCAAACATTTGTTAGTGGATTTTGTTTTGTCTGCCGAAGTCCATGTGCAAGTGTTATCTGGCTCGTCCCAAGTTGTGGTCGAAGTGTTAATTTTGACCGAGCCTTATTAGTGAGTGGCTTAATCTCTTATTTTGACTTCTGTTTTTAGTTCTCGTGGAGAATTTGATCGTGCCGAGCCGTTACTTGCTGATGCGTATAAGATGTACAAGCATGAGAGATGGACTCTACTAGCAACACAGTGTTTAGTCAAACTGGCAAAGTGTCAGAAGCAGTTAAAACACGTGGACAAGTATCTTTTTATTCCTGACCAGAGAGTTTCGTTATCTTCTCAAATCAAGAGAGCTTTTTTCTTCTATAGCCTGTATAATGTCTGCTTGCAGAATCATGTTGTTGTTTGTAGCTTTAGGTCAGGGCCATTTTTCGAAATTTGATTCCTAAAGGTGCCTCATTTTGCCGGAAGTAAAACAAATGTGCAGACGAATCGGTAATAGAGTTTCTGGAATAGCTGTTTTCTCCAAATTTATTCTTTTGCCTCTTTGATTGTTAGTTTTCAAAAGGGAGAAAGTGTAAAAAAGTATTGTAAATCCAGGAACAGATTTTGTAGCGTTGAATTGCTGTACAAGCCTATCGCTCCGGTCACTTGTCCTATTTACCGATCATGCGTTTACGTCCACGAGAGAGTCTTTTGATATAGAGAAACAAGCAAACGCACACACACAAACAACATTAACAACAACAGCTAGGATTTGCAGTCGTATATCGCCAGAGTGTTTCTTCAACCAGTCTTTTTTGCAGGTGAAATAGGCATTTAGAAATAATAGTTTTTGTGGAAGGTGGAAAACCTAGAACCTGGAGAAAACTGTAAGAGAAAGGACTAGGGCCGACAGCAACAACACTCAACCCAAATATCACGTCAACTCCGGGATTTGAACCTGCACCTCATTAATGGGAGGCGAGCAATCTCAACATATTAACCTCTTTATTTCCTCCCCCCCCCCCACCCCGCTTCCCCAAACGACTTTTGAGGTTCCAGCGGTGCAACGGACACTTGATTGGGGTGTCAGTGTGTCTGGGTACGTAAACATTTGAGCGTAAACTGACCTTAACTCACAGAAGATATGCTGCGTCCTGCTCAGTATTGGCCTGTGAACAGCATCTGCCTCCTGACAGGAGATCTTACTACACTCAGGAGTTACTACAAGTCATGCGCGAGACAATGGATTCAGGTGCGAATGTTGCACGTTAAAGATAAAGATAAAGTATATAAGTAATTTCACGGTTTAAATTTTGGTGCACTTAAATAGTGAAAATAAAATTTACGTGAAAATACAAAGCCCTACGTCAAGAGATGAATGAGTGCTGCCTTCAGAATAAAAGTTAGTGTGGACAACGCTACCAACCATAATCACTTTGTGCCTCTCGCACTCTTTCCATCATTTTAAAGTTAGAGGAAATAAAGAATTTTGCCTTAGACAAAGATCAGTTTTACACTTTTTTTTTCAGATCAAGCCATCATTGTACGCGCCGAACCACTGCTGAGAGTAGAAGATGTACACATTGATCTAATGAAGGGTATTGGCAGTGTAGGAGAATGCATCAATGTCAAACTCAAGCTGGTCAGTGCTTTGGAGGAGGTGAGTTTACAGTAACTTTGATGATGGCGCGAAACCTGAATTAGCTCCATTGACCGATGCTCCCCTTCTGGTGTATTATGTTTATTTTTGTTTTCCTTGCAGGAGGCTACTTGTGGACGGATCAGTTTCAGCATCCAAACAAACGAGCTTAAGCGTGTGGGAAGCATTCGTTCAAGTAAAAGAGGCCGCCCTGCAACTCCGCCTGTTGTTGTTGTGGACAGCGGTCTTACATCTCCTGCGCTGTCTGAAGAGGACCTGTCAGATAAACCAGAGGGACAAGCGGCAGGTATAGTTTGCTTATTGGGTCCTTTGTAGTCAGCAGTAACATTTAAGTTGCTCGGGTGAAACTGTAACATTCAAGTTCAACTTAACAATAGCAGTAGTTACAACGAGATAAATAGATAGTGTTGAGAAACCCAGATGATACCATAGAACAAACAAACAAACAAACAAACAAACAACCAAAAACCAAACAAGAACTGGTAAAAGACTAACTTATGTGGACTAGTTAAATGAAAGTTAGTTCCTGCAGAAGTCACTAGTTGCGCAGTTTGCTTCAAGTTGTGATTGGTTAATTACGATATTTGCGGCTACAGTGACTTGTCATGTGACTACTTTGATTTTGATGTTAAAACAGCATCTCCAAAGAGAAATTAAAGCTTATTTGGTGGTGACATTTTGTTTTTCAGAGGGAGAGGGTGGCAGTAACAGCGACAAAGAGGAAATGCCTCACCCTCTCCTCCCTAAACCAGAATCACCAGTAATGAAGAGTGTAGAAGAACTAAATGTGTTGTCGGAAGATGATGAGTCGGGTTGTTGGCTACAGTGCTTCAATGTCCCACTAAGACATGGCGTGAATGAGTATAACCTTACAGCGCAGGTTCGTCTAAGCCTAGACTATGAGCAGAGCCTCCTTCCCTTCTTGGACGCTCGAGCAAGAATCACACGCGAACGCGCGCGAAAATCCTCTGTCTCATGGAAACGCGTCGCGTTGGTGGGGAGGGGGTGCGAGCGCCCCACCCAGGCATCGCGTGGCCAGTCTAGTATTTTCTATGTCTAGTTTTTTCTTTCTTTGAAGGAAAGTTGAGTGAAAATTGTGTTTAGAATACTCCCAAGTCAAAACGCGCGAACATAGCACGACCTAAATTAGTCGCTGGTTTAAAATTTCGGGTGCTGTGATGTTGCCAAGTTTTGCTATTTGCTTGTTCGTTTCGTTTGTTTGTTGAAGTAGTAGATTCTAGCATAGATACTACTCCAAGAAGTTAACGAATCTATTCTAGAATGGCTAGTTTCAAGTTTTAGATGTTGTTAATTAAGTTAAAAACAACCAAACAAATAAACAAACAAACTAAGAATAGTCACGATTCAATTTTAGGATCTTGTAATATTGCTTCCACTGGTTTTGAGCGTCCGACCAGTGTGGGAGGTCATGCGTTCGATTTACGTTGGGAAATGAGACTTTCTTTTTTTCGTTTGTTTACCACAAACGATTACAGTGTACTTACATAACCTACCAGCTCCTTCACAGTGGTCAGACGCAAAAAGTTACGTCACTTCCGGTCTTCTAGAGCCTTGAAGTTTGAATCCGTTCAAACGTTCACGAGCGTGAAGTTCGTATGAAATCGATGCAGAAAATTTCCTGATAAACCGAATTTCTCGCCGATAAAACTTGTGGATGTCAGTTACTTCATTTTCAACACACACTCGACGTAAAAAGCTTACGTTTTCAGAAACGGCGGTAAGTTTTGCGGTTAAAGTGAAACTTTCGACATTTGTCGGGATTTTCTTTTGTAAAATTATGACTGGAATTGCACGCGTCGTGCGTTTGACCGCTGTGTAACCAGCTCCACATTTAGCATCTTCTGACTTCTTACCTTTGAAAGTCAATCGAAAAACTCTGTCTTGATATCTTGATCCTTTCTGTAGTTGGCCGAAGTAGGACACTACAGTCTGAGGCAGCTGTGTGTAGAGATTGGTAGACTGCATTTCGTGTGGCCGCAGCTGTCCTTATCAAGACAGTCCAGGGGATTTGCTATCGTTGCTGATCCTCCAAGGATTAACTGGAGTCCAGTCCAAGGTATGTCCTTTACTCTCACCCTATATTACCCTGCAAAAGCAAAGCCTTTTATAATGCATATTGAAAGCTGCGCGCGTTCTGACTGCCTTTTCAACCAACCGCTTTTACCAGAATTTAAAGTGTAGAAAAGCGTGTTTCATTGTTTTCGAGGTGCATCGTGCGAAACAAAACTGAAGCGTTAATTGAAAGAAAGCGTTTTTGACGTAGAATTCACTACACGTGTTTTTCGGTGGAGTGAGAATGTGAACAAATGCTTTGAAGAAAAAAAAAGAAAACAACACGCTGAGTAACGAAATAAAGCTTTCAGAAATTGTTTCATTTCACACTTAAGCTTAAATTCTGTATCATAAAGCAGCTGAAGAAGGAAAAAACCATGTAATACATTGCAGTAAAACACGACGGGTATTTGAGAACGCAAGAAAAATGTAAATGTGTCGCAAAAAACTCTAACAATCGGGAATTCGTTGTTTCCTAACTGAACCAGGCAATCTTGAGTTATGAGAACACGTGGATGTTGCCAAAGATCAACTTGGTTCAACTCTAAAACAAAGGCTCACAAATCAAAAGTTTCCTCGTCTTTATTATTTATTGCCGAATGTCACCGACACTTCTATACAGCTTGGGAAAAAGCTTCGGAAACAAAAAAATCCCCCGTCCGGTATTTTCAACAGTAATTGCATTTATTGGGAAATAACGAAATCCTTCTTCCGGTTGGGTGGGTGGGGGGGGGGGGATTTTCCAGACAGCCCCGGCTTAAGTCAGGAAAGGGAACAAGTAACGGTTTTTTCAAATATTCCAAGAAAAATGTAAAAAGTTTTGAAAATTTCGTCAGATTTGTACTTTTTATAGGAGTCAAAACTTGAATCAATTGAAATAAAGTGACACTTGTTTTTTGTGCATGCTTTGCTTTGCAGACCTCCATCTGTTAGCTGGCCTTGCCCAGCAGGTCACTCTTAGTATTTTGGTTGAACCAGGATCTATAGCTAAAGGTTCTGTGTTGGAAATCACCTCTCAGAAGAAAGGAGTGACTTTTGAACCCATCCACTCAGGGGAGGCGGTTATTCAATCCTCAATGGATAAGCAAGACATAAAGACCGCACCATACAACGTACAAGTGCTTGCCGTGCACGGGGATGATGATGTGGCGGATATCTCAGTTGCTATGGTTACACTTCCTGCGGCGGGACCCTATGCTAAGATCGATTTCAAGCTGATTATACACGCACCTTTGGAGAAGCAAAGCGCTCAGGATGAAGTTACTGAATATAAGGTGTGGCTAGCGACTACCCTCTTCAAATAAATCCGCTATTTGCTTGCTCGCGTACCTGCTGGCTTGCATGAATCCTTAGAATGCCTCAGAACAGTTGCTTAGTCGTTGTTATGCTTCCAGTTCAATTTAGACGTAGACTATCCTTCATGTTGAAAAAAAAAATACTGAAAGGGTTTCGAAAGGAAAGGCGATACCGCGTTTGCATAATTGTTTGCCTATCCTTGCATTTGGTACATCTCCACCAAAATCAATATAAGATCAATAATAATAAAGAACAGTAACGAGAACATACGCACCAAGCAAGAATGAGATATGAGCGACGAAACGTCGCTCAAAACAATAACAGAAGTTAATATGAAACTTCTGATGTTCCGCCTGACTACAGTTCTTTTAACTGCTGAATGCGAATCTTATCGGTGTGAAAATCCTGCCTCTTAGATCGTACACTTTAGTACAATGATCTCCAAAAACATTTCCTATTGTAGGTTGAGTAGCCAGTAGCAATGGCTACGTCCTTAACTTGAAATTGTTTATCCCCTACTCACCCCATAGTTTTTATTTTCGTTGTTGTTCCTTTTTTTCAGCTCATGTTCAGTTGTAAGTGGTTGTCTCCTGTGGTTACCGCTGACCTCTCGTGTTCGTTTCACCGTCCGTTCACCGTCCGTCACGTTCTTCACTCCTCTGAAACAAAGTAAGTGACGGCAGCTGTCTTGTTTGTGTAGCTTACTCTCCGGTATTTTGTGAGGTTTTGCCATTAATTCGTTTAGAAGCATTTTGAAAGTAGATACCATCTTTCATCTTTCTCTTGATCAATGCCCAGGACGCAATCTCGTTCCCAGGGTCCGCGTTCCCCTAGATGAGCTGTATCAGGGAGCAGCTTATCTTGGGCCACGTAGAAAAAATTGTATACAGGTGTATGAGGTGTGGAGTATGGCTCCAGGAAACAAAAGTTCAGTCGGTTAAGCTCCGGGTGTTTGTGCCGCGTGGGGCCTGTGTACGACTTTACCTTTACCGGATTCCACTACTGAATTTTTCTTCCACTTTTTTAAAAATAAATGAGCGACCTGCTTTTGTAGGGATGATCCAAGCGTTTTGGCACTCTTGAGTAAAATGATTCCGCGTTCCCAAGACATCCGTCTGTTTACTTGAACCGTATGAAAGGATTTAGGATTCAGAAAAAATCGAATGTCGTACCCTATAACACAACTGAAGTGATACCGATCGACTTAACCTCTCAATATTTTGAATGTCAAGCTACGGTAATGCTGTTTGCTTTTTTGTTTGTTTCATTGTA
The DNA here is from genome assembly GCA_964017195.1 of Siderastrea radians. Classification (NCBI taxonomy): domain Eukaryota; kingdom Metazoa; phylum Cnidaria; class Anthozoa; order Scleractinia; family Rhizangiidae; genus Siderastrea; species Siderastrea radians. The sequence continues at coordinate 73,773,370 of OZ024888.1, read as the reverse complement.
GCCGGTTTCTTCAAGTTATTGTGAGTGGAATTAACCCAATCGAATTGGTGATCCCTTCTCCTGAGCTGGTCATCACAAACTGCTCTTCAGTTAAGGTGACACCCATGCATAGAAATACTGAATATGTGAGTATTTAACTGTCTGTACTCCGAACCTAAAGCGTTTGACTTTCGTGACGTTTAGGGGTGCCAATTCAGGGGAGATGGACACAATATTTCCCTTATAAGGAAATGCACCCTCCCACCCCAAGGAAAAAATGTGTAGGGACTGGTTGACACACCAACCCTATTATTTCTCATACGTTACAACCATTATCTAATTTGTTTTAGCTTTTGGTTGTTTGTTTTGGTAAAAGTTGTGGTAAAAGTTTGGTGAAATCTTATCTTTCTTGGAAATACTGTATTTATTCTTTTGAATACAGTCAACTCTCTTTATAACCGACACCATCGGGGCCAAGATTTGGTGTCCGTAAAAGAGAAAGTCCTTCAGTAGCGAGTCAGAGTTGTTTTCAGTAATTCTTATCTCCCGGGACTTCATTTCCTAACGGGGTGTCCGTAATAGCGAGGTGTCCACAAGGCGAGAGTTGACTGTGTCATTGTGAGTTCCAGGTTCGATTTTTAGAGTTTAGTTTTTTTAATTTTAGATTTCGTGTTGTTTTGTAGATGTTTTAGAACTATAACGCGCATTTGATCATATTTTCACTTACTAACTTGCGCAAAACAAGTACTAAATTATTATTATTTTTGTTTGTTTGTTTGTTTGTTTGTTTGTTTTCTTTTTCATTTACAGATGATCGTTAACCAACAAGATATGTCCTTCCTTTGGAAAATAGACAGCGAAGAAGGTAACCTTTGTATCTGGAGTTTTTACTCAATGCTTTTTCAAGATTATCTCGTTTTGCTTGTGGTTTATAGTTCTAGCTTTGTCTTTGGTGTATTGCAGGCTCGCCTCCTGAACTGGAATGTGAGTTTAGGACTTCATTTTCACTGAAGCAAACCACGGTAAGTCAGTTCGTTTTCCAGACGTCTGAGTGCTTGGGATAGTCTACGTACCTACTGTTATTGTAAAGAGTGATAATAACTGAAAATGCTAGTTAGAATACTGATTTTTCATAGTTTTAATGTTGGTTCGACGTTCGATATTTATGTCTTGGTTTTTGACTTCTTATGTTTTATTTTCTTTTTTTTTCTCCTTTTTATAAACACAGGATTTTTCACCTGTCTCATCCGAGAAGAGTATTTACCTGTACGACTTTCGTGTGTCTAATACTCAGGTCTGTATGGGTGCTTATTGCCTGCGTACTGATGTTCTACGGTCGTGAGGTCAAAAGGTCAATGTGTCGATCCCTGGGATGAGTTGCATAATAATATTAACATCTGGCGTAACTCCTAGCCTCAGAGGTTTGGTCTAGTTAAAATCACTATTTTAAACGTCTGAAGTTAGCACTTACTCCCGGCGTTAGGTTTTATGCAACTCATCCCTGGTGTTTTTTGTCGCATTGTGTCTTGAGACAAGGCTCCTTGATGTATAAATAGGTTCCAGCCTACTTGGCTAAACCAAACGAGATTGCTGGAGCAAACGACAGCGCTGAATAATAATACAATGTGCATATACCTTACGTCACCGTGAAAAGTCGTGCTGCCTGCAAAGAAAAATCTTAACTACCGAACGGCGAGCTTAACCGACGATCCGGTTTTCTCGCTGAAAATTCACTGGAGGAGGTCACCCTTTTGAAAACCCCGTGTTTAGCACCGCTGACCATTTGGAGCGTTTTTCAGCAGTGTCGGTGCAAACGATGAACCTAACGATGAACCAGCATAAGATTAGTCCCCGGGCTTTCTCTTCCTCTCGCAGAAGAGTGTGAAGTGTGCGTAAGAGCCTAAGAACAATTCGCGTCTCGGTTCATTAACAGTGCTTCTGTTGTGTCATTCGCCTTGAATGTGCGCCAAAATCGACTGAGGTGAAAGGGAACATCTGGGTATTAGGCTGAAAAATTATCACACTCAAAGGGATTTGAACGTCCCTGATTGCTTCACTCTAAAAAAAAAAAGAAAATGTAGAAATACCGACTGCCCTGCAGGGTTTGGACAAACCTTATCGACAGAGAAGGTAGTTTGGCGAAAACATTGAAGACAAAGGACTTAAAGTTAAAGAAGTGTTTTAATTGCTCTGTGGAAGGTGCAGTATTCCCAAGAGCGTTTGGAATATGTATTTTTCCGGTAATGAAAAGCACCCCTTAAAATAAAAGGGTGTTGAAAGGGCCGGAAAAAAAATATTTCAGTTCTTGTCTTGAACGAACCTTGAATTGTGTGCTGTTACCTGCTCTCTTTGGTCGTTTTTTCGTACTCTATTTATTTATTTATTTATTTCATATTTTTATGTTCAGACATTATACACCATCAGTTCAAGAATAGAGCCTTCAGAAAATTCGGGAGAGCTGTTCGCGGGATCAACTTGCAAGTGGCACATAACGTTCACAAGTTTAACATCTCAAGAAGAAACAACCGAAACTTCACAGCTTCTCTACGATGTGGACTCTGACACGAATACCTGGGCTATTAACGGACGCAAACGCGGTGTCGTGTCCATGCCACGTGTTACCATGGCAACTACCGACGTTGTTCTTAATGTCATACCGCAAACAGGAGGACATTTAGCGATGCCGGCGATTAAGTTGATGAAATACGTCGAAAAAGACGAAAAAGTACCGCAGACGGACTCGAAGGTAGACGCAAGCGTGGACGTGAACGCGTCCGGGGCGCAGTCAAACCGAGGTTGTCCTCTTGTATTACCGTTCTCGTGCGGGCAGGTTTATAACAAGACTCTTGCGGTCAGAGTTCGCGTTTTACCAAGCAGTAACACTGATCATGCTTGGATTTAAAATTGATTGTTCCGACAAAGTCTTGTACTAGGTGCAGCTGGTTATTTCACTGTTTCAAGAAAGCGGGAGCGGAGTGGGAGATAGCCCTCAGTAATTTAAAGTACAACGTGGTCGAAGAGAAGTGGACTTGGGTTTGAGATAGTGAGATTTTATTGGCTTCTGTTTGCTGCATGGAACGCACACTCGAAACTAAATTCAGTGACCAATCTGAACAATGCACCTAGGTGTGCATCGTTCGCTTGGTGGATCCTTTACACTTGTTGATCTTTCGTGGATCGTTGGCATTTAATTTTACTTGGCTTCTCGCCAAATACAACGGAAAATCGACTTTTTGTTACAGAAGTCCACTTTTGATTGGTTGAAAGGTGTGCGACCTAAAAGGTGTCAGATTTTGTCAAATAAAGGCATGCAAGTGTAAATGAAGTCTATCTGTGAAAAGAAATGCGCATTATAACGCGGTTTTATACGTATAAATATTGAAAATGTAACTATAGTAACTACATTTGAAGACATGAAAAGATACAACGGAAATTACCCTGAAAAGGCTATAAATAAACCAAACTACGATCAATTTAAGTACAATAAAGTGAGATCAACAAAACAAAACTAATCGGTGGTTCTTTTACGTAGCCAATTAGGAGACGGACTGCCTTCCTACACACGCCCTTTTTAGTCAGAGGGAACCTGAGTGCTAGTCCCATCCGGATTTGCCGAGTTGCAAACTGGATGGGCTTACTCTAAAGAGAGATACTAATACAACATAAATTAGATCTGTACGGATTTTATTGTTGTTCCCATCAACCAGTTATTACTGCGGTCTACACTAATTCTTTAGCGAAGCCCCCTTTTCCTTGGTTAAGCGCCTTATGAGTACGTGGCCAATATCCTGTGAGGAAAAGGAGAACAAACGTGAACAAACTTGCCTGAGTTTCTACTTGAAACGCGAAAATTGCATTAACTCCCACCCCAGATCTCATTTGTTTGTGCTGACCGTGGAAATCTGGGTATGTTAAAGGCCTGTTTACACGCTGTGATTTGTCGGCTACATTTGTCTGCCCGACAGTATCGGAGCGCGAATCGTACGTATCTTTTGACATCTGATTCGTGAAAATGAAAATCGACCCGTTTCAGAAAATCTGTTGCAGTGCAACAGATTACGGTTAACTATAGCGTCGCAATCTTTCTAGCACTGAAAAATCAAGCTCCTTGGGAGCTAGGCTGATGAGTTCTTACCAACTCGACTATGAGCAGGGTGTGTCATTGCAAACCCTAGTTTCCTTAACAGGGCCATCACAGTCTTCGCCAAACGGCCCCTGAGGAGGGGGGTTAGTACAGGTTCTGGTTCGCTCTTAGACTCCACCTCCACAAGTCGCACTACATTCGGTCCAGAAACTCCAGCGTTTAAACCTGCCGTCTACACCTGTAGGGTGAAATAAAAATCTCTGAAGAAAACGAGATCAATTTGAGGAAATCGAGGACAGCGTCAGGCAATTTTGAATCGCAACGGCTAACAAGGAATTCAATATCCACTGCGTATTTCTCTGCACCAATACACTGAACCATTAAAAAGAATGCGACTTGATCAATTCTTGTTGCAATACCAGGGACGTATACGATGGGGGTGTAACCGGTGTATTCCTAGTTATTGTTGGTTGGTATGTGCATTGAGCTATCCCTTTAACACTGTTTCTTTTATGAGGCCAAAGCGGTACAACTCTGTATACGGTGTTCAGAGCGGTGAGCAATATATTCCCTAATTATAAAAGCTAAAAAAATCAGGATCTGTGAGCCGATCTATACCATATTTCAGATTAAACGCTACAGGACCATAGCATATATAGTGGAACACCCCAAACGCATACAGATGGGTTTTAAACTCAATTAAAATCATTTATTTGCCTATCTTGCTCAGTATTTATTAAGCTAAATGATACGAATTGTCGTGTAGCTGAGGTTTTCTTCGAGACCCTCTGGCCTCACTTGGTTGTGCATGAGTGCATGAAGCGACATCAGAGTGACTAATAAACCATACAAAGTTTATAAACTGGAAAGACCACAGCGACAAGCGTTGAGAGTTGCCGGATCTTAAGTAGACCTGGAGCAGTAAAACATTTGAAGTAAAAAATTATACGGAACGACTGATCCTTACGGCAGTTAAAGAAACGAAGACAGAAGACGAAATACGTAAAGCAAAGAAATGTATGAAACAAAAAATTGCCCGATATTTCGGTTTGCAAAACAAACCTTCTTCAGGGGCTACAAAAGTAGAATGAGTAAATACGTTACAGGACCGTTAACATAAAAGTTTAAAAATTTAAAATAAATGAATATAATAGGTTGGTAGTTGAACAAGAAGTGTCATTAATGTAGCTCATCACGTCTGTTTAATTCTTGCGGCTCAAGTGTCTTGGCCTTGTCAATTAAGTGTGCTCACGTGCTTTTCTTACGGAGTCGCGGTTAGTATGTATTAGTTCCAAGGGAATGAGACGAATGTCGTTGACGGAGTGCCCGACCTCAGCTTCAAGTGGCTGGCTTTGCTCGTTGTCTTCCTTTCATCAAGTTTTGCTATGCTTCTCATTTTAAGCTTACAAGCATTCTAATGATACGTCGTACAAAAAGTGGTCATTAAAGGTTGTATTCACGATGGCCAGTCTGCATCAGTAATGCGGAACCAATGACAGGCGACCATGGTGACGCGTAACCAGTCGACCCTATCGTCTTATGAAGACTACAAGTCAGGAAAACTAATGTCGCAAATCTATACCTTAAGGTTACTCCGGACCTTCGCGGGTGTCCTCCCGAGTCCTCCGGGAAAAAATTCATATGCGCGCCATTTTAAAGGAAAGCACGGCAAACTATATCTCGTTGGAAAGCTTAATAAATGTAGATTTCGGAAAAAAAAATGAATTGCCAGTTTTTTAATTCCACAAAAGAAAATTGCAATAATGACCGCCAAAATGACCATGCGTCATTCAATTAAACAAATGAATTAATAGGGTACCAAAATTCGGCAGATTTCTGTGAAACTTGGCCTGAACATTCCTTAGATGTTGTGAAACAAAAGTGCGTCGGGGATTTTTGAAATTTATGATATTTCACCCGTGACGATATTCAATGCAATGCCCATCGCGCTTTCTTTGCTGCTCGAACTTGACAAATTAATTAAAAAATAACCAGTCAGAATATCGAAAAATGCTGACACCCTTTTGATGACTGATCCTTTGTGATTAACACTTTGCAGTTATTTTGTTAGTGCGCTTGAATTTGATAGCGGAGCCAGCGCGCTAGCGCGTCAGCGGAGCTCCATTGCTAAGGAAATTTGATAACCTGTCAAGCCAAAAAATTTTGGTAGTGACGTAATAGTCACGTGACCGTCCGTCCGTCCGTCCGTACATCCGTACGTCCGTACATCTGTACCTCCGTCCGTCCGCACCAGAGGGCTACCAATACACTTCATACACTGGATAATATATAGATTTAGCCAAGCCTAAAAGCGGAGCCCCCCTTTTTGTTTTGTCTGTTTTTTTCTTTTGTTTTTTGTTTTGTTTTTTTTGTTTTGTTTTTGCTGGCAGTTATTAATTTGTGAAAATACTCTCATCCAAGTCGTTCTATTAAAAGAAAAAAAACAAAGAAAAAAAAATTCTTGCTCCCGCTGAGTGTCGAACCCGGCTCGTTGGCGTGAGATGCCGGTAACTAGTCCACTAGGCCATGGACGTATGACATTGTTTATGTAGTTAATTTTAATACTTATTTCTTTCTTCGTGACAAGCTGCCTATCAGCATGAAAATGTTGGTGTTTTTCCTGGCAAAATGTGTTCGAAACGCCGTAAAAACCATGGTGTGTTTTTGGCGCGAAATCGCATGTTGACCCGCGTTGTAGCAAAACAAGCAAAGACAACAAAAGTCAAAAACAAATTTGTTAATGGAAAAAAAAGTTCAAAAGAACACTCAGTTGTCTTTTTGGTGGAAGGGGAAAAGTTCGATTTAGGCGAAAGAAATTTAGGCGATAAAGTTCAGGCAAAAAGTTCAAATTTGCCTCGTCGGTTCTGTTCAAACTCGGTCGGCACACCGCTTGAGTTCGCAGCTTTTCGCAGCAGTTTCGACGCCAAATATAGTAGAGCTAGTGCTAGCCTGCGAATACAGCCGCCTCTCCGCGCTCCGGCCGCTTGCCGCTTGCTGTATTCGCAGGCTAAGCTAGTGCTTTTTGGTTTTTTCTGTCCTCAATCATGGTTTTTACGGCGTTTCGAACACATTTTGCCAGGAAAAACACCAGCATTTTCATGCTGATAGGCAGCTTGTCACGAAGAAAGAAATAAGTATTAAAATTAACATTTAATTAATGTTAAACGCCCATGGTCTAGTGGACTAGTCACCGGCATCTCACGCCAACGAGTCGGGTTCGACACTCAGCGGGAGCAGGAACTTCTTTTCCTTGTTTTTTTGTTTTTGTTTTTTGTTTTAATTTAACGACTTGAATGAGAGTATTTTCACAAATTAATAACTGCCAGCAAAAACAAAACAAAAAAAACAACACACAAAAAAAAAAAACAGACAAAACAAAAAGGGGGGCTCCGCTTTTAGGCTTGGCTAAATCTATATATTACCCTATTAATTCAATTGAATGACCCATGGTCATTTTCATGGTTGTTTGCGATTTTCTTTTGCGGAATTGAAGAAACCGGCAATTTATAATTTTTTTCAAAATCTACATTTCTTAAGCTTTCCAACGATATATAGTTTGCTGTGTTTTCCTTTAAAACGGCACGCATACGAATTTTTTCCCCGAGGACACCCTCAAAGGTCCGGAGTAACCTTAAGTGGATGCGTAATGAGACAAAAAATATATATTTTTTTTATTCTAACAACATTATTCTAAGTCTGTCCATTCTCTTCCAGACGAGTCCAGTATAAGTTTACTCACTGCAAGTTTCTGCAAGAATCTCATCAAACAGATCAGACAGCTCGTCAAAATTGCTGGCGTTGTGTACATTTTTTCCTCCAATTTCTTCCAGTTGTCCCTGAAAATCTTCATACTGGCCAATTCCAACAGCAACGATATGGACGTTTTTTGCCTGCGGACAAGTACAAAACAAAAACAAAAAAAAAAAACAAAAAAAATGCGAAGATGGTATGACATACGTAGTCAAAAATGGTGCTAGATTATTCAAATGTGATTGAGTAAGAAGTTCCAGTGTTATAATTACCCAATATGTGATCGCTCAATTTTTCAGAGGGGTAGGGAAGGGGTGGTGGGTGGAAGGATATAGAGAATAGCACGATTGTCAGGAAAATGGCCATCTGCAGCATTGTTTCTCAACTTTTCTTCATCAAAGATTAAAAAACACGCGCTCTGGTTGGCTACTAATATACTTTCACCTTATATACTACGAGTAAAGGAGTCAGAAAACAAGATGACGAAAAGTTGTTGTAACATAAATAACATCTCTCATGGTTCAGGGTTGTCTATGATCTCATCCATTAACGGTTTTGTGGGATAATTATTAATCAACAATGGCCAATTTGAAAAGCTAACAACTTGGTAGTGAAGTCTTAGGAAATAGGTGCCGTCTTTATATGTTTTTGAAACCATTCAATATTCCTGGGCTCTGGCTTATTTGTTTTTATGATAAAGTTTCGATATAACGCACGCCCTTAATTGGTTGAAACAGCGTGCTTTATCAGAATACAGATGCACAGAGTAACCCGTTACGCCATTCTGCGCGCGCTGGCAAGCTGAAACCCTTATTGCCTACACTTTGTTTGTGCTCTCGTCACTTCTTTACGTGCTTTATCACAGAACAAAGCACGGTTTTAGCTTTTTTTATTTGTCAAGAAGCGCTCTTATTTCCGTATACACGGGGCGCTCGTTGAACTAGTTTCGTTTCGTGTTTTCCTAGGGAATGGCTTACCAGCGCAGCAACTGGAAGCGGAATCAGTTTTCGTTCACAAACTATGTCGCTCAGTTTATAAACTCTTCAAACAACTGTTTTAAAACTTAAATGGCCTGCCATTTTCATAGCTGTTTTCTTTCTTCAGTTATTTACAGCAAAAATGTAAATGGTCCCTCACTTTCGTAAAGTGGGTGTCAAAAACATGTTCCACGTGATGGAATTAGCTTTGGTTTAGCACAAGCTAATGAGAGTTCAATTTTATGCCCAGGAAATTTTAAGTTGATCAAGGTAACTTTGGCTGCTAACCTTCAGTGATGCAGTTATTTCAGCGAAGGGCTTGGATTTTTCGTTGGTCTTTCCGTCTGTCAGGACGATCATAACATTTGGAAACTTTGGCCTGTCCCCACCCGCCTCCGTAAAAAGCATCTTGTCGGCGGCTATGATTGCCTTGTCGGTGAAGGTAGGACTGTTAAGAACAACTGGTATGTTGGAAACAGCTCGATGAACAGCTTCGTTGCTGTACAAACTCTCGTCTGCAAACTTATGGATTACTTTTGCGTGCTTGGCAAACAGGATTATGCCAACATGAGTAGATTCACGACCAATTTGCAACCCGGCTGTAAGCTCAAGGAGGAATCCCTTGAGAAGCAAAAAGTTTGCTGTTCCCACACTTTTTGTTTTGTCCACCAAAAATGCTACATCCATTCCTTCGGATTTTTCGCAAGGATTTGGTGCTAAAGAAATGAAAACAACTACGTTAATTTGGTTCCATGAACGTAATAAAAGGGAACCAAATAAAAACTTGCCATTTTATACTTACGGCAGATCAAGTCGATTATGTCAGATGTTGCATCTTCAAGGCTGGCGTAGTCACTGACATAAAACACATTTTTACCACCAATAAACTCTAGCACTCTGCGATGCTTTGGTTTACGGGCATCTGGACCAATTCCAACAACAACAATGCGGACACCCTTCATCTAAAGGTTAATTAAAATATTCATTTCCACAACCTGATATGACGAAAATAACTTAGTCAAGAGCCATATAAAATACGTAGGATGGTGTTTAAGTTTACCGGATCATACATATATACATAGCGGTAGATCTGAAGGTCGTTGGTTCAACTCCTTTGTCTCGAATGTATTGTATCTTGGATCAGGGACGGGATCAAGAATAAGGGATCAAGAACATGGTGTAAAGTGTGTCTCAGTTTTTGGATTAGGGCCAGTCATTTCTCAATCTTTTGTGAAAAATGGGCTTGGTGAAGAAGCAGTGTATTTAAGAAATAGCATATGGCTAGGAGCCCATCACTGACATGGCGCGCGTTCTTACATAACCTGCTGTAAACACAAAGAAGGAGTTTGAAAGAATTCAAGAATTCGAAAGTTTATGTGAGCCCAAGCAGCAGGCGAGGATTTACATACGTCCTTTCCAAGTTTTTTCAATTCGTTCAAACTCTCTCGCTTTTTCGAGCACGAAGCAGCCATTTTCTACTTCTTTGATAAAATAAAGCCAAACACGTGACGTCATACCCGTGTTTGTATAATCTCATGCAAAACGTCTACGCAACCGACCTTGCATTACGACCTTCACAAAACAACGTGTATTTTTTCCTTTTCCATGCAGCTATATAAATGGCAAAGGAACCTGGTGGACAAAGGTTTTATTCAAGGAATCTAGTTATTCAATTCATGGTAAGGAACCGCACGTTAGCGTCAGTTCTGCATTCTATCAATGGTAAGAACTAACTTTAAAGAGTATACACCATGGGGATTTTTCATTTTTTTTAGGCGAAAATGTGCTGAAATCAAATTAAATACCTTTTCTCGTACTCAAGACGCTCCTAGAACATCAAGAGAAAGAAACAGAAAGATTTCTTGCAGGGAAAACAAACCACGATCAGGTTTTGGCGATTTTCCGAGACATTTCTAAACATCAGCCTGATGTTTCCAAGTTGCAAGCCATTTCCATCCAAGCCATCCGCAGCTAAGCACACTCAATTATAGTTTAGTAAAACTGATAGCGTGATTTTTAAACAAAAGTGAACCGTGGGTTTCCTCTGATTGCATTATGTCTTTTAACTTTTTTAAACTGATCCCGCGAAAAACAAGTGACGGTGTCCCTTTAGTGAGTGTGATACTTTGGGAGCCTCATTGTGAGTCTGTTTCAGCTGATAAGACTCTGTTCTTTCCTTTTTCCTGTTTATATCACCAACGTTCCAGGCCGAACGAAACGGATACCCTGTAGCGGATTTTATAATGCAATAGTGGAGGATCTAAAAGAGGAACCCGGGGGCTCCCGTCCCTCGTTTTTCGATGGAAAAATAATTATCAGGCCCGGAAGGTCGAAATTTTCATAAATCTAAAACATTTTCACTCTGCACCCCACATTTCAAGAGGCAGTGGCAGATTTATAATAAAGTTCCCTTGGAGTGTGTAACCTTTTGCCTTTTACAGCGATTCCAGCATCGCCTCCGGACCTCACCTTAATGGATAAAACATCCATATAGAAGTCCTCCGTGTCAGGATGAGACCTTCCATCTGTGTACAACACCATCACCTTCCGAACACCCAGGCGTAGTCCGTTTTCGTCGGCGAACATTTGTTCCTTCGCTGTCTTCAAGGCTAGGTCAAGGCGAGTTGGCATGCCGAGCTCATTAATGCTGTTGAATATCAAATCCAGAATGTTCTGCTCGCTGTGATACGCGGAGTCGTTAAACGTGTTGTGGAGGGTGCTTTCTTTGTCGAACGTTTCAAAGGAAATGTGTGTCCCATCTTCTGAGATGTCAAACCGTTGCACGAGATGTTGGAGCGCTGCTTTCAATTTGGGGATGTTTTCCTCTTTAATGCTTTTCGTCGTGTCAACCACCAAACCAAGGTCAAGTTGACATTTGGAAATGTCTAAAAGATAAGATTAAAAAAAACTCTTCTCAAACTGTCACACAGTTTAACAAAGATATCTCATATGATGTGTTCATGTTTATTTAGGTAAGATTATCTGTATGGTAGGATTATTTGGACAAGCATATAGAAAAGAATCAGGCTTACGACCCATAGTTGTGCATAAGTAACCGGGAGGGGGTGGGGGAGGGGGGTTACTCCCGTCAATTTACGATAGATGTGTGCCGCAAAGGTTCTTAAACCCTGACCCTATTCAAGGACAGAAAATCGAAAATTGGTTTCCTTTTTTAAGGCCCAAACCCGAACAATCACACTCTATGTTGGGGGGAGACGACCACTAAAATTGTGTGATCAAGGCATTTGTATTTCTTTTCTGTAACTTGGGAAGTTTAGCCTCAAGGACAGAATACTAGACTAAGCCTAGTTTAATAACGCGCCATCATAACCATGGTTTTTGTACTGCAATTTTAGTTAATACAAAAAGGTACCCTATTTAAGGAACACACCAGGATCACAATTCCAAAAAGAGGCAAAATCCTGGAAACCCTAGCCTATTTAAGGCCTGAGAACCTCAAAAACCATACCCTATTCCACGGCACATACCTATATAGTTTATATATGTGGGAGTGCCCCCCCCCGGAAAGTAAACCGACTTTCTCCATATGTGGCAAAAGGCAATATGACAAGAAGAGTCTCAGTACTTAAGGACATAAAACTATTATTAAGATCAAACAAGAAAATCAGTGAAAAGTATGCAGTTTACCGACTGCGTTGATATTTGGTCAGAACGTAGCTGTGAGAATTGTCAATGGATTTATCTTACCTGCAGCAGTTAGAGAAATATTCCAAAGTACATAAAGCAAAATGGCAAGAGTTTTCATTTTTCTTCACCTGAAATAAAACACAAAGGGCATAAATATGCAAACCTACAAGTTGTAATTAGGTATAGGTAGCTGGAATTTCTAAAAGTGACAAGCAATGAAAGCACAAAACCAATCTGTGGGCCCCTAGTTCACATGCAGTCAACATCCCTTAAATATTAAAGTCGTGTTAAAAGGATTAAACATCGTGAAGACCAAAGGCCCCCGAAAACGAGGAAACATTGTTGGGGAAACATGTTACCCTCAATGTTTCCCTGTTTGCGTGCGAACGAAACATTTGTTGCGGAAACTTTTTTTGTTTCCGAGAAACAAAAAAAGTTTTTTTTGAGTCTGATTTTTTTTCAGAAATATTTTGTTTCTGCAACAAATGTTTCCCCGTTTGCGCCCCGAGGAAACAATGTTGACTGGATTCTGTGGTCGCGTTAGACTGCGAGTAGTCTCTAATTTTGGCGATGGTGATTGTATGGCGGGCGAAATACACACACGCGCACGCGAGATTTCGAGGAGACGTGACACGAAAGGAGCACAAACGCAAACGTCTGTTTCCAGTGAAATGTTCCTAGGGTAGCCCCACAAGGAAACATTGTTTCCCACTCGTTTGTGCGCCCTTGTTTGCCTAAGCCTTAAGGTGTTGCTAGACTGCGAGCAGTCTCTTCTCCTAATTTTAGCGAAAATCTGGCGAAAAGATTGAGGCGCACGAGGCTGTTGGTGATATTCCAACTCATTCTATTAAAGGTTTTGCTAACCTGTCTGAACGTAAAGCAAACATGATATTCATGCTTTCAGTTGTACAAATACGGATGCTTTGAGTTATTATATAAATTCGATTATTGTTGGGTGTCGTCGATCTTAACTGTTGCATGCCATGAAAGCGTATGTGTGGCACGTAAGGCCCTGCCAAGACCTTTATGCATAAAAAATTCACTTGAAAGTTAGCAACGAGTTGACTGGCACCATGCATGACCGTTGCCCAGCATCGCCACGTACACTAACCTTAGCTGATATGATATTGCTTTCTTCTTCAATATTTTGCAAAATTAGTTGGATTTTTAATTTTGAAGTGGGAAAATTAAAGTCCGCTCTTCTTGACCTCTTAAATTTGAATTCAAGCAGCCAGTGATACCAATTATGTATTTAGCTCTATTGCTATATCAGTATTGAAATCAATTGCTGTAAAATAAAAATTTCGTTGTACTTTGTGATTACATGCCTGTGGTAATCGATAGAAGTCGGCAGCTGAGGAAACAACGAGGGTATGCCGGGTTCAAATCTGGGATCAATACATTTCCAAATTCAATTCGATTCGGAATCCTAGGCCCTTTGCTCTTGCTCTTGTCAGAGAAAGTAATATTTTTTAATATTCCCACTGTGTCGTGGTTGGTTTCGCGCCAATGATTTTTACTCGCCTGAAAACAGAGGAAAACGATCACACACAAAAGACCAAACTACTCAGGAAATGACCACGGGAAAACGATTAGGCCCCGGATGTTCAAAGGCGAGTAAAAGCTCTTTCCAGTGGAGAGTGTACTTTGTTTTGATAACATTTATCTTCTGGCTAGCGATTTATCAGGTGGATAGCACCTTTTGAACAACCGGGCTCAGACGATTAAACTATTCAATACTGTCGTAAGATACCACTGCGAAGTTTGTCTTCGCTGGCATTCAATCAAATTTCTGTTTGGCTTAACCTCTAAATTCAATTTTCACGTACTTCTCTCAGGACCCTCTGCTGTTGTTCTTATATACTGGCATCAAAGTTTCAAGTTAATTTGTATTTATTCTTCCTCCAAAACCAAAAATCCAAGTATGAAAAAATTCTAAGTGAAAGTCGTGGGGCCATTGTCGCATCCTAATTTAAGTTCAGTGTATGATTCAGCGAACAAAATTTCACAAAGATGATTTAGCTTGCTGTCCAGCAAGGGCCGTTATGAAAGAGTTTAAAGTGCTATTGCATATCAAGATAAACAAAACACACTTACTCTATTTTGAGTCGATCGCGGAGTAGAAATCTATTCGGCTTGCCGTGGCAGGAAGGGGAATTGAAGATGCCGTCTCCTAACCGTAGGAAACTTTTCATTTCACTAAACCAACAACCATAATATTTATTAGATTGTTTTGCCTCCATGTTGAGTAAGTATTGACTTAACAAGTGCTTCTGAAAATGATGAATGTTGTCAAAGTTACAAGCTAAGCCACTTTGTTTATTGTGTCAGCTGAAGAAATGATGGTTATGTTTCACAATATTTTAACAACCTTAAGAGCGCTATGTTAGATCAACACAAGAATGCCAGCAAGGAATAACTTCTAAAGCGTGCCGTTGGTCATAGCGAGTCGCAAGAAGAAATATTTTTTTAAATACAATCAGGAGATATCGAAGAATATCCCCCACGCGATCCCCCCCATCCCCCAGTTTTTAAAATCAGAATTTCACGAACGCGCTCATATTCAGGTTTTTGGCCAAAATGTAAGTCTTTCGATGGTAGAAAACTGACTGGAAATACCGTTTGCAAGTCACCGAACAAAGTTAAAGACATTGATGCTTGGCAAATCTCAAACAGCGAGGTACTGCGAAATAAATATTTAAATAATAAACATTTTAATAATAAATACCCTTTTTTGGCTCAAAAAATATTCCCCGATTTTTATCTTCAAGCTCACAGTATTCTTTCATTTTTACTCGCAGAAAACCGCACACTTCTCGGAACACATGATGTTCGCGATTTGATATTAGAGTGTATTATTTTCGCGGCAGTTGGAGGTCCTGATTGATTAATTGATTGTGATTTGCTCCCTGAGCGGTCCCGATTTTATTGCCAAACGGATCCGATCACAAATTTATTTCATGACAGAGTTGTTATTTTTTTCTTTAATTGTACGAAGGTAAAGTGTAATTTACAATTTAATTTAGCGGAACATCTTCAAATGTTCCTTAATTAATTCCTATTTAATTTGTATTCGTACTTAACTTTGTAGTGTGCGCTTGCCGATAGTGTCGATACTTTACATTAGCGGTAATGTTAGAAACTTTACAATAGAGCTATAAATAACCATATAATGATAAAAGAATGGTCGTTTACAATGTTATGACTAGAATCGTCTGCGGAATCGTCCTGTCTAATATTTCCCAATATGGATTCCACGCTTGTTCAATAAATACTATTTATGGTATTATATTAATAAATCAATCGGCGATGAGCATGATGTCATGTTTGCAGTTAGGTCTTGAATAAAATTTGTATAAAAATTTGTATGATGAGCAAAACTGATCATCTTTGCGACACCGACATGATTACTATTACTTTGATGTGCCGTATCAAAGTCTGGTTATAACAACTGAAATAAAGGTTGTTGACTTAGTGCCATCTTTCTTCTTGCGAGGTTTAACCTATATAATGTTGCTACCATATTAGGGAACTTGCTTTGGGCATGAAAGGCCCGGATGTAAGCACGCGTCAGCCAGTTTTCTAGAGCAACGATCGAGCTAGCCGTCTGGTAAAAGCCATGTCCCTTTGGACAGCCGTTTTCTGAATAAAGCGTTAATTATACACCACAACCTACAGGCAAATTCTTAACTGAAATAATTGCGAACATGAGTTTATATGTTTACAGAATCAAAGACAGTGACTATGCACTTTGTGATTGGTTGAAAGCATTCACCATAGCTCAAGTGAAAATTAAAAATCGTTAACTGAAAATTTAAAAGAAATGCATTTAAAAGAAATGCATTAAAGTGAATGATATTTGAATGATATTCGTGCCGTCCAGTAGAATCACTAAGTGATGTAGTCAGTTGATGGTTAAAAGCTTTACGCCTATATAAACTTTTCCTGCCAAAACGCTCACTGTATAGTGAAGTATGACGGGTAAAATGATGAGACTTTGTTAAAAATGCCCTTACAGCAGCAGTCCCTCAACAGTTATTTAACTGTGCCGAAGCACATAAATGTCTTTAGAAACCGGCAAAAAAAAAAAATTAATCAAAATGAAAGGAACTAAGCGAGAGTCGAGCAGGATGTTTGGAATAGGGCAAGATTTTTTGGAGGTCACGGTTCGAATCGTTGCCAGATCACAAGCCAGACTATTTCGGACTATCTGGAAATATCGTAGCAACTGTGCTCAGATCTCAACTGTAAACGGTCGAGATGATCAGGTCAGTTAGGCGTGATCACTTGGCGGAAATCGGGTGCAAAATGTGAATTTTATTTAACCGAGAATTAGAATCTTTAACGACGACTACCTTCTCATTCGTGTAGTGTTAGGGGAAGCTAAAAGACCCACTGCTATAATCGAAAGGAGTACTCTGGTCACGTAGTGGTGTTGGTCTTATCAGTTGTCCACCCTTCCCCCCTCCCCATCCCCCCCTTGTAGTCAGTAAAAGGCGATGGGAAGCATGCAAGACGTTCATTTAGGTGGCCTAAACATCAACTAGGTTTTCATAAAACGTTAATTTACTCACGCACCACAAATATGTGTAGTAACAAGGACTGAGTTTTCCAGTAGAGGATTTTAATCAAATATGTCTCAACTATCGAAGTAACCGCACAATGATAAACGGGACTCTATTTAAACGGTGAAATTATGTTCAATCCATTTCTTTGGCTTCGTGGCAAGTGCCTGTCTGGAAGAAAAGGAAAACAAGGATTAGATAAGCATTTAGAGTCTTTATTTAGCTTTAGACGGTAATGGCTAATAGGAAAAACTAATCAGTTTGTTGCCATCGAAAGCATGTTTTTTTGGAAAGGTGGAATTTGGCAAAAAACAAAAAAAGGATTCTGCTACTAATGGGTTAAACTAAAAAAATACGTATTCGACTCGAATGTCTAGGGGAGTTTTTAAAAAACGCATGCTGGAGATGTCAAATTAAATATGAATAATCTCATTACCTCAAACGCATGGTTTGGTATTACAAGTCCTGGTTTCCTTTCTTTTTCCAACACAGTCGCTTCCGTATGGCCCCTGGGGAGGAGGGTTAGTACAAGTCCTTGTTCGTTCTTGGACTCCACCACCACACTTCTTACTGCAATCAGACCAGAAACTCCAGCGAGAAAATCCGCCATCGACACCTGCAGAAAAAAAAATAATAAAAAGATGAAAAAAAAAAAATAATTTATTGGCTTATATAGCGCATTGACGGAATGATCGTATGTGCTTTACTTGAGCGAGTAGAACAACATATGATGTAACTATGTACAAATCTTGTGGCGTCTAAGATTTAAAACTAGCAGATCGAGATCAAAATAATATTAAATACAATGAATAAGGCTATATATATGTACATGTAAAAACAAGGATTAATTAACTCTAAGATAAAATTGTTCTAATTTTAAATAATGGGTCTAACGCTGTGGCAGCTTTCGTGATAGATTTGGGAAGTGAGTTCCATACTTGTGGTGTAGCCACCATAGTGGATTTCTTTGTTAAATCACTATTCTTAGTTGGTCTCCCAGAAAGACGTTGAAGCCTTTTATGTTGATGTATTGTACAACACAGTTTCGCTCTAGCATCTAGTTTTACTCACTGCACGATTCGGCCAAAATATCATCGAACAAATTTGACAGCTCGTCAAAATTGCTGGCGTTGTAAACATTTTTCCCTGCTATTTCTTCAAGTTGCCCTTGAAAATCTTCGTACTGACCAATTCCAACAGCGACAATGCGAACGTCTTTTCCCTGAAACAGTGGGACAGAAAGTGAATTTCTGTACGATACAATTAATACCAGGGGGAAACCACCTGAGGGTAGGGGTGGGGAGCGGAAGAGGAGCGTTGGTTAAAACGGCTCCAAATCATGACCCTGTTTCTTTGGTCATACGGGAACTGCACGTAAAACAACAAGGATGGCAAGAATTCTCGTAGTGGAGAGCGAATCATGCTTTGTTTTATCCTTGGTTTTACCTGGTTTAATTTTTAATTAGTCATAGTAGTAAATGATAATCGTTTGGGGTCTCTACGACTTGAGTGAAAAGTCGCGCCATGGGTTCGAGCTGTAGTTCTTGAATTGATTTGAACGACATACCACGGTAGAAAAACATGTTTCAGTCTTTTTCTTCGGTATTTTTCTTTGGACAACCACCCATGAAGCACTAGCCTGCTTTCAAGCTCATTATGCATTTGCCCTTAATTAAAAAAAATTCAATTTGCTACCAAAAAATACACATTTTGAGGTAATATGAAAGGGAGGTTTGTTACTGGAGCATGCCCACAGCTTAAAATTTGATCTTTTTTCGAGCCCAAACCAATTTTTTTTCTTTCTTTCGTTTTAGCTGTCTTTATCATCTTTCCTCTCTGTGGAACGACGTTCCGCTTACTTTTCTGGAAAGAGTGCTACGAGAATTGCCAAGCTTGCCATTCATTTGGTAAGAAAACTCGCCAAAATTGCCAAAATGAGGCATGCATTGCAAGTATCTGCCCTTTCTAAACCGCTGATGAGGTCAGAAAGTATTTAACCTGTATATCTCCCCATGGGTCGAGAGGCGTAGACTAACAAAGCCTCAGATCTTCGACTCACTTGACGTTATTATCAAGGGATTAAATATGTAAATCGCTAACCTTTAACGGTGGGATTACTTGAGAGAAGGGTATGGATTTCTCATTGGTCCTTCCATCCGTCAGAACAATCAGAATATTTGGAAACTTCTGTCTGTCCCCACCTTTCCTGGTAAAGAGCTGTCTGTCGGCAGCTCTCAAAGCTCTGTCCGTGTAAGTGGGGCTGCCAAGAATTACGGGGATTTTAGAAATCACCTGGTGAACGGCGTCGTTGCTGTACAGTCTCTTGTCGGCAAACGTGCTGACAACCTTTGGTTGTTTATCAAACAAGATCATTCCTACGTGTGTTGCATCTCGACCGATATGTAACGCAGCGGTAACTTCAAGGAGGAATCCCTTGAGAAGCATAAAGTTTGCTGTACCCAAACTTTTAGTTTTGTCGACCAAAAATCCAACGTCCATTCCCTTTGAGTTCTCACAGGGATTTGGTGCTACAAGAGAAAAAAAGACAAAAAACCAATATGTTGTCTTCATCCCAAAGATAGTTAAGTTAGATGTTGAAAACCTGAGAAGGGTAAAAATACTGTCAGCTAAGAAATGCTTTTCACGAAGATAATAAGATTTTTAGATGAAAAAAAAAGAAGATAATAAGTAGACAGATGAGTGAGTCCTGAGGTTAATGATTGACATGAATGCGATTACATATGAATGAGTGCATCAGAGGATCAATGGAAAGCAGATGCATGAATGGATGAAAGCATAAAAAAATATGTGGATGAGTGTAAAAGTAGATTAGTAGGTGACTGGATAGGTGGATTAGAGGATGAGTGTATGAGCTCATGAGAGGGAGAATGAGTGGGAAAGTGCATGGATGAAGATGAATGGATCAGTGGATGAGCAGTAGGGTGGATGAATGAGTGGGAAAGTATATGGATGAAGATGGATGGATCAGTGGATAAGCAGTAGGATGTATGAATGGGTGGGAAAGTACATGGATGAACATGGATGAATCAGTGAATAAGCAGTAGGGTAGATGAATGAGTGGGAAAGTCCACGGATGAAGATGGATGGGTCAGTGGATAAGTGGTAGGGTGGATGAATGAGTGGGAAAGTACATGGATGAAGATGGATGGATCAGTGGATAAGCAGTAGGATGGATGAGTGGGTGGGAGAGTACAGGGATGAAGATGGATGGATCAGTCGATAAGCAGTAGGATGGATGAGTGGGTAGGAGAGTACATGGATGAAGATGGATGGATCAGTGGATAAGCAGTAGGATGGATGAGTGGGTGGGAGAGTACATGGATGAAGATGGATGGATCAGTGGATAAGCAGTAGGATGGATGAGTGGGTGGGAGAGTACAGGGATGAAGATGGATGGATCAGTGGATAAGCAGTAGGATCGATGAATGAGTGGGAAAGTGCGTGGATGAACATGGATGAATCAGTGAATAAGCAGTAGGATGGATGAATGAGTGAGAGAATGCTTGGATGAAGATGGATGGACTCAGTGGAAAGCAGTAGGATGGATGAATGAGTGAGAGAATGCCTGGATAAAGTTGGATGGATCAGAAGTAAACAGTAGGATGGATGAATGAATGGGAGAGTGCATGGTTGAAGTTGGATGGAGAGGTTCGGGCAAAGCGATAAAACGTTAATGGCAAAAACACAGCTGACGTTAACAAATTGGGTAATAAAGTATATGCTCTGACAAAGGCTGACACTGGAAATGTCAGCTTGTGGATTTCCTTACGACGGCCAATTTACGTTGTCAACTCAGCCGATAAATCAATATTTTCTTCACTTATTATCTCCGAGAAAACATCGCAGTTTCTTTATAGAATAACTTCTTCAGTTATGCATTAGAAATAGCCGTGTAGTCACTGTTACATGAGTTGAGCCACAACTTATGTAAAATAACAGCGGAATCAGGCCTTTAAATTTTTTTTTTGAGAATCGACATTGCAAAACTTAGAAAAGTGTACTTACGGCAGATCAAGTTGATGATATCATCGGTGACGTCGGCAAGGCTTGCGTAATCATCAACAAAAAACACATTTTTACCACCAATAAACTCTAGCACTCTGCGATGCTTTGGTTTACGGGCATCTGGACCAATTCCAACAACAACGATGCGGACACCTTTCCACTGAAAAGTAGACAAAGACCCATCGATTAGTTTTAAATGGTGATCCCATAAATTTATTTGCTTACTGATTATTGAATGGAACGTTAATTCACTGTCTGGCACATAGAACCTTAGCCTGTTCCAGTCGTTCAGATAGTGGTGTGTGAACGACAAATATTGAGATCGCGAGGAAAAAGAAAGTGGAGAGAGAGGCGAGAGTTCTCCGGCTTCTCTCGCCAGTCTCTTCTTGTTTTTTTTCTCCGTTCTCATCATTTTTCGTTCGCGCGCCACTATCTGAACGCCTGGAACAGGCTATTCGAACGTCAGAACTGAAGTTCAATGATCTCTCTGTAATCACATTTGTCTTTAGACAGAACATTGTGCTACTGTCATTTCTCTTCCCACAAAAGTTTATGAATGGATACCAGGAAGCCATTCGGAAACCTTTGCGACTGAATGCTGTGTAGACCTGCGACAGACCCGAATTCCGTATAGGGTAGTAATAATATTTCTAATTGTTCACCCCACGGAAAAAAAATTTAATCTGCTTACAAAATGTAACTGACATATGACTATGTCGTTTCTTTATAAACAATTTTGAAGAGTAGAATTTGACGATTACGCGATGCAAAACTGAATTCGAATCCGAGACAACACCATAGCTTCACAGTGACGGGGTTGGGAGCAATGTACCGTATTCTCTCGATCAAACGTCGGGTTAAAAAAGGCCAGGTCCACACGTGCCCCCCCCCCCTTCCGCGATTATTTGAGGTACTGGCGTTAATTTGTAACTGAACGTTTATGCTGCTGATTCTCATCGAATATTATTTATAGCAATTTAAAAAGGGTTCATGAACCACTGCAGTACTTCAGTTCAATTTCTTTTGCTCATTCCAACTAAAGTAAGTTGGCGTAATGTACCCTACACTCTACTAAGCACCCAATTCTAACGCCTTGTTTACAATTTTATCGACTGGAGACGAAATAGGTGACATTTAATTCCTTTTTCACTTACGTTGTGCTGATACCTTGTTATAATTTTAGTGGCCTTAAAGTATTAGAGAACAAAAAACAAGACTATCAAAAAGGATGAAAAAATACCGCTTTTCACAAACGCCGGGCACCGGACAAACGCACAGGGGACACTCACATCAAATATGTAGACATGAACAAGGGACTGAAGTTTGCAAAGTTTTGCTTTGTCGCCCGCCCCCTTTGATCGGGGGCAGGCGACCATTTTGAATAATTCCGACATGGTCATCTTTGCGAGGTCTGGGCCGGTAAGTAAAGACGCTCGGAGGCTTTTCGGATTTTCCGATCGCGCGCCAAGAATGTTAAAGAGACGAGGGATAAACTCCTCGGCACCTTTCGTCGTATGTCTGGCACCATCAGGGGGTCACGGAAGTAGATTGATAAAGATAACCGGAAGTTATCTTACAAGCAGGCTCTAGACGAAAAATTCGGTAATAATCTGCTAACAGGAACTATACTAGCGATTATTCTGATGTCATTAGGGAAAAGACACAAAGAACAACATGTTTACTGTCCTTTTTAAGCTCTTGGTGAGACGTATAAACAAGAAATGCTCCACAAAGCGCAATGATAATAAACCCTTCAGACATCCTAAAAATATTTCTCTTTCGGAAGAGAATGTACAAACTGTAACTGCAAAACTGATTGCACCGGCCAATTCCTTATATGATCGCTGGAGCAATATATTTTAATTTATCGTTTTTTCCTCACTCGTTAGATGAATTGAACTGTTAGTGTACATTCAAAAACTGAAAGGTTTTATCCTTCTTCGAAACAACTAAAAACGGTTTCACCTCACATGGAATTGAACTGCCTTGCGCGAAACTACGAAGGCAGTTGAAGGCTCTCATTCCTGTTTCCTCTCTTGTCTCTTTCTTAGAGTTTCCGAGGGTTTCTCGGTCCCAGACCTCGAAAAGATGATCGCACTGGAATTATTCAAAATGGTCGTCCGTCCCCGATCAGAACTGGGTAAGCAAACTTCAATCTTTTTATTCATCTCTTCACATTTCATGTGAGGCACCCCGGGGGAAACGTCTCGTTCAAATAAACGACGGCCTACAAGGTCTAGTTTTAAATAAACGCCCAGGCGCTTAATTGAGAAAATACGGTATACCTTTTATTGGGCTCCTTTATATATTGGCAAGGGACTATGATCT
Organism: Siderastrea radians; assembly: GCA_964017195.1. Lineage (NCBI taxonomy): Eukaryota > Metazoa > Cnidaria > Anthozoa > Scleractinia > Rhizangiidae > Siderastrea > Siderastrea radians. The sequence continues at coordinate 73,750,013 of OZ024888.1, read as the reverse complement.
CTTGATCTTGGGTATTCTGATTGTAAACAAACATGAATTGATCTTTTTCCAAGCAATCTGGATAAAGTAACCTGGAAGTGGATTGGCTAAAGGAAACACATTCAATTTTAACAGAATGGGGTGGCACATCACTGCCAGAAAGCATTAATTCCGGCAATTTTTTTGTTGCGCCCAATTAAAAATGGCGACCGATTAACAACGGTTTAAGCAACGAAAAATGAGCTGGATTGAAAACAATTCAGTGATCATTTCTTGATTGAAGGGTCAGCTTCTAAAACCAACAGAGGACTTCTTTTAAAAGTGTATTACGCGCTATGCTATGTTCACTTTTAACGCAGGGTGCAAACACATATCGTTTTGTGGTCTCAGTATAATTCTCAAATCTTTGCCAAAAAACAAATTCTAACCTATAGGCTGAACACCTCACTAAAACTGTGACAGCGGTTTATCCTAAAACCTATTATAGCTAAACAGGTACTTACCCGAAAACGTGAAGATTGTTTAAACTACCGCAAAACCCAAATGCTCACAATATTAAAGTTGGAGCGCGTAAAATAAATTCGCCCCTTCCGGAACCTCGCGTTCTTACCTTCATCCCTATAATATCCAGATGAAAGTCCATCGTGTCTGGATGCGACCTACCATCTGTGAATAAAACCATAGCCTTCCGAACACCATGCCTGATTCCATTTTCCTCGCTGAACATTTGTTCTGAAGCAGTTTTCAAAGCTCTGTCAAGGCGAGTGGGTTGGCGGAGCTCATTTATGCTGCGGAGATCAATTTAAGAACGGCCCCCTCGCTGTGAAAAGCGGCGTTGTTAAATGTGTTGTGAAGTGTGCTTTCCTCGGCGAACGTTTCAAAAGAGACGTGTGTTCCCTGAGGTGAGATCTCAAACCCCGATACGAGCTGCTGAAGAGCCGCCTTCAATTTAGGGATGTTTTCCTCTTTGATGCTTTTTATCGTGTCAACCACCAAACCAAGATCAAGTTTACATTTGGATTTTTCTAAGAAAGTATGCATTACAAAAATAATGTGATATTTATGCGGAGTGGCGTCATCTTTGTAGATGGCCTCATCTCTCTCCACGCCAAAATCCAAAACGATCAAACGCTGAAAGGTGGCATCTGATACACCTTTTTAAACGTCTCTGTTTTCATTCATTGCCTTTTTGAAAACAATGTGACTGCTTTACAAAAGTTTCCTCTTTTGAAAGCGTTTTAGAAACCTTTTCGACTGTTTTGGTCTGGATGATTGGTAGAAAACGCATCACAATTTATGAAATTTCAAACGGAAGGTTATTATTGTGGACGGCTCGGATCGCAATAAACCATGGCCAACGTTATTATTTCTTTGCTTTGGTTTTGGGCTTGCTGAATAATAATAACACAAATAATAAAAACAAAATCGTCATCTGAGCAACATGTTCTAAGGGGCCGATTACATGGCAAATTTCAGCCCGGGCTGAACTGAGCTGAGATTTCAGCTCGCCTTCCTGAACAAATCTTCTTAAAAAGACGTTTGCGATTACATGCATAAAGAGAGTTTCAGCAAAATAATAAGAACGTGGGCATGCGCACCTCTTTAGATGTGCACAGAAAGCATGTAAAACGCTTTCCTGCAAATTTTCCAGCCCAATTTTAAACATTGTACCCTGGCTGAAATTTGCCATGTAATCGCAACAAAATTTCAGCCCGGTGGGCGGTCCGAAATTTCAGCCCGGGATGAAATTCGCCATGTAATCGGCCCCTAACCAGTCACTGCAAACATACTTTTGTGGCTATAACTGAACCTATCACAAACCCACCGGTTGCTTTGTTATGCATACATCTGAGTTGCTTGTGAATTAGTGATTTGGCAGGTGTGGTTACTTGAACTAGGGTTTAGTTCAAATATTGGAACTTATCAGGCGCCGAACGTCATGCAAATTAGCAAAGACCCTAATATAGTTTTTCTTTAGTTTCATTCGGGTTCGCACATGAAAAGTTTGACGAACTGGGCCTAAGCATTCAAAAACCAAGCTGTAAACCAAACTGACAATGAATTTTACTTACTGGCCGGAGTTACCAAGATAATACAAAGTGAAAATACTATGAAGCCAAGCGTTTTCATCTTGATTCACCTGAAAGCAGACATTAAATGAAAGAAAAAGTAACAAAAGTAATAGTAAAGCAACGTCCCAAATTTTGCTATGCAAATACTGAAATACAAATAACGCCACCAGAAAGTTATTTACAGCTCAAGAGCTTTCAGTTGAGTAGTCTCACCCCCAGATTTTAAGTTAGAACTAACTTCAAGGAAGTTCTGAAAATTATAAACGTGCTTCTTTTTTTTTCGAGTGTCAAAATGGTGAAGAGCGCGAAGATCAAGTGCATCAATGAATTCAGGAAGGAATATATCAAATGCATGCTTCTTTTCAGTGCTTGTTTAACGAAGAGAGTTACTTGGGTACCTAGGCTGGTACAGACTGGTCGCGGTGGGAAGTAGTGGCCATGGCACTTTTTGGTATCCCCGTTTAGCAAATGTCTATCACAAGAACACATTTACGTTAATCTACTCTACAAGAGTAGAGTTACATGTCCTGGGGCCCGTTTCTCGAAGGTCCCGATAACTTTTCGGGCCCGGAAAGCTATTCAGTATGTGCGCGATGTTTGCATTTAAGACTTAAATTTTGTTGGCTTTAAAAGCTGAGCAATAAAATTCTAAGTTGATAAAACAATTTGGGCTGATATGCGGGCTAAAAACTACCACAACATTTTATAGATTTTGATTTTAAAATATAGCCCGGGCCCGAAAAGTTACGGGGACTTTCGAGAAACGGGTCCCTGGACTCTGCCCAGCTGAGCCACTCATGTGATTTAGAGGTCCTGGTGTTTTCACTGTTGAGTCACCTGACACACAAGTGCCCACTAAAGTTCATATTCCATTGACAAAAACAATTCTGGTGGTGCTTAATTTAAGCATATTTTCGTGAAATGTTTCTTCTGCCGCAAGTTATGCTCACGTTTGTTAGTTTTCGCTCGTGTTGAATTCACGCATTTTTCCGAACTGGCGCCAAAATTATGCTATCCTTTCAAGTGACAAATTTGTTTCCAACAAACGCTGAACGAAACAGATCTAAAGTTCAATCTCACAACCTACCTTCAATTCAATTCTTACCGTTAGCAAACCTCCGAGTCTTGGAAAGGGAAGAATCCGGCAGCTTTCTGGCATGTAAAGAGGGAACGAATATATAGCCTATGTAAACTGAGCTATTGTGTTACCCTACACAAAGAGCCCTGATTGAACAGTTGTGATCATTTTCCATATCACTAATTAACTTTTGTAATAAAAGCAGGCCTTTTAGGTTCAAAAGAAGTAAAAAAATTATGCTTTTTTGTACAGTATGAAAGCCAGACTAATCCGTTATTGGCGTCCGTCTATTTCGGGAGACAATGGAACACTGCGCCGTGGTTCAGTCTCTTGTTGAGTTACAGTGCCTGCTGTGGCTAAACTGTCCGATCCTGGGTCAGCAGGCTCTGTGGCAGTTGCTGCAGGTGAATTCCGCGTGTGGCCCTGAAGGTGCTGCCCTCTGTCGTCTCCCCTCCTTCTTCTCTTCCCACTTCCCTCACTCCTCTGGCCTCATTCTCCAGCTGTTGCGGTCAGCAGCTTCAACCTCCCAGCCTGGGCCCCTTTTCTCGAAAGTCCCGATAACTTTTTGGGCCAGGAAAGCATTTTATGTGGGCGATGTTTGCATTAAAGACTCAAATTTTGTTGGTTTTGAAAGCTGAGGAATAAAGTTCTAAGTTGATAAAACAGAGAAACGGGCCCCTGCTCCGTTATTCGCTATTACAAAACTAATTAACAGTGTTTCAATAGCTCGTAATGGTTTTTTGGATCGCCTTTTGATCAAACAAAAGTGTATTTGTTCTTTTCTTCCATACTTTCTTCTTCTAATTAGCCACATACCCTTGGCAAAAATGGCCACCGATAGAATATTGTTATCTATGCGTTCAAATTGGCCTTGTTAACCTTGTTCATGAGTTAGTAATTCTAAAGAACGGTTAAATTCTAACAAAGTTTGGTCAAGCCAATTTGAATGGATATAAAATAATATTTTATTGGACACGACCAAAAACTGTTATTTCATTTTGTTTATCGTTTTAACTTTGGGTTTTCCGATCGGGCTTGACATTCAGAAAAGCCAAACCAGGGTCACGTGACACCACAGGAACATACAGCTCAACTGCAGCAGTTATTGGGAACAGTCTTTCACTGTTAGAAACACTTTGTACAGCAGAATAAACTTTACCATTGGCACTCACTGCTCAATGGCTATTATTTGAATGACAACGTATCCATGAACACGAGGGATCGGCAATTGGAAATCACCTTAGGGAGCGACATATACAGGAGGGAAACACACAACACATTGTACTTAAGTTCAAGATCTTCCACTTGACTGCTTAATTAATGAGATAAGATGCTCTTAATTCATAAAAGACAAAAAGCGAAAACCTAATAAACAATCTGGCTAAATCCTCACAACGCAGAGTATTTTAATAATATTTTCATTTTCTTTTCTCAGTTTTAAATTGTTACTTTATTTGATTATCTACGTCCTTTGCAAGTTTTCATATTTCATCGCTTTTTTTTTCGCTTTTAATTCTCATATCTTTAAAAATTGTGCATATAGATGTTAACAGTTATATTTTCTTCAACTTGAAAGTGTCTCAGAGGGGTCGAAACGTCGTTCTGTTTCATCGCTCATTTTTATTACAAAAGCACTGAAATTCATTGTCATAAACAGTACTTATTCTTCGTAAAATGTTCACAAATAATATTATTCCCAAGTCTTCGAGGTCCCTTCAGAACGACTTAATCCAAATCTACTCATTGTCTGTTACAACGGATTTCTATGTCCTTTTATGATAGTAAAAGAAAACCCTTATTCACAATAAAACAGCTCTCTTGCAGTAAAGCGAATATTATTGTGTCCACGAAAAATGAACAGGTGTATGCGTACAATGAGAGTAATTAGCTAGATCGTGTTTTTGTAGTCGTTTAAGACCGGATTGTTGATAGTCAGTACGGTTTCCACGCACATCCTGAGTGAAAGTCATATTCTACCCCAACGACCACACTAAACAACACACAGATTCTTCAGGGCTCAAAATTATTACTAGATTCCGTCTTGCGGGATTACAAAAATATGCCAATAAGTAAAATTGGCTATTATACCTGTCTGCACTATACCCAATTAAACTGTCTAAAATATGCTCTAGATGAGGCCTGCAGTTGGGTATTATGCTTTTATTATACTCTGAAACACTCTGGCATATTCTATCATATTAGCATATTCAAATAATTATATGGACGCGTATAGCAGTAAGCAACTTTATTTGATACAATAAATGTCGGTAAGCAATATAGTGATTTTCAAGGTTTTTCCCCGTGTCTATCTTCTCTCACTGCCAGTCACTCTCAGGACATTCGTGTGTCTTCATTAAAAGTTTCGTTAAAAGGGTTTCCAGGATACCTGGTGACCTGGAGGAAATTATGCTAGTGGGTAAAATTGGCTATTACGTCTGTCTGGACCTTCCACTAAAAAAGGTCTATTATTCTCGAAAACCTGCTCAGAACCCAAGTGGCTTTTTTTTATTCGGCAATTATATGCCTAGAAAATGCCTTTGTGATACAATACTTGACCATAGTACATTTAGTACTCGATCCCTACCCTCCTTGATCTACTGTATAGGTCGATAAAATAATTGTGAGGTAATCGATTCGACACGATGTGCAGCGTCTGGAAGAAAGAATCATACCGGATTCCCCTCTTCTTAAATTCCCTCATTTTTCACTCTTTCCCAGGCCATATAGGTCCCTTCTCTGAAACATTGCTAAAATGGCATCCATAAACCGATAGAATACTCGATAGTTCTAAAGAGCGTTTTTATGATCGAGCAACAAAGCGCCGGGGGAACAAAGCATAAATGGTCATCTTCTGCCTGGTTCGAATTGCCCAATAAACGACACAAGATCAAAGTTCTTATAATCTTGGAGTAGTGACTTTCCAGTTGTCTACAGTGCTTAAGACTGAAGTGCTTAAGTTCAAACATCTAACTGCATTTTTAACATGTCGAGAAACAAACGTCTTTAGAGGAAAGAACTCCTCAAAGTTTTTCTTTGATTCATATAAAGGGTTATTATTTAGGATTTCATCCACAGAATAGCAAGCAGTGCTATCTAGTTTCTGACAGGAGAGCAGAAAATTTCCAACAAATTCTGCTTTAATTCTAATAATTAAAGGCTTGAACCGATGACGATTGGTCACTTTGGATGTCAGAGCCTCCTTCTGCCTGGGTGGAAAGACATTTTTGTTTTGCGTCACTTAAAAACTTTACTGTTGTGTAGAAGATTTGAGAGAAACCTTTTTTGCTTGCTGGCTCTATAAAGGGTAAGTTTTTGGCTTTGGGATTTTTTTTTTTAGTACAAGGAGTCTGTATTCCGCCATCTTAGGCTTCCTGTTCTAAAAATCCTTGTTGTATTTAGTCACCATTACTATTTTCTGATTACGTCTTTGGAATTATTGTTCCTCCTACATCCCTATAACCAAAAGAACGACAGCATTACCTAACAAATTTTTAAAGAATCGAATATTGCATACAAGCCGCTGCCATTTATTGTCTGCTTAAAACTACGGATTGAAATGCTTGAATACTTGGGAACGAGACCGACAACTATGATTGAATACGGAGTCCAGTGCATCGTGGAATGCAAACAATAGGGAACGCAAAGTCGATTCTTCGATATTTTACACAAATCACCTAAAAGGCCGTCTACGCAAAATTGTCTAGAAAGGAAAAGCATGTCGACAATTAAAACGGCCAATTACGTGCCAATTTGGTTTTGGAAAGGAAAATGGATTACAGACATTTATACTAGATCGAAACTAGAACCAATATTTTAAAGTTGAAAGTTTTGTATTAACCGTAGAAAGTAGCCCTTGATTCAATCAATGAAAATTGCACAATGAGCCCTGCATTTCAAAGATTTCAAAGGTTTTATTGCAATGCAATGAAAATTACCAAAATAACGTTTCTTTTCATGTTTTTTCCTCAGAGTGTCTTCCAGGCGTGGGAAAGAAGATGATTTTAGGCTTTGTCTTTCTTTCGCTCGGGATTCTCTCGACGGCATCAGCAAGTAAGGTGGCTTCTAAAAAAAAATTTTCTTCGGTAGTAGTAGATGTAAGGGTTAGACAATGAACGCGAGTGTTCTATGGGATACAGTGTCCCGAGCAAAGATAGAATGCCACGAGGCCGCAGGCTGAGTGGCATTCTATCTTGCGAGGGCCGCTATATCCCAAAGGAAACGAGCGTTCATTGTCTAACCGTCTTAGAACATGGTCACACCCACGAAGAATTTCGTTTTTGCGTGCAGATTGTATTTTTGCATTTTAATTTTTTAGTTCTCACCTTGAAATCACGTTGTTATTTTGTTTACGATATTTTCGCTATTGTACGCATGCCTTTGAGGTGCATTATGTTTTAGAGTGCTTCACCGCGCGGTTTATCGCAGTTGGTGTGTAAACAGCCATGAGCCAATACACGGAAATTTGGAACTCGAGGCAGTGATCGCCGCTAAAGATTTTCTAGATTTACACTGGTGAAAGCAGTCTTCGAGGCGCTACAACCACCGACACCAGCAAGTGGGGAATCCGCAGGAAGCTCCAAGAGGCCAAATTAAGTCAAGTTCAAGTACACACTCGTAGTCTGGCAAACACGGAGAAAGAAGTCTGTCCTTCTGTTTCAATTAAGGTCTGAACAGTTCGTATTTCATGTAAAATAATGGTTTTTCTTTCGATTTGCTTTTTGCCATGCTATTATACCGTAAGATTGCATTTTTTTTTGTTAAAACGCAAAAAATAATGAGTGTTTCTAACCGTTGAAGCTGCTGACTTTATCGATTTAGTTGCAAATATTCACAGAGAATTTGTGCATTCATTAGTAGTTTCTACTTAGTCATTAGTATGCTCTATATAGAGCATACTAATGACTAAGTAGAAACTGCTACTGAATGCACAAATTCTCTGTGAATATTTATAACTAAATCGATAAAAACAACAGCTTCAACGGCGATGTCAAAAAAAAATGCAATCTTGTAATAGCAAAGCAAAAAGCAAATCGAAAGAAAAACCATTACTTTACAGCTTTACATGAAATAAGAAATGTTCAGACCTTAATTGAAATAGATTGACAGACTTGTTTCTCCGCGTTTGCCGGACTACGAGAACTTGTCTTTAGTCTCTTGGCTTTCCCAGCGGGTTCCCCACTTGCAGGTGCCGGTGGTTGTAGCGCGTCGAAGGCTGCTTTCACCAGTGTAAATCTAGTAAATCTTGTGGGGCAATCACTGCCTCGAGTTCCTCAATTTCCGTGTATTGGCTCATGGCTGTTTACGCATCAACTGCGGTAAACCGCGCGGGGAAGCACTCTCAGCAAAACACTGCAACTCAAAGGCGTGTGTACAGTAGCGAAAATATCGTAAACAAAATAGCAACGTGATTTCAAGGTGATTGGTGCCTGCGGCCTCGTGGCATTCTATCTTTGCTCGGGACACTATATCCCATAGAACACTCGCGTTCATTGTCTAACCCTTACTAAAATAATACCCTGCAATAATAACTTCAATAATTAGGGAGAACTGAAAAATCACAATTCACCAGAAGATTTCTTTTCATCGGAAATAAAATAATTCAATGAAATGCAAAGAAGATCATCGCAGTTATAGAGGCAACTTTGCAATTGCGAAAAGAAAGCCTGAAAAAAAAATTCCAGACTTCTGCGTTACCGGTGCAGCGCTCTAACCAATTGAGCTAACAAGGCAACTGGGAGCTGGTCATTTCGTCGGTTCGTCATAAACCCGTGAAGGATAAAGATGAAACAGTGAATGTATGTTTATCATATATTAGAACTGTGGGATGAAGAATTAAATGCAAAGAAAGGTTTCGAATCCCGTAAAAGCCTGGATTTTTGTTTCAGGCTTTCTTTTCACAACTGAAAAAGTAGCGTCTATAACGTTAACTGCGATGATCTTTACATTTAATTCTTCATCCCACAGTTCTAATATATGATATTCATCTGTTCATTATTTCACCTTTATCCTTCAAGGGTTTATGACGAAGCGACTAAATGACCAGCTCCCAGTTGGCTTGTTAGCTCAGTTGGTCAGAGCGCTGCACCGGTAACGCAGAGGTCAAGGGTTCGAATCCCGTACAAGCCTGGATTTTTTTTTCAGGTTGAGTAGTTCAAATACTTCAAGTTTCGTCATTAAGCGTCTGACTAGTTTTCGAGATATTCGACATTATTTAAAATGAGGGGTTGTCCATTACCGTTGCTGTGGTGACAGCTGTTGCTAGAAAACCAGTGAGAAAATAAACTTTGGTCATATGTTGAAGAGGTGGTGTAGTATCAAGGAAATCGAAGTTTATCTTCTATGCGGAATTTTGATCTCAAAAGATACACTCCAAGGTCAAAAAACTGTTGCGAGCCTCCTTAATTCGTCATCCTGCAGTTCTAATATATGATATCCATATAGTTATTATTTCATCTTAAAATAATTCTGTTCAAAACCCATATAACGTAATGTTTTAACTTTTTCCCTTCATTCATTTAGTCTTTCATGTGGTCTTGAATTATTTTGCTGTTTCAATAGCAGCAGCTAACACCACTAACTGAAAATTTTGGGTGTGAAATAAGTCTGCAACAAGAAGCAATTGAAATACAATCCCTAAATGCGTTTGTTTGCACTTACAATCATTGGAGACCTAGTTTTTTTTAAACGTTAATATAAAAATCAAGCATTTATTAGTGATAATGAATTTCACACAACTAATCCAGGATTTACTTAATCCGTCTTTGAACAACATCTGAGCAAAAGCCTTAATTAATTTTGTCTCTCATCTTGATGTATAACCCATCTATGATATAGGTTTCTTGCCCCGAAGTCGAAAAGGTGTACCCAGACAACTTATAAATATATAGGCAGACTCTGAGACATTCCTAACCAAAATTATGTAATATTCTTCCAGAGGTTTCCACGTGCAAGCTTGATCTTGGCTTGGTGGTTGATACGACAAGAAGTATCAAGGAATTCAATGTACCAAAAGTGAAGGAAGTCCTTCAGCAAATCATCCAGCGGTTAGACATCTCAGAAAACGGGACACACGTGTCACTGGAAACGTTCGCCTTCGAAAGCAAGCTTCATAACACGTTTGCAAACTCCTCTTTTTACAACAAGGCCTCTGTTCTGGATTTGGTTTCTAGCAGCATTAATCAGCTGTTCAAACCAACTCGCCTGGATTTAGCACTAAAGACTGCTAAGTACCAGATGTTTGCCGATGAGAATGGCAAAAGACCCGGTGTTAGAAAGGCCTTGATTTTGTTTACAGATGGTAGATCGCACCCTGGTTCGGTGGATGAGGATTTTTTTCTGGAAGTTGTAGGGTTGCAGGTAAAACGACAAGTCAGTGAAAAGTAAATGTTGAAATGGTTCTCTAATAATTTGTCGAAAAATACCCTGGGGAGGGTGAGGAATTCACATACAAAAGTGGCAGGTGTGCTGAAAGGGACCAAACTCTCGTTTTGTAGGTGTGGCTTGAATTCATTTTCAGCGTTTAAAGTGCCAGTTCCGTGCTCTTTTGAGGTTTTAAGCAATAGCCTAGAAGTACCCGCCAATACATCTTTGTGGAGGCATACAACATGGAGAAAAGCCTTGTCTTGTTCAAAGTCACAGCACTTATACGATCATGTCGCCTGCAAATCTGCAATATTTTCATTTTCTCCTTCTCCAGTCCAAAGGTGTCCGCTTAATCGTCGTTGCCGTCGGTCCAGATTCCAGAAGACAGAAGTTCCGGGATGTGTTAGAGAGGATGGCAGTTGGCGGAAAAGATGAGCTTCATTTCCTTGACGACTTTGCCAATTCAAAGGAGGCAACCAATGCCATAACGAAATCGCTCTGTCGTAAGTATCTTAATAAAAGAAGAGTTAAACCACCCGTCAATCACCAGTTTGCAAATGATAAAATCTCCAATATGGCATACCCCGAATCACGGCCCAATCACTTGCGATGTTTTGTTTCATAATGTCACTGAAGTGACCCTCCATCACCACGTTTGATTCTTGCTTACATGGGAATTATGGGTGTTGCTTGACGACCAAGCTAAAGCTACTTGAGAAGATCCCAGAAATTAGAAAGTTCTGGTTAGAGGTGCAGGAAGAACACTGCAGTTAAAAGACCAGAGGTTAAAAGGACATCTTGTCTTCTTAATTCCTCAGCAAACCCTTGTAAAAACTCCAAGGGAATGGATGTGGCATTTCTGGTGGACCGGACTCAGAGCTTGGGACAGTCCAACTTTTATGCTCTGAAGGGTTTCGTTCTTCAGATCGTCGACGCTTTAAATATCAGCCGTAATGCTACACATGTAGGCATAGTCCTGTATGCCAAGCATGCTGATGTGATCGCTACGTTTGCTGACGAGAAGTTGTACAGCAACATTGCAGTTCATGACCTTATTGACAAAATACCCGCCGATCTTTCACACCCCACCAGAACCGACAGAGGATTGATGGCCGTAAACAATCAGCTCTTTACTGCGGAGGGCGGGGACAGACCAGACTTTCCAAACGTGCTTATAGTTTTGACAGACGGAAAAACCCATCCTAAATCACAGCCTTTCAAAGAAATAACTCCCCTGCTCCAGGTTAGTCACGTGACAGTCTTTCGGTGTTTTTGTGATCGGTTAGTGTAACTGCTCCATTGTTACTTCCAAAGATTTTATGAACATTAATATATGAAATTCATATATTTGAACTGCGGATAAAGATAGAATTGTATGTACCGGTATTCGCCTGCACCGGTATTCGCAGAGGTCATGGGTGCGATTCCCGTTCAAGCCTGAATTTTTTCAGGTTTCTTCTTTTCAACCGCTTAGGTTGAAACACCTTCACTGCGATGATCTACATACAATTCTAAAGATTTTATGGTTGTTCATATTTCTTTCCAATCATTAAGGTTAGTTTGTCACTGAAGAAGTATGCCAGAAAAGATTAATTTTTTTGTGATCAATTTGGCTGTTATATTTTAGAGCGGGAGAAATAAAAGAAACAAAGATATAAAATATGAAGTTTCATGAAAGGCTGATACATTTGTGACTGTTATATTCCACTCAGAGGCTTAACAATGTTATACTCCTGCTCAACCATTTTTTTAACATTATCTTTTACCTAAAATTTCGACTCGTTGTTTTTGATTTCCGTTGTTCTTTTTAAATACCTTTTGGGATTTAAAGTATAGACTCTGTCTTTTCTTGCTTGTTGTTTTCCGTCAGGTTTTACTCTAAGCATTAATAAATGTCAAGTACAGCATCATCATCATCATCATCATCATCATCATCATCATCATCATCATCATCATCATCATCATCATCATCATCAAGAACAATAACAACAGCAAAATCGCCGCCATGCTAACTTTCACTTTTATATCTCTTTGTCGTTCTCTGCCACGTGCTCAGACTTTATTTCATAAACCATTCTTACCTTCTTTATGTCGACAGGAAAAAGCGGTTCGCATTGTTGCTGTAGGAGTGGGCGAATACCAGGATTTTGAAGGACAACTAGAGGAAATTGGAGGAGAAAATGTTTACAATGTAAACAACTTTGACGAGCTACCGGATCTGTTCGAAGATATTTTGAAAGAAACTTGCAGTAAGTATAAAGGCTGCTCTGTACAAGGGGTGCTAGTTCCATGGAAGCGCAACAGTGTCCACACAGAGCAATTCAAAAATGATAAATATATCTACGCCAGATAAAAGATTACTGCGAAATTCTCAGCGAGGGAGAAGGGACCATCTGAGAGAACTATTCTTGGTGATGACCATCTTCAAAGCATCAGCGTTCTTCCAAATTCATTCAACGTCTAAGATTACAGGGCAAGGGGGGTAAGGAGTAAGCTAAACCTGCGGAGGAAAAGAGGAGACAATGTAAATCCCCCAGTTAGCTCTTTTGTATTTTTCCCGCTGGCTTGTTCTCTTCATCAGCTGCCTTTAATCTCCACATGTCTCAGAAAACCGTTTCTTAGCTGCAGTAGAACCAGAGTTGTCCCAAAAGATAACTCAGCGAGGTTTTACATGTAGTCTCTTTTCTTTCTTTTCTTTAATTTTTGCTAATTTGAAATCTTCCTGCATCATTCACTTGACAAAATAGCCGTTTTGACTTATAAGGACTCTACAGAAGTTGTCTACTCTTTAACTTAAACACATCATTTTTTTGCCAAGGAAAGTAAAAAAATTGCTCCTTAAAAGAAGAAGAAAAAATTGGCATAAAAACCGTCGGAAAATTCGTTGCTTTGTTTTTCCTTTCTGTCTCTATTGATCATCGTCCAATTTCTTCTGAAAGTATCACTATATAGCTATAAAAATTTAAGTTCGCAGGAAAAGTGGGATCATGTGACTGCGAGCAGTTCGTCCTTTTTTCTTCAGATCCTACGCGTGAGTAGAAATGAATAAATTCGCCGCTCGTGCGCCTCAATCATCTCGCCAGCTTTTCGCTAAAATTAGCGGAAGAAAGAGACTGCTTGCAATCTAGTAGAGCAAAATCAGTAATTTCACAGAAAACTGTTAATTTGAAAGGTAACACTCAATAAGTAAAAACATGTACGCTCCCATCAAGAAATGAAAGACTACTTCATTGCTGCATTTCTCCCCGACTTCCTTTACAAAATTGTGATTTTCTTTGTTAAAGTTGCATTACCGTAAACTGTCGCTTATGAGCCCTGGGCTTATACAACTTCGTAAGGGGTTTTGGGTGAGCTTATAAACGGAGGGGCCTATATCCGGAGGGGGGGGGGGGCTGATAAGCGGAATTAAAAAACGTTTGGAAATGAGCCACAGCAGTGTTGATCGAAATACGTTTTTAATTTACTGGTTTTTAATTAACCTTTAAAACGCCATAATAAATCGAATTTGTTTTAATTTTAACAACAAAATCAAAGCTGTAACAACAGGAAAGTAACCGGAACGTAACAAATCAGAAGCTCAGAGTTCATCTTCGCAGTGTTCTGTGGGAGTGCTTAATATTAAGAAAACAAGGAAACCTAGAGGGGGGCTTAATCCCGGGGGGGTTAGAAGGGCTTAATCCCGGGGGGTTTAGAAGCGGCAGTTTACGGTATTTCAAGTTTGTTTTAATTAGAATACCGAATTTTCGTAATGGTATTCAACATTAAAGCACTTACTTTGAAAGACTGATTCCTTAGGTTTCATTTGGTGGGTTGATTGTTGGGCTGGAGGAAACTTCGACGAATACATCGATCAAAATCTGGTGTCACCCCAAATCAACTGACAGAAAAAAGGGAAGGCTAGGATACCAAGAGTTAATCAGTTTATCGCGAAATCTACTAGATGTTTTGTTACATTTAAGATTTTTTTGGCAAACAGGTGCGGATGGTGAGTTCACTGACTGGAGTATGTGGTCTGACTGTGATGTGACCTGTGGGACGGGAAAGCAAGAAAGAAGCAGGACCTGCACTAGCCCCTCCCCCCAGGGGTATGGAGATGCTTGCGCTGGTAAAAGAAAGGAGGCCAGAGTCTGCAAGGAGGGAAGCTGTCCAGCAGGTAAAAATTTAGCTTTGACAGTTTTTGTGCGTTTCCATTCTGTGAGAAACTATGAGCCTTTGTCCGTCCTTAATTAAATTACTGGACTAGAAATGGATTTGAAAACAAGGTGTGAATATGGGAAATTGCAATGAAGTGGTGGATCATTTCTGTGTATTCTCTGATTAAATGAGGGGTGTATTTTCCAAATGTGACCCCAGTTAATATTTACACCTCAAGTTTTTTCTTCCGCTAGAATAGTGGACAAGCTTCCTGCGTTAACTAGTTTTCTTTTAATATGAAAATGTAGGTTCTCCTTACTGTCCTCCGTACATTTCTTTTGAAACTAGAAGGAAAATTTGCCTAAGTATCAAGACATCTTATCCTCGATGATAATTTTTCTTTATTTTCATGACTTCAATGTTTGAACAAGTAGAGATGATGTAATGAAAAGATTTCGAAAGATTCATTTTCGTCATTGTTAGGGCTTTTAGAAGTTTTTAAGCTTTTAACCTTTAAAAAGGTTAAGCATACCCGACAGCTCTTTCTAGTGAAACATCTGTTTTGGAGGTGTAATTTGACAGTCTCAGATATTCGAGTCTAATTCTAATCGAACTTCAATCCTTTTTTTCAACTGTTGGAACACCGTAAAAGTAATCTCGCTTTTTGGAGAGACAAAGTGTCGTTCAAGGACAAAAAGGAGTCTGACTTTTTTTTTTATTTTCGGTTAGTATATTCATGGGAAGTAATCCTTTCCGTACTGTATTCTCTACCACTTAAATACTTAGTTAAGAAATATTACCAGATACAAAAGCATACCTTGGAAAGCCCTCAAATCGTAAATTTTATCGCTGGGTGTCATTAGTCTTTCCCAACTGATTTTTGTTTTATTAATAGTGAGTGACAGTTCAGACATTTCTGAACCAGAGATGTTGACTGAGGAGTGACTTGGAGAAATAGAGTCAATGACATTAACATTACCGGTACGTACTGTGTGTTGGTTTTTCAAATAACTAGACAGTGATTTTCGCTAGGGACACTAATTTATACCGGCGATTAAAACAAACTAGTTCTGGAGAAGGAGAAGGAGAAGGATAATTAAAGAATCAAACACGAGAGGAGTGCAATACTCCTGTTATTTTGGAAACTCGGTCTCTCCAAAGAAGGTGGCGATGGTGTATTGCGTCATATGCCTTCAGTGTAGAACCAATCAGGTCGCTGAAAACTACAATAACTTGTGACGAGAAGAACATTACATAGAACTTCCGCTTCTTCTGCCGTATTTCTAGACATTACAAGGAAGAAATGCCTCCCATCCACGCTCCACAAAAAATAGCCATGCAGTCCACTGAAACATAAAGGATGACAAAGTCTTTCTCGCCGTGTTTACAGAACTACAATACACACTGTGGCTCAAAAATTGACTTTTATATATGCTTTTGTGTGTGGATAGACTTCATGCTATGAGGGACAATCTTGGGAATTTACCGTAAGGAGCATGAAATTAATCCGATACATGTAATCTTTTCTTCTTCTCACATTAACAGGCTCTGATCAAGGAGCGATTTTCATTTGTTGAGGAGCAAAGTATAACGACACGAGGGAAAACAAAGGCGGTGCCATAATATTGCAGTTTAGTGGAGTATAAAATGTGCGCGGATTATGGGTTCCTGCACCGGGCCCCAGCGCAATTGTATAGGGATAACACGAGCACTTTTATGCCTTCAAATGACTGATGTAGGGAAACTAAGGGACATTAAAAGAACACGAAAATGAAATGTCGATGATCTGTGTCTGTTTATTTCTGTTTGGAGTGTGAGAGAGCGACGTAAAAAACAGTGAGTAGTGCGATTAATAAGAATGTCTTTGGTCACTTGCGGTTTGCGTCTCTCTTTTATAGTGACATAACATGAGTTGTGAAGCCAATAAGAATCGTCCTATCTGAACAGAGATCTCATTTATATTTAAGAGACACTTAATCATATTCAAGGAAAGAACATTGAGGGGATCATGATCCGGTAGTGGACAGCAGACGCACGAGCAGCCAATAAAGCGCGTGTGAACACCCAGAAAAAACGTTTAGAAGTGAGACCCTGGATCTGTTGCCAAAGAAATATGCTGAAAGAAAGAAAGAAAGAAAGAAAGAGAGAAAAAGGGAAGGAAAAGAAAGGAAGGAAAGGAGGAAGGAAGGAAGGAAGGAAGGGGAGAGGAGGAAGGGAGAAATCAACTCGTAGTGAATTTAAAACTGAACTGGGCGAGCTGAAGGAATAACAAAAGCGACTTTTGCCCTCTGGAAAAGAGATCTGAAAAATAGCCACGCGCTTTTAACCAAAATTTATCCGGGTCACTGTACTGTGAAATTAGAACTAAGAATTCACATTCTCAATAACGATTTTTATAAAATACTTTTTTGTCCTTCATTGCTGAAGATCTTTGGTTTAACTAGGCTCAAACTGGCTGACATTGAAAACATGAGAGGCAAAACCTGAATATGCTTTAGATCAGCTGAGCTGGCAGCGAAAGACGATGTTGCAACTACCGCAAGCAGACCTCTTACAAGAACTGGCTATAATAAACCCATCTCTTTCCAAGCTTTGGCTTGAATGGGAAGCAACACACAATAAACCTAGGAACGAACATGTCTATGAAAATAAACAAGAAAAGAAATAATGATCAACAGGTCTGTAAAAAGAGAAAGAAAACTACCTCGAATTTTCGTTATATTCTAACACAGCTCCATTTCAAATTTAACTTATGTTAAAAATGTTTGTTTTTAAGGCTCTTGCTGTTCTAAAGCCGGGCGGCAGGAAGACATGAATTGATACAGGAAGCAACATGACAAAATAAAAGGACTTCTTGCTCCTTTTGTTCTTAAAGTCATATTTAACAACAACAAGTTCTGATATTACAGAAAGGTATCCGTAGTAACTGACGCAGGAAGCATTGTTTGATAATGAAAGTCATAATGTATTTTTTACCAAATGAAGATATCATAATAGCCGTTTTTTTCTTGTTATCTCCACGCACTCCACCAGCCAGTGAAAAAAATTAAATTAAAGCCTATTTATTTGACTATGGGAAGATCTGAAGGCGACATTGAAAAAGCTATAATTTAAATTACCAGGAAGAGGAATTGGAACAGGAAGCAACTGTTGTTATAAACCAATGAATGAGGAATTGACAGCGACTTCGTTCTTCTTGGCATTGAAAAATATATTGATATTTCAGTGCCCTAAAACTGGAAAAAAAACAAACTAGAGAACATATATGAAAACTTCCGGTTAAACAAACCACGGAGGTCAAAATGATACAGCCAACCCAATTGAAACAGTAAGAAATGTTCGAAACCTTTCAGTAACAACTTTTAAAAGCGACTTCCTACTTCTTGGTGTCAAAAAAAGTACTTTGGGGGCATAAATTTAAGTGCTGTAAAAGACGGCTACTTCCGCGGTGATTAATTGCCCAATTTAAAAGCGATTATTTAAATGAAATGGAAGCAGAATTATTACAGGAAGGAAAATGCTGATACATGAGAAACTCAAAAACAACTCAGTTTACGTACATACGTATTGTCTAGAGCCACATAGAGTAGACATAAAAACGCATCTAGAAAACATCTCCATAGCTTTTGTTCTTATCTCCCCCTTATCTTCCCCAAAACTTACACATTTGCGAAAAGCCAATTTTATTGACGTTAAAAACGTAATAAATGATAGCGATGCTCAAAAAATCTTTAATTTAAATAACAAAAAAAAAAAAAAAAAAAAAAAACAGAACGAGACAGGAAGCACGTTTCTGGGGAAGGTCGAAAGTATGAAAGTGGCAGATGTCATCTTTCGCCTCCATTTAGTTACCTGAAGGCGAACACAGCACAGCACAGAGCCACAAAATCAAGGTAGAGAAATCATGTTTATAAGTTTTAGTGCACTTATAATCTGTTAAATTCATGCTAGTTTGATTACTTTGGTGTTATGTCAAATAAGTTATCTCCCATTCAAAGGTTTTTATCACCCCGCCACTCCCGAGTCAAACCTTGAGTTAATATTGTTTTAGCTTTTGAGTCTATGAAGGCAATTCTTAAGTTTGAACATTCAGCTAAAAGGTATTGAGCAGTAATTTCCTTATGCTGTATAAAGTGGGTCTCACTTTCGAGTCCGCGGATAAAATCCTACAGTGTGGATGAGACCTTATAGTGTGACCTTCATTCAAACGTAGGTTATTGAGGAATACTTTCCTTTGGTACCTTTGATTATGCTGTAAGACGTAATACTATCTTTTGAACCTGTGGATGAAATCCTAAAGTATGACCATTCAAATGAAAGCTATTGAACAGTACTTTCCGGTAGTACTGTTTGTTATGCTGTACAAGGTGGTTCTAACCTTTAACTCTTCATTGCGACCAACTACAGTTTATATCTTGTGCTGCGCCATTGAGAGGGAAAGACTTATTTCTCATCATCGGTCAACTCTTTAGAGCTAAGGCAGTGCTAGGAGTGCTCACCCGATTTTTTTAGCCATTAAACTGAATTAAAAATTGACCTAATATCTTGGGTTAGTGTAATACAACTCTGAACAACCTTCTACGCAGTTTGCTGTAACTTTCTACATCAAATATTTGAAACATTTTACTCTGAGGCCGGAAAAAGGAAAAAATCGAAGCGATTTCAATTTTGGAAAAAATTTAAAACAAAGGGCATCATGGCTGATATCAGTGTATATACAGCTTGCGCGTCTCTTAATGGCCTCACCCCAGTAGGTAAGTTACTAAACTTCTTTTATAAATTGGTATTAAAATATAAAACAGTATATTTCTTTAAAAGATCCTCTTGGAAAGGGAAAAAAATCATTCTTTGCCAAAACCAAAGTTTTATTTCATTACTGTCATGATTTACTTGGAACTGTCAAGAGAGGATATAGCCCCTTTATGCTCTGTTGGAACTGTATATAGACTCCTATACTCCCTTGATCTCGCTCAATAAGCCTCTTCTTGTCGCTTGGGTCTAAAATCAAGTACTGGGGATAAATGAAAGCAGAATTGTGGAAAAGGTGCTTTTCAGAAAACAGTACCCGGGAAACTACTCTATAACTCGAATGCTTTAATACTTGAAGGCCGAAAGGTCCTTGCGAGCACAAATTGCGAACACAAATTTACGAACAAGAGCATTGAGCAAGGTTGTCTTGCGAGCAGCCAACCCTTAGGAAAAAGCTATTGACAACTAGCGAGAATTTTCTCACAAATTTAGAAAGTTGCTTCTTCAACAGAATGTTAACGCAAGTTTTCAAATGCGACGTTCACTGTGAATTTTATTATCTCACGAAATCAGTGGCATGCTGCGTTGCATCCTCTGACTTGAGCCTTGGTTAGCTACTCTAGCGTCGTATCGCGAATCACTTGTAGGAGAATTCCGTATTTTGATCACTTTTCTGCAACACACCTTCAGGAGAATTCCAGCATGTGATCACTTGCGAAAATTATGCGAGCGCGAACAAACTCAACTTTGTGTATACGGACAGGTTATTATTATAACAACAACAGGTTTTATTACAAGTTTTTGGTTCCACCCGCAAACGAGCACCCTTCGGAATTTTACGAGCAATTCGAGCGGAAGTCAAATGTTGCAGCTGTTGCGATCACTTAAAATTTTAAAAACACAATTTAATACCTCTGGTTTGAAGACATCTGGTTGTAAGCATATAAATCTCTACCAAATAACTTGCCAGCATTTAGCTAGAATTCATTACGCCTTTTATTTGAAGTTTTGACTAACAGTTTTCTTTAATGTTCCTTTAAAAGGGGGTGTTCATAAACGCATAAATGTGACAGCCCAAAATTTCGGCACGACTTGTACTGTTTGCAATGCACAAAGACCCCACTTTCTTGTTTCTTGTTTTAAATTCATCGTAAATTGAAGTAATTCAAATTTATTCAGTAAAGCAACTGATATAGCTCGGTAACTAAACATTGTAAAACTTTATTCCGGGAATAGTCCAATGCAAAATAGTATATTACATGTCATTTCATCGATCCAATATATGCGTGACATTTCGGACAAGGCAATAAAAGACTTGTCGAAAGATCATATTATTGTTACCAGGAAGACGATTTAGCGAGCAGACGAATTACTTTTTAAAATAACATACACTTATAACTTTATAATTCGGTAAATTGTGTATATAATTCGGTAAATTCGGTAAATTCCGGGTGAGTGTAGTCCTGAGAAGGACTGTTTGAGGTGACATTGACTGACGTTTCGACAACCTGAGCGGAAGTCATCATCAGAGCATGAGAACCCTCAAGCCTTAGAAACGGAAAGTTCGGTCATCTGAAATGACCGAACTTTGATCCCTACCCGCTAGAAGACAATAGGAGCCGTTGACATAGCCTCCCACGCAGTCGTTTTTAGGGGAGTCGTATTACCCTCCTGGGGAGGAGAGTAATACGACTACCCTGAAAACGACTGCGTGGGAGGCTACCGTTGACAGAGCACACGGTCGGATTCTCCCCTGGCCTCTAGTAAACGAATGTTAATCGTCAGTCGCACGTCAACACTTGACAGAGCACACAGTTGG
The DNA here is from genome assembly GCA_964017195.1 of Siderastrea radians. Taxonomy (NCBI): domain Eukaryota; kingdom Metazoa; phylum Cnidaria; class Anthozoa; order Scleractinia; family Rhizangiidae; genus Siderastrea; species Siderastrea radians. Next base: position 73,728,820 of record OZ024888.1, on the reverse strand, counting down.
ACTCTCGTGTGTTCTCTGGTATAACGAATGTTAACCATCAGTCACACGTCAACTTTTCACGGTGCTTGCGAAATATCGAAACATCCGAGCGCAAGAACCGCTTCGCTTCGTTTTTTTTACTTGCGGTTCAGCTTTTCGATAGTTCGCCTCCGCTTCCTCAGACATGCCGTACTGAGCCGAATAATTTTAAAAATAGTCCGGCGACGCGAGTAAACGTGACAGACAATACGACACGCAGTCAGTCCACCTTTTTCAGTGCGAGATTAGGGAGGGGAAGGCTAGGTGGGAGGTTGTTATAATTTGAAATTGTTGTACAGGCAAGCATTAGATGACCTGGACTTGACGTTTCCGGTCATTTACTGCAATATTCTAGTAATGAATTTGGGTGAATTGGAAAAAATATAGATATATATATTCTCATACCTATTACAGTTATGCTTCATTCACTTTTGTTTATCATTAGAAATTAGCAAGGGTAGGGTGAGTTGACATTTTTTTATTGTCAGGAAGTAAGATATGTTCTTCACTTCCGTTTACAATTCCACTCAGTGAGTCTATGATTAGTACTGTTTGTGTTACATTGAACTGTATGAGGCGCAACACCCGCCAGTTCAGATGGACAAAAATATTAAGTGCGATCTTAATTCTGTGATTAGTACTGTTTATGTTACATCGAACTGTATGAGGCGCAACACCCGCCAGTTCGGATGGATAAGAGCGATCTTAAATTTTGTGATCAGTACTGTTTATGTTACATCGAACTGTATGAGGCGCAACACCCGCCAGTTCAGATAAACGAAAATATGAAGTGCGATCTTAAATACTGTGATTAGCACTGTTTATAAAATTTAAGTCATACCTTGGTTCTGTCCAGCGTTCTTCTTTTATTCTCTTCGGCTAGTTCCTTCCATTTGGCCTAGTAAGCACGACCCAGTTATTTAGCACGCGAATAGGTGTCTCTTTCTTTCTGTTTTCGAATTTTCTTGGCCTCTCTTTCCATAATCCGAGACAATAGTTTTCTTTTGTTTCTTTCATTTGACATCCCGCGTTTCTCATCGATTGAATTTTCACGAGAGCGTCGTGACATGATCGTTCTTTCGAAAGCGCGCGCTTTCCCTTCAATTCCCGCTTTCAAGGCTTGTAACGCGATCGCTGGCCAGGTTGCCTCTGGCTTGCATGTGTGCCCGCTATTCCATAATCCGATATACCAAATTCGAATGGGCAGCGGCTTATCGCAAAACAATAGCGAAAATTGCTTACTACAGGGAAAGTACAACAAAGGAATTTTGAGCAAATTGATCTCTGTGGCGCAAATTACCGAAATACATCACAATGATAACGTTAGGGGGTTAAGCCGTGATTTTATAGGCTGTGAAGACTGTTAAACGTGATTGGTGGGTTTCGATCCGTCTTTTGTTAGTCAAGTACTTGATTTCGTCCGTTAAGCTGTCGGGTGACAGTAACGAACAGTAACTTGTCGTTACTGTCGTTATTGTCAACAGTGTCGACAATAACAAACTACGGGCGACAATTTACAGAAAACCGACACATACCGACAGACTACTCGACCAATCATCTTACAACCCAACTTCTCACAAAGCTACGACTATACGGACCCTGACAAGCGCGTGCAACTAGTTTGTGACTCACCCGACAACTTAACGGACGAAATCAAGTACTTAGACAACATTTTCAACAAGAACAATTACAATCGGGACTTTTTAGACACAACACTTACAGAAACTCCGAACCAGACGTTACGAACACTAACGCGACACCTGTCACTACTGCAACCATACCTTACATCAAAGGGACTTCTGAAACTATCGCACGAATCCTACAACCCTACAACATCCGCGTTGCTCACAAACCTATGACTACTTTACGACAGCTACTGACGAACGTTAAAGACAAAGACGAACCGAGCGACAGACGGGGAGCAGTTTACAAAATCAAATGCTGCGACTGCCAGGCCACTTATATTGGTGAGACCGGCAGAAATTTGAACGTCCGACTGACTGAACACAAACGAGCGACTAGAAATGGTGATATCAACAATAACATTGCTGAGCACCATTTAAAAACAAACCACAGAATCGACTGGGACTCTGCTGAATGCGTTACCTACAGTACGGACTACTATCAACGAATCACTCTGGAAAGCTGGTTTACTAACTTAGAGCAAACACCACTGAACTGTTGCAAACAGCTACTTGCACCTTACAAACGACTGATTGCCGACAATAACAAGACAGACAAACAATAGACAAACCGACTTATTTGACTAACAATAGACCAACGGACATTTGACTAACAAAAGACGGATCGAAACGCACCAATCACGTTTAACAGTCTTCACAGCCAATAACATCACGGCTTAACTGACAGACGACCAATGACATCACGAGATCGTCGACCAATCAGGACAACGACCAGAGACTTATAACATCTACTGACGATTCACAGTTCACTTGACTCTGATGATGACTTCCGCTCAGGTTGTCGAAAAGGCAGTCAATGTCACCTCAAACAGTCCTTCCCAGGACTACACTCACCCGGACGATCACAATTTACTGAATTATGATATGACTCCTGGGTTCAAACCATTTACACTTATAACATTGTTTTGCTAAAATGATTTAGCAAAACAAAAAAAGCTACATTTTAAGCATGAGCCAACACGAACTGTGCAGATTTTGTACAGATTTGGCAAACTTTTTCCATTCCGTTAGAGAGTTCTTCTGACTAGGTTGTATTTCTTAGATTTATAAATTTTTGAGATACATGATAAGTGACTCTGAATTAGGATTTTATTTACAACATTCAGGTATTTTGTTAACATACAGAGCTTAATACAGAGCGCAGCAAACTTAAACCACGACGAATTTTTCTGTTACAAGTTTCTCAATATTAAAGGCAAACTTAAAAAACCTCGACGTTTCGACGTCGTCATGACGCCATTATCAAGAGAAAAATAATTATTCTGATTGCGAGAAGACCTATTGAAAGTTAAAAAAGTTGCCTTTTTTTTATTTTGCTCGATTTAATTTGCTCGCGTACTTCAGATAATTTGCCCGAATTTTATGTGACAAGTGAAATTTGCTCTTGAAGATGGATGGTCAAAGAAAGTTTTCCACAGATTTCTGGAAACCTGCCCCGCATTTTCAGCTGCGTGTCGCACTGAAAGGTACTGCTGCCGGAAGCCAAAACTTTAATTTAACTTGCCTTTAATTGAAAACCGAGACATTTATTTGTAGATAAATTTTCTCACATACTTTGTGCAACTTTTCGGCTTTCCTTCTTTAGGCGCTTGCTGCTCCACTGTCCAAAAGCCACTCCGGCATATATTCGAGGACATTCGTCATAGAAAATTTGCTTATCCGTGTACACGGTCAAATAATTTGTCAGAGAAAACTTGTCACAGAGAGCTTGCTCGTGTGGACCAGGTTAAATTTACAAATAGCAATAAGTCCGTGAGATAAGAAATTTTTTTGGAGTTTTGATGATATGACAGCAAGAAAACATGATGTTAGAGAGCACATCCTCGTGCCGCGTGATAATTACTTTCAATCCATTACAAATAACAATTACAAATTTTATTTATGTCTTAGGATATTGCACTTAGATGGAAGTGAAAATTGTTTCGCATAGAAAAATCTGCATTTTCTTAGCTTTCATATCCGTCCCCGAGATTTTGGCTAGATAGGTATTAAAGAGACTAGTCTTTTGTTATCAACTCTGGTTTTGCTGCAAACCGGTGACATAACTAAATGAAACGCTACTAATGTTTGGGGTTTAAAACTAAATGTCTTCTCAAAATGGTTGCTTGCGGGGATTTCTACATGGGGTATCCACATTTCTAAGCTTTCAAATGATACAATAAAATTAGAAATTCGTCAATAAATTGTGGGAAAATAATTTTATTTACGCGTGACAACTGAGCTGAAAGCCGCTCAAAAGGACAATTTGCCCCGTGATACCTTGCGGGCTGTGTCCACCCTCCTTTGATCTAGAGGTAAGCTCTGTGTGTTCACGAGAATGTGGTATTGGGTTGCAAACTGGTGATATAAACATGACGCGCGGCAAAATTTTTGCAATATAAGGTCAAACTATAGTGTAAATACAGGGACATCTACATTCTCTTACCCTTCAATTGGCACATATAAGAAATTCTTTGGAATTTTTCGATGCCAGTTCTTAGAATACATTACGTCATTTGAATCGACCAATCAAAGATTGCTTTAAAAAAGCCGTATCATAGCCTTGTTCTAAAATTAGATTGAAAATATCATTACTGAAAGAGGCTCATGCATGGAGGGGATCATCACTTCTTAACAATCCTGGAGGAGCAAAGAGCGTCCACCAGAAACCGCCTTCAGTTGAAGCATTTCCAGCGGCCCTTGGTTGCACAGCTTGGCTTGGCTTCATTCTTGTCCCACCCCGGATCCTTTCCTGCTGTACTGGTTTTGGTTTCTGCAGCATACTGTATTTAATGGGGTCGGCTAGGGCACCATTCTTCGTCTGGCCTCTACCCTTTGACCTGCCCGGCATGGGTGGCCCTACCAGGAGTTGGAAAAAAAAAACACTCCTACCGGCATTGCTCTAGTGGTCATAGAGGCACACAATCCACCCCAAAACTCCAAGGTGGTCATCCCATCGAGGTGGTTTTATATATAAATGGTTAATCATATTTGTTTTTGTGCCATTTTTTATTCAGGATTCCGGAATAGTTTGTGAGGCAAGATGAAAACTCTTGGTGTTGTGGTTTTTGTGGTAGGGATATTCGCCATAACTTCTGCGGGTAAGCAGAACACTGACAATTAAAACAGTTTCCCTGATTTTTCTATGTTAAATTAAACGATTTTTGTAATACTTGTTTTTAACAGAAGTTTCCAGATGTAGACTTGATCTTGGGTTAGTGGTTGACACGACAAAAAGTATCAAAGAAGAAAACGTCCCCAAATTGAAAAAGGCACTTCAACACCTCATACAACAGTTTGACATCTCGGAAGAGGGGACTCACATCTCCTTTTTAACGTTTGCCAAGAAAAGTATCCTTCATAACAAGTTTAACGATCGCGAGTATTACAGCGAGCAGGCCATTCTAAATTTGACATCCAACTGCATTGAGCTGAGCAAACCAACTCGCCTTGACTTAGCGTTATCAAAGGTCAAAGACGAGATGTTCACTGACGAAAGTGGACAAAGAAAGGGTGTTGAAAAGGTTATGGTCCTGTACGCAGATGGACGATCGCACCCAAACACGAAGGATTTCTACCTGGACGTTGTAGCACTTAAAGTGAGAGCCTTAGCAATAAAGTAAACGTGCAAACATTATGCACATTACAGTGGCAGACCCAAAACGTCATGTTATGGTGGGGGGTGGGGAGGGGGGTTGAAGGGATTAGGGGCTGAGAAGAAAAAATAGTAGGCAGGGTGAACTTGTATCAAAAGTAAGGGGGTGGGGTTGGGGATGTCCATTTCCCTAGTTCTGCCATTGAGTCATATCTTGTGTTTGCGCAGTTTAATTTAACGGGACTGTCAAAATGCCAACTGTTTTAAATTCTCAAATATTAGGCCATTGCTTGCTAATTTTTAGACAATTATGTGGACAGTCCATGTAAAACTTCGGAATTCCTTAATATATTTTTCAAAAGAGTCTGAATATCTACTAGAAACCTAATGTGGAACCTTCCAGAGTATTCGGGAACTTTTAAAAGGGATATTATAAGATGAATTCAGAATCACAAATCACTTAAAACTTTGTTGCAGACTATAGTTAGATAGGAAAGGAAAATTACACTGACAGTAACAATTTCGTAACAAGATAAGTTGTGTATCAAAATTTGCTTTAAACTTTTTATAAATTATGGGTTGACAGGAAAAGAAAATTGCCTTGGCAGTAACAAATTAGTGACAACATAAACTGAGTATCATAATTCAAGTTTGTTTATTTTGTTTTGTTTTGTTTGTACTCACTTGATAAGATTGATAAGAAAAGAAAATACGATTATCTTGACAGTAAAAATTTTATTCTTTTTAGGCGAAAGGTGTCCGCCTTGCTGTCGTTGGCATCGGTCCAGAAGCAAAAAAGTCAAAGTACCGTAGCCTTTTGGAAACGATTGGTGGCAAAAACATGTTTTTTATTGATGACTATGCCAGTCTTGAGGATCACATAGGCGAAATAATGAACATGACCTGCCGTAAGTACAACCAAAGGTTTGCAACGCTCAGTCTCAGTGAGGTTGAAAAATTCCATACGGACATCCAACTGATGGACTTACAGCAACAACAAAATAATAATAATAATAATAATAATAATAATAATAATAATAATAATGGCGGCGAGTACATAGCACATACACGTCTCGCACTGCTATAATAATAATAATAATAATAATAATAATAATAATAATAATGATAATAACAAAAATAATAATAATAGTAAAGATTAAATAACTGATTCAATATGCATAATATTGTTAGAAAACACTTACAGATTTATAGCAGCAATTAAAATGTCTTCAATATAACGTGCGCTTAGTTTGAAAATATTTCCATCGCACATAGTCATATTATACATAAATAGTGTCACACTAGAAAGATTAATATAACTATTAATTGGTCTTGATTGCTTAATGTAAAGTGGCCCTTCAGGCAGACAGCCGTGTATAGACTGTGGGAATCAGATAACCATAAATAATTTAGTTGATCAGAAAAGATGATGCACTGAGTCCGCGAAAGCAAGAAAGCAATCCTGCTTCTCTCTTTTTTCTTCAATCCTTTTGCTTTTATAGTCATTGTGGTTTGTCCTCGGATCTGGCAGGCAGCTACACAAGTGACACGTGAAAAAGTCAATAAGGGCACGTAAAGAGGATCCTTGTGGTAGAACCTGATCAGAATTACGCGAGGATCTTTTTCAATCGTGTCAGAAGTTTCGGGTCTTATTGTAAAGGAAAACTGGAGTATTATTTGATGAAATGCCGCCTGGAACTTACATAGAAGCGAAAATTAATTTCGTTTACATTTTTTCCAGAAGAACAAATAAGTAGTTGAGAGTGTTTAAGCTGAGACAAATATCGCTTTAAAAGATCCTAAGACAAACTAGGAGATCAGAAAATGACATGAAGTATTTTCCTCATATGTTCCTCCTTGGGGGATCCTGTGTTAAATCAAAGCACAGGCAGCGAAAGCACAAAAGATTGCACTTTAATCTGACTGAACATAGGCTTTGTAAATTCTTTCAGCACCCAATCCCTGTGAAAACTCCAAGGGAATGGACTTGGCAATTTTGGTGGACCGGACTAGGAGCTTGTCTGAAGCGAACTACAAGCTCCTGAAGGGCTTCGTTGCTCAACTCATCGATGGCTTGAATATCGGTCGAGATTCTACACATGTTGGCTTGATCTTTTTTGATAGCAAGGCAAAAGTGATCAGCACGTTTGCAGACGAGTCTCTGTACACCAAGGATGCTCTTTATCAGCTTGTTGAGAAAATATCCGACCGGCGCTACAAGCCTACCCGCACCGACAAGGCACTGATAGCCGCCAACAACAAGCTCTTCACTGCGGAGGGAGGAGACAGGCCAAAGTTTCCAAACGTCCTGGTCATCCTGACAGATGGAAAAACCAACCCTGCATCAAAACCTTTTGCCGAGATAACTCCCCTCTTAAGGTTAGCGTCAATTTTGAATTCAATTTATAGCCAAACGATAAGGATTCCTGTAAAAATTTTATGCACTACGTTTTTACTTTGGATGCTTTTAAATGACCAATTGCTAATTCTGGAGATAAGAAAACATAAGACAACAAAGGAGACTGTACACGGTTGAAGTAACAATACTTTGATGATGACTCCCGCACTAGCCTGTTCCAGGCTCTCGGTTTGTGGGGAAAGAGCGAAAAAGCGGGCGAGCGCGGAAAAGACGAGCGGGGACGAAGGCGAGCGAAGGAAAGAGAGCCTGTAAGAATTTCTTTAACGGCCCTCTGTCGGTATAGCAGGAGCTGCTATACCCTCTGATTGGCTAATTTTGACAGGAAATGCGGATATCGCGCGATCCGCGCGAGCCATCTTTGTCAACTGACGCCGACTGATACCTGATCGGAGTGTTGACGAAGTGTTGACATTTCCTGTCAAAATTAGCCAATCAGAGGGTATAGCAGCTCCTGCTATACCGACAGAGGGCCGTTAAAGAAATTCTTACAGGCTCTCTTTCCTTCGCTCGCCTTCGTCCCCGCTCGTCTTTTCCGCGCTCGCCCGCTTTTTCGCTCTTTCCCCACAAACCGAGAGCCTGGAACAGGCTACTCCCGCACAGGTTGTTGAAACATTAGACCAATGCCACACGTCGAACTTTACATGAGTCAAACCTAATGCAAATGAGCAAAATCTATTGTTTTTGCTAATTTGCATTAGGTTTGACTCATGTAAAGTTTGACGTTTGGCCAGGGCCTTAGTCACTGTCGCCAACGGTCCTTTTTAGGAGTACATTCACATGGTCAATCATATACAGCCTTATTAATAACATTTAGGCCATTTAAGTTTTGAAATTGCAAAACTTACATCACTTCAAAACGTTCAGCTCCCGCCAAATCACGCTTTTCAGTCAGCTGACAATAAGCCAATCAAGATTTGAACAGTGTGCAAAAGACCGGATCACTGTGTTAAAGGCTACGTTACCTTAACTCTAACCGGGCCCAGGCTTATACGGAAATCTCACCGTGAAGGTCTTTATATTGCATCTTCTAATGATAGATTTTTCATCCACCCACAGGACAAAAACGTTCACATGATCGCTGTTGGAGTTGGCCAGTATGTGGATTTTCAAGGTCAATTAGAAGAAATTGCAGGAGAGAATGTTTTAAACACAGACAATTTTGACGAATTGTCGAATTTGTTCGCTGGCCTTCTGAAGAAAGCATGCAGTAAGTAACTTATATCGAATGGGTAGCTACCGTGAAACATTAGACAAGAGCAACTGAAGTTTGTCTTGTCACTTTTTGTTTTTTGTTGATTACTCTGTTGGCAGTCATTTGACTTCGTTAGCCAATAGCAATTACCCTTCCACGGGCTAGATCTCGTGGTTGTTGCAGAGGAAGCCCAGGGTCAAGATAGCATTCTAATTTTTGCTATTTGCATGGGACTTCTTGCACTTTGGGGCCTTATGCGCCACATGGCGTAAAGAGGCCTAAGTAAGTAAGTCTTAAATTTTGTCCCTGACCTCTGCGATACCGGTGCAGCGCTCTAACCAATTGAGCTAACAAGCCAACTGGGAGCTGGTCATTAAATTGGTTCGTAATGTACCCGGCAAGCCTGATTTTTTCCATCCTCGGAGACCCAGGGGCAGCTAGTCGGGACGACGGCATTTCCATGGGCGAAAGTTTACAACAAGAGCGGGAGAGCCCCTGGGCACTTACTCTCACCGAACGAGTTCCAGAAGCGTTTGAAATCCCGCCTTCTGATTGGCCAGAAAAATATTTTTCTGGCCAATCAGCGAAGAGGAACAGCCGGGCGACTCTCATGTCTTCTTACACGAGGTTGTTTTCCTCATCGAACGCCGTAGTAGCGTGGCCCGTTCAACTGGAACATTTTTGAGGAGAGCTTCAGAAAAAATAAATAAATAATAAATATACGAAGTCGAGGAAATCGCAAACTATAACGTGACCGCAAGAAAACAAACACTCACCGGGATTTTTCACGGCGGACTTATCGAAGGTATCGTAGATTTTTAGAGCTAGCGACTTCCCCTTTCTCAAGTGTTGCATGAGGCTAATAGCTGCTCGAGTAAACGATGTTACTAATTATTTCTCCTTGTTCGTTGAACTACGTCTGAAACTTTCCACAGGAATCTCCGATGCACGGGCCAGGCAACTATGTCGCTCGAGCATGGGAACCACAGTTAACCAAAGCGTAATATGAGTGTTTGTATGGAACTGAAATTCGATCGAAAATAATCGGCGGTTTTCCGCTGAAAATGCATTAAAACGGAAATACAGTTTGAAAAACATTACCTGCTATGTGTTTGCTGCGTTTTTATTGCTTTTCCGAGCTTCTGGAGGCCGATCTGGGCGATTTTCTGCTTAACGGTCGATGCGACGTTTAGTACGTGACATGACACGCTCGATCAACATAGTTGCGTGTTCCGTGCATCAGAGATGGAAAGTTTCAGACGAAGATCAACGAAGAAGGAGAAATAATTAGTTACATTGGAGAAAGGGGAAGTCGCTAGCTCTAAATACCGTCGCTAGCTCTCGATACCTTCGATAAGTCCGCCGTGAAAAATTCCCTGTGAGTGTTTGTTTTCTTGCGGCCACGTTATAGTTTGCGATTTCCTCGACTTCGTTTATTTATTATCTGTTTATTTTTTCTGAAGCTCTCCTCAAAAATGTTCCAGTTGAACGGGCCACGCTACTACGGCGTTCGATGAGGAAAACAACCTCGTGTAAGAAGACATGAGAGTCGCCCGGCTGTACCTCTTCGCTGATTGGCCAGAAAAATATTTTTCTGGCCAATCAGAAGGCGGGATTTCAAACGCTTCTGGAACTCGTTCGGTAAGAGTAAGTGCCCAGGGGCTCTCCCGCTCTTGTTGTAAACTTTCGCCCATGAAAATCCCGTCGTCCCGACTAGCTGCCCCTGGGTCTCCGAGTATGGATTTTTTCAGGCTTTCTTTTCGCAACTGCATAAGTTGCGTTAATAACTGCGAGGATCTCCTTTACACTCTTAATGTTATTAATATTATTGCTCATTCTAGTTTATTTTAAAATTTTAAACTGTACTTTTGCCTAAAGCTTGAAAAGGAAGAAAAGAACGCGCCTTCAGTCGTACATAAAGCAAAATAATATAACTTGTCTTTTCAACATAAATTTGCATGAGTAGTAAAACAGCTACTTATGCCGATGCAACTGAGTACATTGTAGCCTTGAGGAGCCATGGTCCTTGTACCTCTATTGACGTCTTCACTTTTGATAACAGAAGATATTGTTAACAATCGACTTATACAGTGACAAAATATCTTTCAGAACCTACCTTAACGAGAAAGTTCAAATGTACCTGGCCAGGACTGTACAGCCAAGGAAGTTTTGCTCGCAAAATCGAAGAAAGTTGAGCCTTTCCACCGATTGCTATTTCTTCAGTGTTAAAAATTGCAACTTTTTACTGAAACCGTTTTGATAAAAATTCCAACCTAAGCAATTTCTGTAGATCTAGTGTAACAGTCCTTGGTCAAAGTAGGCTAATCCCTCCTCCCCACCAGAAGAGGGGACCGCCGTACCAGAGTAAATTTGAGGGTCCTGTGAGATGTCTTCCTCCAAAAATGCTCCCTGTATGAACATCAGTTCTAACTTTTAATTTTTTCTTCTTATAACAGGTCAGGATTAATCAGTTGTCAACAATGCCCTGATCAAACGCCTTATAGTGTATTGGATTTCTCCAAGAAAAGTTAAACGAAAAGCGAACGGTGCATTATTTTGCGGTTAGACTAAGAAACTTGTTTAAGCTTTGTAATGACTTACTTTAGAGTAATCTTGATTAAAGTCCTTTAAAAATATCAACACAAGCCTCTGTATTTTGGCGGGTTCAGTTGCAAAAGTTGATAACGTAGAATTGGAAATTTCCTCGAATTGAGTCAAAGAGGTCCAAAGCACCAGATTGACTTTGAGTTAATGTACGACAAGAGTTGAGTGGAATAATTAGCACTTAATGACTGGTCCCGAGGGAAACAGTTAATTCTGTTTCCCGAGAATCTCAGTGTTTCCTGAGGCGGAGCAGAGGGAAACATTGAGATTCGAGGGAAACAAAATTAACTGGTTTCCCGAGGGACCAGTCATTCAGTGATTTGTTATCTGGCACAACGAAGAGATTAGAAGACGTAATGTGAAAACAATCGAAAATTTATTGATAAAATACATGTAAGCGCATAAGAGCGGGAAATACTACAATATTAAAAATGTACAAAAAGTTAAACTAAAGCGGAGTAAAATGTACACACTTAAGAAAAACACTGAATCACAGCGATCTTTACTGATAATGGAAATTCACTGTAACATTACAACCGGATGAAAAAGCTCCAGTATGGAAGTGAACTGTTTCTTGACTACTACTGGCAGCAAAATTGTGTGTTAGCACAGGGGAATTTTGTAAGTTTGGTACATTAAGCTTACTTTGCTCAACTTCAGTTCCCAAAGAACAATTTCAGTGTTACCTTGGGCACAGGCAGAAGTTAAAGTTTGTGATATTTTTCTTGATTTGGATTCTGTTAGTTGAAAGCGTGAAGGAGTCGCCATTGCAATACAGAGCTTTGGAAAACGCGCTGGTCAAACGCTATGATCACACCACCTTCAATCACGTTCTGTTCACGTGCAACGGCGGTCTTCGGTCAACATTCGCGGGTAACATTGGATTGTTACCATCTGACGTAATAGACTTTGCAATGTTGCCCTCCAGGCGGTGTGCGTCACGAGATTTGACCAATCAGAACGCGTCATTTGTGTAGGCATTTTCGCGCTCGGAAAGGGCCGCTTCGAGAAGTGTATGAGGTGAAATTTTCTTTATTTTCGACGCTTCTGATTTTGTTCTCGGAATTGTACCCCATCCTAAAGTTTTTGGAATACCATATCTTAGTTCTGGTCAGGTTGTCGTTGAAGGTAAACGTTTTAGTCGTGTTTATGAGAAGTTCAAATTGGGCGGCTGGTTGAAAGCCGCCATGTTGATTTCACTGTTAATGTCACAGTTCTTCTTGGACTCGAAGCTGCTTACTCCTAACGCTATTTGCCCATTAACTTGGCCAGTTAGTTAGTAAAACTTTTCTTCTTTTGAAATTTCGGGGTCTACCCGGGTCTACCCCTTATGGTTTTTCCGTTACAAGCCGTTGAAAGTATCGTAGAATGAAGAGATCGTGTAAATCAAGTAGCAGATCTCCCGGGAAACCGGCTAAGAAAAGTAGACCGAGATGAAAGCCGACACGAAGGGAATAACATCGAAATTCGAAAGAATCTGCTTAAATTTGAACCAGAAAAGGGGAAAAAGGTCAATTTCTGTAATGCCTCGGTCATTTCAGCATTTTATCTCCCTTGGTTGTGTTTATGAGGTCCTTCTTTAAATTAAAGCAGGTTACTAGGGTGCTGTACAAAGTGAGCTTATTTTCTAATACGAGTCGCCAGGGAAGCTGTTTCTTTCGTTTTTTTATCGCAAGACGTAAACAGTGATTTTATTTGTACATTCTGGTAATAAAATGGTGAACAAAACAACTTGTACAAGCAAAAGTTGTTACTGTTTTGTCACTGTTTTGTGTGTAATCTTATCATTATTTTCTGACAGTCAGCTCTACAACAACTGTGCACGTCTCTGCCACCAGTGGAATTGATTATGTATGAACTATATTTGAGTACTTGAGAATTGTGAAGCTAATTTTGATTTCTAATAACTTTTCGGCTTAAGATAGTATTGCTTATGGATATGTCCACACTTGGTGTCTGTGCAGTGGCACAGACTGGTGCTGTGTTACTAAACTACACCCTCTTACTGACAAGACGATAGTGAAGTATTAAACTCAGACTCCTGTTGGCAATATAACAAACACCAAAGTTTACAAGAACAGCTGCATTTAGGGGCCAATTCAATAAAACTTTTACAACTATTATTTACAAGTGTAGCTATTGTTTTTCAAACTGTAAAACAATAGCTGCACTTGTAAAAGTTTTATTGAATTGACTCCTGGTCATTATCAGGTTCTGGTTGGAGCTTGGAGTTGGCTATCTACCTTTCAGATACAGCTATTTCAATTAAAGTTGCAGGATTTTAAAGCCTCAAGCTTATGCGACAAGACCGAAAGTAAGTGTGGGTAGCTGTACGCTGTACATCTTTTGTAGTTCAGCTGTAATTTCACGGCTGTCGCTGCCATAAAATGGGTAATAGTATCATAAACACTTGTCCATGTGATCTATTTTCTGAAGAATTGAGCTATAGCCTAAGTTTGGTAAATTTATTAATAAATTACCCATATCAGCTTGCAGTCTTGTTGCGAAGGTTTTCCAACAACGTTAATTGAAATAGCTGTAGGTCCAGAAACACAGGCCAGTGCTATATTTTAGAAGCAATTATCATGATAGCCATCACAAAGTGTCCTCAGGGATTAAAAGGAAATTTGAAAGTGATAATTGAAGCTGCCACGTATGAAGGGCTTTCTCAACAATCCTTGCCTGTATTTCTGGAACCATCAGCATGCCTTAGCTCATGTTTGTCTTTTGTGGTATTACTGGAGTGTGGTGAAGAAAAAGCTGTAAGCTGTAAGCTCCTGGCTTTGCTATAAATGTCATCTCATCAAACTTCAGCAAGAGCACTTGCTTTGCAGGGAAGGTATTCCTAGAGACAAACAATATCCCTGAGCTCTGATATTACACACTGTCATATATGTGACTTTTCAATTACCAGAACAGATAACATTGTTAAAATTATTTACTATCGAGCCCACTATCCAGCCTGCACATGTCCATGTGAAGGAGCAATCCACTCAAATGTTCCATACTTTCAACTGACTTGGTACAGACAAGACAGAGAAATACATTTTATTTAATAAAATAACTAAGATAATATGTGCACTCTGAGTGGCTGAGATGTGTGTTTGCATGCGAGTGTGTTAATACAGTCGAATAAAGCAAGGAAAAACTTTTCCTGTGTTTGGATAGCCTGATATACAGTAAACTCTCAAGTGGGGGGAATTCTCAAAAGTTTATGGGCAACCTGGGCTGGGCACTCCCTGGAAACCCTCAAGGGTTTTCTTAACTGTCTTGAATTCTCCCAACCATTCTCGTGTTTATATTGGGCTATGCAAACACAGCAAAAGTTTTTCTATTATTTGCTTGAATTCAATCTTTTACAGTGAGACCTGTGGACAAATTATTTTCACATATTTTTGTAAAAGGAAACAACTCTCTTGAGCAGACAAGAAGGTCAATGAACAACATCGGTATCAATTTTTTTTATAATCAATGTGACTGTAGGAATGTAGGTTAGTAACTTGTTAAAATAGGAAACAGAGGAGTATATAGACATGGAAATATGGCTCTGCCTTGGGATCAGCATCACTAGTCATATAGCAAGGTTGAGAAAACTAATGTGCAGCGTTTGATATAAGAGAAAATAAAACATGGTTGATGAAGTACAAGCCATTAGTAAAATCAAGGACAAGAGCATAAATGATGTTATTAAGACAAAGTCTATTTTTGTGCAGTCGTGAACTTACATCAACAAACTTGGGGAATCCCTTTGAATGGCTGTTATCAGGAAATACTTGAATTTCCAGGACGACTACCACAAATTATTTTTTGTCTAATACATTTTCAGTAAGTTGTTAGGCTATATCCTTGTGTTGCGTCCTTTGCCTGAAGGAAGATCTGATTTCCATGTTTGTAAAAAACCGTAATCACACGTCAGCCGGCTTTCTCACCTCGCTCGTTGTCCGCGCTTTCTAATTTTTCCCGGTAGCGTAAGTCCGTAAACGATACCAGCAAACTAAGTGATGTGGATCCCTTTTACCGCTGATCTAGGCAAAGTACCAAACAAATACGAAAAACTTTCCGAGAAACGAACGTAGTCTGCACGTTTGCACATTCGATCGACTCCGGATCGTGAAAAACTTATTCACCTGGTCCATGTAACCAAAATATAAACCAGTCAAAACAATCTAAATTCGTGTCCTCAGTTATTATTTTCACAACGGGAAAAAAGAGTCTTAATTCCCATTTTTACCGCCATTGTAAGGTCCCTCGTGAGAGGTTTACTCCATCGTGTCTCGAGTGTAATGGACATCACTTATATTTTTACCCATGACCCTTTGTGTGCCGTGACGCACACCGCCTGGTTGCCCTCTCAGAGACTTTTGGCGGAAAACAGTTTCATTGTTAGGTGTCATGTGATCCCGAACTGACGAATGAGAGCGCGCGCTATTAGAGGAAAAATTCCAGCTATGTAACAATAATTATTAAAAACTGAACTAGGTATATTGGATTTCTAGCATTTTGATTGGCTCAACGGAGCTAGGCTATCAGCTCATATACCTGCTGCGACCAAATATGGTCAATGAACACTCAACAACAAAGTGAGCTTGAAAGTTTTTCCTCGCGAGCGACCCGGCGATAAAAATGGACGAGAAAAATCACTTGGCAGCGAATTTAAATCAAGCAGAAATTCCAACAGCGTCACCGCAAAGCATAACCAACAGCGTCGTCTAACACAAGTCAAAAGTGTTTGAAGAAACTGTGCAGAAATAGAAAATTAAGCATTAAGCGTTGTGTTTACAATTATAATTTCTTTCATCGATCGTCACGTCGATCATTGAAATTGAACAAACGGTAATTTTTATCAGAAAGGATTTCCACTTCAAAATATCAAGACGAGACATAAAATAAAACACAGTGAAATGGGGCAGGAGCATTCATGGCGAGACTAAACAAGTACCAAAAAAAATACAGCTGCAAACTACAAAGAAGGAAGGGTGAGATTGTTTTTCGGCTTTAACACGCGAAATTGACACTGGTTTACCTGCACTTGTTGTAGCTCTGTGTTCCAACAGGTCCAAATGCTCAGATAGCAATCGGATGCCATGTAAACGGAGTTGAATCGCTTTTCCAGTTGTTTGAATGTTGTTTTTACCATTCCGTCCGCAACCTCTAAACCGAGAACAACTGCATTTTGCGCTTTGCGTTTAACAAACTATGATGGTGAATTCTAATGTTCCTCGCTACAGTAATCTTGCTTCTGAGCTGCATAGAAATTACCTCTTCAAGTTCAACTGTTCAAATTTGTTCTGTCTTCAGTTCGATCAAACACGCACATGATGGCTCCGTTGTGCGAACAGCCGGATTACAAACTTGTTCAGTTTCAACTCCAGAAGCTATATGGTGAAATTGTACAGCTTCAATCCGCTTTGAACGATGATTACAACAATGTTGAGGAAAAATCAAACATGTACCATATTTCAGAGCCAATAATTAGAAGATTTTTTCCTAAACGTGTGCTACTTTGTTCACTTTCGAGCAGTTTTCATTGATTCATTCAGCTTTGCAATGAAACACTGCAACACTTCGCAAGGTTTTGGCGCCTTTTTCGTCCAGTCATGTGATCGATTCTTGTTCCGTTTAAATTTCTTTTCTCATTTTTCCCCTTCTTTCTTGATTTTTTTTTATAGTGGTTAAGTTTTTAATAAAACAATTATTCTACTCGGGCTTGCTGGATATCAAATGATTATAACCAACTCGGCGCTACGCGCCTCGTTGGTTATCTATCATTCGATATCCAGCGCGCCCTCGTAGAATAATTGTTAATTATTTTTTTTAATATACTCGACCACAGGATGATATGCAAACTACTGTTAGGGTGAATGAAACAGGCACAATGAAAGTGCAATTTTCCCTTTTTTCTGAAAATGTAGCTTTTCCAAATGAGACGCAGACTGAAAATGTGATGCGCCATATGCCATATGAGTAGGGACTGACAGTCAGAAAACTGGAAGCCTGTGGTGACTATATTAAACAAAATATTAAAACACTTGTTTAAGCTTGCCAAACGTCTATCTCCCTTACAAAAAGCCATTCATCTTGATCTTTTGTCACTAGAATCCTTAAACAAAATAGTTTTCTACTCCCATCCAAGGAAGCTTTTACCCTACCATCTTTAAAATCTCCAATTGTCTCAAAATCTTTGCAATTTGTAGAGTCATTTGTTTCCATTTCATTGCTATTGTTCTGAAAACTTGCCTGCAAAACACCCGACTTAAGGCGATCTTGAATTGCGATGTAGGAGCCTGTGTCCACAAACACTTCACGAACAGTGGTTGCAGCAGCAAAAACTTTATAATGATGAAGTCATCTTTCTTAACAAACATGGCCCAGAAGTAACCGCTGCCCTTGTTATAAGCATGTTCTGGTTTTGTTTCGTCAAAAGAGTACTGCATGGAACTACTAACAATCGCCGACGGATTTAAACCTTTGTATTTGTGATCGAATTCGTCAAAAAATTCCTCCTTAGACTTATAAGAATCATCGTTCTCTATAAAGGAGGAATTGTCTCCGACATGCTGAAACAAGGAAGCTGGAGGTAATACAAAATTGTCATCTTCTTTGACCTGTCGCCAATGGTGACGCAACCAATCGACAGGGTTTTCGTTGTACAAGAGATAAAAATACGTGGCAATACTCTCAAGGTCGCTGGAATGAAAAACCTTGGCTGTGTAGCCCGAGAACGCAACGTCCAGAATGGGTAAATGATTTTTCTGAGAAATAAAATCTTTGAGTTTTGGGTAAAAACTAGGTGATGGTATTAGTATTAAGTCATCCTCTAAATGAAGATAATACTGCGACAGGTCTTTGCAGTAGCACATCAGAAATCCAAAGTCAACCACTTGCTTTGAGTGCCAATATGTCCTTTGCTGGGAGTCTCCAAATCTTGTCTTTAAATTAGAAAGTGGAGGATAGTACTCTAGCGGCGCATAGATGACATGAAGTCGACCTTGATCGACATATTTGTTAAAATCATTCGAAAGTTCCATCACAGCAGTGTGTTTGTGAGCTTCATCGAAATCGGCCAATAATATTACCATGAACACTTCCTTCTTTTCTTCCTCGCTTAGGCCCTCAACTAAAAGTTTAATGGTTTTCAAGAGATAGTTTTGTCCTGAAGGTCGAGTGATTGAGGAACTTCCAGTGGTGAGAAATCCTAAAAGAAAAGCCATCAAAATTTAGGAATATTATCAAACCTAACCTTGGCGGACACAAAATCTTTTAGAACACAAAAAAAAACTTTCATATACGACTACGACAACATACGAGAGCTCATAGGGCAATTTGCGAGACATAAAGAGTTAACTTGGAAAGTGGATGAAAAATAATCATAAGTATACAAAAACATGGAAGAACGAAGGAACAAATTAACGAAAAAATGAATAATTGAAGAAAGGAAGGAAGGAAGGAAGGAAGGAAGGAAAGAAGGAAGGAAAGAAGCTAACTGGTTGACTTAACGACCGGCTGACAGATTGATTGACTGACCAAATGAATAAATGAATGAATGAAAGAATGAACGAATGAACGAATGAATGAATGAATGAATTAATTAATTAATGATGGCTGGATGGATAGACTGATAACTAAATGAATCATGAATTAACAAAGAGAGAAATAAAGGTAGGCAGGAAGAATGGAAGTAAAGGAAGAAGGAACAAAAAAGGAAGGACTAGGAAAGAAAGGATAAAGGAAGGACATACCATAATCAGGATTGCGGTTGAAAACACATTTGAAAAGCAAGGAGAATAAATTAGATTCTAAATTTTTGTACACTGACGAGCCAATTACCTACTTATGTGCAAGCGTTGACAGGAACTTTGTCTGGGCAATGTTTGCTCAGATCGATGTTCGATTCCCAATAAACAATCTACCTAGCCTGCGTAGCTGGCAGAATTGTTTGTGCGAAGTTTGAGCCAAAACTTTACCTTCGCGCTCAAACAATACCGCCTGCTACGCACGCTATTCATTACCAGCACTATAGACGTTTTCGCTTAAACTTACTTTTATCTTGTGGATACTTTCCCAGTTTGTTTATTTTAGGAGAGTTTATTGTATGTTCGCTAAAGCAGATTGTCGGCGGACTTCCTCCTGTAGAAAGTGAATAAAATTCGTTGATTAGATTTCAATATTTTGTGTTTTTCGCCGTGCCCATTTAGAAACAAAATGCACATTACTTTACCCTTATCCTTGCATGAGTGCTAAATTTCAATGTTGGACTGAAAAAAAAATGTCCTCAGGTTCCTCAGGCTCCTCAGGCAGAATTTAGAATTCAGAACAGCATCACATGGAAGCACTACTTGAGAATTTTTATTGGCTGAATTGTCACTCTTAATTTCCCCCAGAGACTCAAAACATTAAAACATTTGATTTAAAATAATTAATTGCCCCTGGATAGGTGATCTGGTCTATGTTGTAGGTTCGATTTCAGATTTCAGCGTACTTATACGGCGTCAAGCTTTAGAGCAACGTCGTAATCGTGTAAGCTCTAATTTGGGTGGGGCCACTGACCCCCCTCCTCCCACCTTTCGATGGGAGGAGGGGGAGGCCTGGTGAGCTTATTCAGGTTATGGTTGATTGAAAATCAGATGGTTTTAAGCACTATTTTGACTTCTGCAGTCCTTTGACGCTATGCTATTAGCTAGTCTGTCTTTTGAACAGCTTGCATAGCTGGCGGGATTGTTTGTGCGAAGTTTGAGCGGCGGAGCGTCGACAAGAGCGGCGAAGCCGCAAAGAGAATGGGGAGAAGCGATCTGAACCCTCGCACTGACTCAGGCTATCTTTTGAATTGTCATGTTCAGTAACTTTACGTCCCCTCTCTTACGCTCTTGTTTTTTTGTTTGCTGTTATCTTTTCGTTTTGTGTTTGGCCTTTCGTTTGGTGCTTCGAGGAGTTTTATTGCGTTTTCAGCCCTTGCTCAGTTGTATATTGGTATTCTAATTTTTAATAAACTTCTTCTTTGGCCAAACACTTTTCATTTTGGTATTTGTACTCGAGAGTTAAAAAGAGGGAATGTGGAATCTTTTTTATTTGATTTTTAAAAAATAATTGATTGCCCCCCGAATAAGGAGCCAACAGAAATCAGCGAAGTTAAAAGCACAAACTTGCGTCATTGTGCAACACCTCAAATTCAATCTTTCCAACTTTGACGTTAATAATGACAAAAAAATCACAAAAAGCAAATTTCGCCTTGGAAATCATAATCTGAGAATTAAAACTCGCAGCCATGATAAGATGTCGGCAAGTAAGAATCTACCCTTACCAAGCATGTTAAGGCATGGCTGAGAACCTAATTTGCATAAAATCTGAAAACAGTCATGACTTTCAAGAGATTTAGTGACTTGGCAACAGCATAAAACTTGATGGCCTTAAACTGATGTTAACTTGAAGTGTCGAATATTCGCGTCACGTGAACTTTTACCTTTGTTATCTTACGCGAAAAGAAAATTGAAAATGAGACGCTGAGATGGCATATGATGGAGACAAATTGAACAACAGAATTCCGGAATATCTCCGGAATGGTTGACTACGATGTACAGTTACAGGGCTATTTTATTAAAAAAGGATCATGTGACACAGTCCCTTAATATCTACTTAATGAAAGAAAATAATCTCTCCATTCCGGACACGTATTGTCTCCATGTCGTAAGACAAATGATACCGTATGCTTTTTTCTAGCAAAAGTTAACCATCCTCGGCCCATTTCAGAATATCTTTCTGCCCTAATTATAACGTCATCCGACACGTGACCGCAACACGTAAAGTTTAAGGTATTTAAGGACGTTTAAAGTCGTTTATGCTGTATCCTTTAAGTAATCTTTGGGACTTTAATAAAAACATTGCTTCTGTAAGCAAAAATAATTTACTTCGCAGGGCGTCTAAGACAAGGAGACAATGAAATCGAGACCGAGTCACATGCATTTTTTATTTTCCTGTCATTACCACAACTAACTTAGAACCAAATCTTTTAGCGAAATAAATGATAATATCGTCAATTCAAATACAACGATTTAGAAAACCACTCAAAATTTTTATTTCTTTTTAACAACGTTAATCCTTTTTTGTATAGGGCTATCGCTGCTGTCGTTCATGATTCAATGTTAGGTCGATTGGAAATATAATGAAGTAGTATAGTAAAATGGGGGTTCTGTAACAGCCTTCACATTGGGAGATTTATTTCAAGTTTTTAAACCGCTCCACATAAAACAATTTTGTTACAAAAGTTTATTCATTGGGAGTTTATAAATGAGAGTTCTATTTCCGTTTTTACACCGATAGAACAAAAAACCGGTTTTATATAGGTGGAAAAGGCGGAAAGAATATTATTGCATAACTTTTTAAAAACCGCAATAATATATTTTACAAGTTTTTTGTTGTAAACTGTCACAGAATTCCAAAAATTTTTTTTCATTTAGAGATTTGTGGTTTGTTATTATATCAAAAGTGTTACAGAATTCAAAACGTCTATTGCAAGAAATCAAAAAGATATTTTTCAAATGTTTTATGGTGAAATACCTGAAAAAATTAAAAAAAGTTTACCTCGTCCATTAAAACCGCTTATTGAAATTGAGGATGAGTTTTACATATCAACAAACAATAATAATAAATGGCTTCATGTTTGGAAAATGGTTGTATCGGAAACAAACCCCCACAATAAAGATCTTTTTGAGTTTGTAAGATCAATAAAAGAAAGTTTCACAGATTTAATAAAAAGAGAACTAAAAGAGTTAAAAAATATAAAAGTAAGTCTAGAGATGAAAGTTAAATTTAAAAAGGAAGAAGAAGAAGAACAAACACAATACATGGAGCAATATTTTCGAGAAAATGAGCCACAGGTTTTTAACGCAAACGACGATGAAAATGAGATAGAAGAATATTTCGATAACATTTTTGAAATAATTAATGGAAAAATCGAGGCATGGGTAGCGGAAGGGTCAGGATGGGAAGTAGAAAAAATAGAGCTTGTGTACGTGAATGTCGCACGTTTTCAGCCACTGCGTGGAGGAACATATTTGCCAATTCCAACAAAGTTGAAAAACAAAAAAGCAGTAATGAACGTGCAAATTAAGGACAACGAGTGTTGGAAGTGGGCTGTAAGATCAGCTATGTTTCCCCCACCAGAAGGAAAAAATCCAAACAGACCAAGTTCTTACCCAGTTAACGATGGTATTAATTGGAGTGGCATTGTTTTTACAACACCAGTAAAACAAATTGACAAGCTTGAGTCGCAAAACGAAAACCTCGCAATAAACGTATTTGGCTGGGAAAATGATTGTGTGATTGTGCATAGGATAAGTAAAAAAGAAAAAAGCGTGCCGCGGATAAACCTGATGTTGATTGAGTCGGGTGAAAAACAGCATTATTGTTTTGTGAAAAGAGTAAGCGCCCTACTTTATGATCAGAGCAAACATCGCGATACAAAACATTATTGCATGTTGTGCTTAACAGGTTTTTCAA
Organism: Siderastrea radians; assembly: GCA_964017195.1. NCBI lineage: Eukaryota > Metazoa > Cnidaria > Anthozoa > Scleractinia > Rhizangiidae > Siderastrea > Siderastrea radians. The sequence goes on along the minus strand of OZ024888.1, from coordinate 73,705,817 downwards.
GAGAGGACTTGTTGGAAAACCATAAAAAATATTGCAATGGCTTAAAAGGAAAACCGACAAGGATTGATATGCCAAAAGAGGAGGAAAAAATAGTTTCATTTCAAAATTATAACAAACAAATGAAAGTGCCTTATGTTATATACGCTGACTTTGAGGCTTTAGTAAAAAAGATTTCTCTTTGTGAGCTTGAGGGTGGGAATAAAGAGAAAAGTTATACCATGAAAACAGAATATCACGAGGCAAGTAGTTTTTCTTACACGGTTGTGAGAAGTGACGGTGAAGTTTCAGGACCAAAAGTTTACAGGGGTGAAAACGCGGTGGGAAAGTTTTTAAGTAACATTCTGCAGGAAGAGGTGAAAATAAGAGAGAGTTTGGCAGCACCAAAACCAATTGTGATGATGGCTGAAGACTGGGAAAAGTACAAAGACGCAACAGATTGCCACATTTGTAATAAAAGTTTGATAAAAGATGAATTCTTAGACTCTTTTCCGGTTTGGAGCATAGAAGAAGATGGTGAAGGTGGAGAAAAATGCAGCTACAAGGGTCAAGGGCATAAAAGATGTTTTTAGAGAGCACAGAAAGAGCAACAATGGGGGATTCTTAAGCTAAAAAAATTAACAGAAACGAAAGACCAGTTGGAAGCAAAACAACAGAAAAATTGTATTTTCTGTGAGAACCCATTACTTCAGAAAAACTTTAGAGACGCAGCGAAAGACCATTGTCACATAACTGGAAGGTATCGAGGCGCGGCGCACAACAATTGCAATGTAAAACTCTACATTAACCCAAAAACAACCCCCATACCTATTGTATTTCACAATCTAAAGGGCTACGACGCGCACCATTTAATGCAAGAGATGTCGCAATTCAATAAAGAGGTTAAATGCATTGCTAATAACATGGAGAAATATATCACATTTTCAGTCGGAGGTCTGCGTTTCATCGACAGCTTGAACTTTTTACAAGGAAGCCTTGATTCACTTGTAAGCGCAACACCAAAGGAGTCATTGAAAATAACATTAACAATTTCAAAAGGAAGCGACCTGCTTTACAAAAAAGGGATCTATTCCTTATGAGTACATGGATTCGTGGGGGAGATTTAGCGAGACAAAGCTTCCTGACAAAGAGAAGTTTTACAGTAAGCTGAACGACGAGTACATAACAGACGAAGAGTATGCACACGCGCAGACTGTCTGGGAGACTTTTGAATGTAAAACGTTGGGTGATTATCATGATCTTTACGTTAAAACAGAGCTAGAGGTTGCCCTGTTGGCAGATGTTTCTGAGAACTTCCGAAATCTATGCCAAGAGCAGTATGGGTTAGATCCAGCTCATTATTACACATCACCAGGACTATCCTGGGACGCTTTATTGAAAAAGACAGGGGTCGAGCTTGAGTTATTCACAGACCCTGAAATGTATCTATTTGTGGAAAGGGGAATGCGGGGTGGAATCTCAATGGTAAGCAAAAGATATGCAAAGGCAAACAACCCGTATGTACCTGGCTATGACCCCAGCAAACCGAACAAATTCATCATGTATCTCGACGCTAATAATCTTTATGGATGGGCAATGAGCAAGCCACTCCAGAAAAGAGATTTTAAATGGAAACGTGTTATACCCACTGAGGAAGACATCATTAAGAAAAAAGAAAACGCAAAGAATGGACGGATTCTTGATGTGGATCTTGAATACCCAAAAGAACTGCATGAAGAACACAACAGCTTTCCCCTTGCCCCTGAGAAAAAGCAGGGTTAAAAATGAATGGATGTCGGAATATCAACACAGTTTGATAAAAGACTTGGATCTGAAAACACCAACATGCAACAAGTTGTTGTTGACTCTTCAAGACAAAAACAACTATGTGGTGCATTACCGAAACTTGCAGTTTTATCTGAAGCAAGGAATGAAACTGAAAAGTGTGAACAGGGTGTTGGAGTTCGAACAAGAATGCTGGATGGAGCCGTACATCCGGATGAATACAGAATTCAGGAAAAAGGCAAAGAGCGACTTTGAAAAGAACTTTTACAAGCTAATGAATAACTCAGTTTTCGGCAAAACCATGGAAAACCTGCGTAACCGTGTTGACATAAAAATAGTGAGAAGCAATGAGACAGACAAAATAAGGAAATTGGTTGCAAGTCCTTTTTACTCAAGGCATGTTATGTTTTCAAACGACCTGTTCGGAATCGACATGCGCAAAAGCCGGCTGCTGCTCAACAAGCCGGTCTACACAGGGATGACAATCCTTGACAACAGCAAGATCTTGATGTATGATTTTTCTACAACGAGCTGAAAAAAAAATATGGCCCAAAGTGTGAACTTTTGTACACAGACACCGATAGCCTTCTGCTTGAGATTGAAACGGATGACATCTATAAAGATATTGAAACAAACAAAAATCTATATGATACAAGCGATTACCCGAAGGAGCATCCACTTTATTCAGACGCCAACAAAAAAGTTTTAGGAAAAATGAAAGACGAATGCAATGGAACTTCCATAACAGAGTGTGTCTGTCTGAGGCCGAAAATGTACTCGATACTGAAAGGCAATGAAAAAAATATAAAAAAAGCGAAGGGTGTGAAAAAATGTGTCGTTAAGAAACGAATAATGCATGAACAGTACAAGGAAACACTTTTTGGTAAGAAGCAGTTATGGCATGGAATGAACATTCTTCGAAGCCAGAAGCATGAGATTTACGGCATGTATGTTAACAAAATCTCGCTTTCCCCATTTGATTCAAAGCGATGGATAGAAGAAGATGGTATTCATACAAAAGCCTATGGTTACGAACCCGCATTCAAATTTACAGATGCTGAAATTGCCGCAATTGCTGCAGCCGAAGAAGAAGTTTTAGAGTCACTCGGGTGGTAACTCAATGTTTGGAGGGACAACCAAAAGCTCTTCGCGGACAAACCAGCGTTTTGGTCCGTCAAACAAATAATAGATAACCGGTGCGTCTGGTTTTATCATAATCTTTTCAATCTCGTAAACATTCAAAGACCAGATTGGGTCGGTAGCTCTTCGTCGACCACCTTCAAGTTCACCGGGTTGATAAAGATAGCGAACACTCAAACCGGAGGGGAGCTTTTTTTCGTTCACACCAACAGGTCTCAAATAAGGTGTCGAGGGTTTGGATGGAACATTTTTCTTTTTGATGGCATCAACAGGTTTCTGACCGGTCAGTCGAGTGACTTCTTTATTCAAAGCTGAAATAACAGCGGGCAGTCGGGCCACCCATTTAGTCGATCTTTTGTCGTCTGGGAGGCGCATTTCAACCCCATATTGGTGTCCAAACAGTCGTTCAGCCAGGATGCGGTTGAATCTTTCAACGATAGCTTGATCACGGTGAATATCCACACGACCACGTCTAACCTCAACATTATGTTTCGAAAGCAGTTGATTCACAGCGCCCATAAACTCACGCCCAGGATCGACCTGAAGCAGTTTCGGCCACTTCAAAGGACCACGACTATAAATCCGTTCCAGAGCAGCTGCAACTTCTTTAGCCTCTTTTGTGGTCAACGGTTCGGCCTCTTTGAATAGAGAGGCCACATCTACCACTGTGAGGGCATATTTGAAAGTTTTACGGGAGCGTGGTGGGCGATCGTGTGGGAGATACAGAAGATCGGCTTGGTGAACTTTGTTTGGAACAGGAACATCAAATTTCGGTCTTGGAATATAACGTGGAGCTGGTAAATAAACTTGCCAAAGAGCTTGCTTTATCAACCAGTTTTGAGCCACATCTTCCGAAACTTTCGCTGCCTGGGCTAATTTCTTAATTGCTGCAAACCCTTTCCAATACCCTTGCGGGCTGTAATAAATTTTTGACAACTTATTTAAAATACGTGAGCTCATTGTATACTATACACAATAAAAAAATGGACGACCCGTTTGGTTGTTTGCAAGGTGAGAAAATTTCGTCGAAAATAATTCAAGAAATGTTGCAAAAAAGAAATGAAGTAAGCTTGTTATCAAAAAAGATTGATCGTTGTCCTTCATGCGAGGAGCAAATAGTTTATGTGGAGAATGAGTTATTTCTTGTATGTCAAAAATGTGGTAGAGTGGTTGAATGTGATGATTATAAACATTTTGAAGAAAATCGGAGAAGAAGTTCCACTGCTCTTCCAACGAATAATGATTATTTAAAAAATGTTTTACGGAAATGTAACATTTACCAAATGTTTTCTTCCAGGGAGGTAGATTTTCTTGGTAACGTTATTGCACAATTTCAGAAGATGTTCGACAAGCCAGTGAACTACCGCTGGTTTATATACAATTATTTTGAAATAGTACCTTCTGAATGCTGGCCTAAAAAAAAAAGAAATTATGGAATCTATTTCTAATCATCTTCCAAAAAGCTTAGAAAGTTGGCGGCACGCAAAACAGGAGTTTTATAAATGGTGGTTGAAAACCAATCAAGGTTCTTCATAAACATTTTCATATTTGCCTGTTTTCGGATTTTTCACCAAACGCATAACAGTACCCTTTTTCGGATGAGTCCAAAATTTCTTGCTTGTGGCGCCAGTTGGACCTGTGAAAGCCTTTTTCGCAATATCACCTGACCAATACCGATCGAATACAGGTTTTGTGGAAGGAATTAATTTTTTTGTTACTTTTTCAGCAAATTTTATTGCATCCAACGGTTTATCCAAAACACCAGTCCCTTTTTGTTTTTTCAAACCCAACCCTAACTTTTGTTTAGCATTGATTGCATTTCTTGCAGCCGCATGACCCCACTGCCTCTGTTTGTAAGGAACTGCGTCAAGAGACTTCACCATTTTTTTATCCGCTTTGTGTTTGCATTTTTTGAGATTTTCACCATACTTTTTTTCACGGTTGGAACAAACATCATAATCAACATCATGTTGCATAGCAATCGCATCTGTTGCACCTGTTGGTGGTTGATATATTTCCAGAATTTCACCAGTTTCTGGATCGTATTTCACCTGTTTTTCAAGAGGATTGTATGGCCCTGTGAAATTATGTCCTGGTAATGTCCAACCTTTTTTTGGTTTCGGAAATTTCCCAATTGCTGCATGTATATCAAACCCAGCTCCATCCAAATCAGGTCTGTCAGTTTTATAACGTTGGTTTGGTCGAACTTTAGTTGAAAGTTGATCAAACATTTCACTTCCAACTTTTTGAATAACTGGGCGAGCTTTGTCAAGAGTGTAATTTATTGCTTTCTTTTGCAATTTCGGGTCTCTCATTGCTTCAGAAGCGTAATATCTTCCAGCTTCAACACTTTTTTTCGCAAGATATGGGATTCCTTTTGTAATTGCAAGATCACCGACTGCCATAGCAACGTCACCGAATATTCCACTGCCCTCCGCAAGGGAGGGCTCACCTAGTTTCCCGGCAAAAAACTTGATTTCATTTTTCCGCAACTTGCACATTTTGCTTTCAAGAGTTTTCGATTGTTCTTTGGGATTACAACTTTTTCGGTCCCCTTCACATTGGGTGTGTGCCGCTTTTCTTTCACACAGTACACTTCCATTGTATATATATTTTTAAGAAAAATAATTTTTCACTATTTCCTCGTTTTGAAGTAAATCGTTGGAGAACATTTTCAAAATATCGGTAAAACTTGTTCCTTTATTTCTTTCGTTTAAAAAGAGAAGGCAGTAATAACCACATCTCACACTTTGTTCCCATTGAATTTGGTTGTCATTTCTGAAAAAATGTTTCATCCCATGCATTGACATCTCTTGTTCCCATTCCAAAGGTGGTGGAAGCCCAAATGAATCGAAATACTCGTAAGAACCTTTTCCTTTTGGCCAACAACATACCCAGTGAGTTCCCAAACTTCCAAAAGCATCCAAGTTTATAATACATGGAGAATGAAACGAAGGTTTTGTTTCGTTTCTGCTAAAAATACCTTTTATTGGAATTCGTAAAAAGTTGCACCATTTTCTCAGGTCAATGTTGGATAGAGGTTTATCTTCAAATTTCAGTTTTTTTAAACGATAATAATCATCATCCCAAGTTCCGAAAAAAGGTGGAGGTTGAATTTGCATTCCTTTACCTTTAGGGGGTGGTATTGGTGGTGATCGTCTTGTCCGTGGTGGTGGTGGTTGAGTTTGCATACCTATTCCGATTATTTTTCGAACTAAATCAAGGGCCAAAGGTACTCCGATGGATGCTAACATACCAAGGAAGCCGCCGTATTGTGCGCCGCCTCCTTTCACCAAACCTTTTCCAACAAGATATTGTTCTGCAGCCTTTTTCTGAGTAGGAGTCATTCGCTGGACAAGTTTATAAAGCTCAATTTCCTTCGGACCAAAACCCTTTCCGAATATCTTTTTAGCACCTTTTCAGCGCTAAAACTCAAACCTGCACTTGCTAATGCTCCAAGAGCTGGCTTTATCAAAGGTTTTGCCAAACCAAGCATAGCAGAAAACAAACTTCCACCACGTTGCGCAGTATTCTGAAGCTGAGTTTGGCTAAATTTTATTTCCATTCCTTTACCTGCCGCTGAGGTTTTCTTCAGTCGCGAGATTTGAGTTTTAGTGAGAAGAAGTTCGTCACCGCGTCCAACTTGACCAGGTTTAACTCTCAGAATAACAGCTGTCTTCGAAACATAAGCTTTTTGAAGTTTCTTTTTCTGACCATCAGTCAGCGCGATTTTAAATGGATGATAAGTTGTGCTCATCGTGTGTATATTATATTCAGAATTTTTTTTTGAATTTTTCATTTGTCTAGACAGCGACAAGCTCACTACCAATTTGTTTCAGCACAAATTCTTCTTCATTTAAAACCAAGGCGAATATCGTATAATTTTGAGTGTTAGCGGTTTGATTCAGTTTGTAATGTAATTCAAGCTTTTTCGGGACGCCTGTCACACTTTCTTTGGTGTTTCGTAGGTCAAAGTACATAATTGGGTAAAGCTTTTCAAAATTGGCAAGCTGCAGCTGAACGCCAGAGTTGTAGTCGTTTTTTCTGTATCTGAAATTGATTAAATCATTCAAAATTCTTATTTTAAAATCATGGTCGTAATCAGGATCAGGGTAAAGTTTTGTGCCGTACTTAAGGCGGCAAGTGTCCAATCTTGCTGAGTTATCACCATCGATATCAAATGTGTCAAATATGTAAGGGTTGTACCTGTAATCATTTTGTTTCCTTGTTTGTTGAATGAATACAAAAACATGTTTGGGTCTTTTACCCCAGGTGTTATCAACCACGTACCATTCGCATCCCTTCGGGAGGAGCTGGTGTGCAAAACTTCTTTCAGGTATTTCCATTGGGTTGGTTTCAAGAAATTTTCATTGGCCATGGTCTGTCCTTTACCAGTGAAATGTAATTGGGGGGCCCACAACTCCAATTTACGAACAACAATTCTTCTCAGATCTGTGTTATTGTTTTGGAAAATCATTTCAAGGTCGTCTGGCAGTTCAATTTCAAACTCAAGTTGCATCGGTGGCAGCAATTTATCGGAAAGGGTTTCGAAGAAGGAGTATCTGTTTAAGGGAATTATAGTTTGAACCATTAAACCTCCATGTGATAGAAGCGCCCTTGCCCGCATTCCGGCATTCGTCGCATTGCCATCAGTGTCTGTGGTAGCGTCAGAGTTAAGATACCAAAATTGGTTTTTTGCAACGCTTCTTGAAAAATCATCTGAAAAATCAAGCAAATTTTTGATGAAAATTCCTTTGTGAATATTATCTGCCTCATACAGGATTTTCCCCGATGAACTTATTTTTAATTTTTTTATCAATGAAAAAGAACCGTTGATAGGAGCTGATTCTGTGTCAGCAGCAACGTTACCTCCGTTTGCTTTTGCTTCAAACTTGTAATCGATGCGAATATAAGCGTTGTACCAGTCATAAAATTGTCCCGGTCTGTCACAGCGAATTTGTATCCCGTCTTTTTTTGAAATTGGTTGTTCGCAGGAAGCGTGATCGGGGTGTCTAAATTAAATTGGACGTATGAAGTATTCTCGAGGTATGGTTGAGTTCTGAACATGCCAACGAAGTTAATATATAAAAATAGAAAACAATTTTTTTGATTAAATTTCGTTTGCCAAAATTTGATTTAATTTCAAAATGGCGTCTGATTTTTTCTTTGTTTGGTTTTGCAAAATATTTGCAAGCTTCTTTTTCGAATCTTCAGACAACAATTTTCGTTTTTTTCGCTCTTGCAGTATTTTTCGTATTTGTTTCGAACCTTTTTCAACAGCATGTTTACCAACTTTCTGACCTGTCTTTTCACCAATTTTTTCGACAGTTTTCTTTGCCGCATTCTTTACATTGTCTTTGAATACTTTACCGATTGTCATGAAGGTGTGACGGATTACACCCGATCCTTTGTGTTTATATCGATAATTTCCGGTGTTTTCGTCAAAGAATCTTGCCCACTCGCTCGGATGATTCATGATTGTATATTCATACCAACAAAAAAAACTTTAATCTTTTTCAGTCATTAAACTAATTGCAATGTCTGACCCGTTAAGATCCAGTATATTGTTTCTTCCGTCTGTCACCCAAACCCTTATTTCATCAATAAGACTTGTATTCACAGGTTGCCACTCAAGTCGACGCGGCTCTTTTCGAAATGGATAGCTAACATGAAGATCTGCTGTTGAGAAACTGTATAACAAATCGTTTGGAACATTGTTTGTTCGACGTGAGATAAGATCGCAGTGCAAATATACCCAATCAACACCTCTTGTGATATTTGGAACTTTACTTCCGACACTATCTCCACTCAAAGTTACTTTACCATAACCAAGCAATCACCAAAATTTCCTTGAGAAAAGTCAAGCTCATAATCTTTGTGCCCTAGAATAAAAATTCTATAAGTTGAAAACTCGAAATGAATTGTGAAAATGTAAGCACTATCTTCTTTTGTCGGGTCTACTTTAACGGTGTGTTGCTGAATAAATGTGTTGATTCTTTTGTAATCATACATTCCATTCGGAAAAGTTAAGGTCTTCCACGCTTGTTCTGTTTTTTTCAACCAGCGAATTTTGTTGTTATCATAACTAGAATCGATATTATTCCATGAGTAAGTCATTGTGATAAGTCTGTTCAGCGCAGCTTTATAGTTTCCATCCAACTTTATCGGAGGATTAAACTTCACTTTAAAATCGTGTGAAACATTCCGTTCTCCACCTCTTTGTAGTTTTGCAAGGCTTGAGTCAAGCAGTATGTCAAAGCTCATTGTATATAATCAGAAATAATTTTTTTCTTTTGTTTTTTATTGATTATACCGAGGTCAAGTAGTGAATCAAGCAAAAACAATACCTGATATTTTAGTTTTATTGAGCTGTTTCCTGCTTTTATCGATCCTAAACTCAAATAAAGTTGGCTCATCAATTTGTTGGCTTCATCATCGATGCCACTTCCTTCGGTTTCCCAATCCCGTTCAGAAAACTCGTCTTCATCGTCAGAAAGTTCAAAAGCAGGTCTTCGGCTCATGACAGCTTTTTCAAGAGGAGTTTTCTTGTGGGGGAATGGACTTCAGCCTAGACATCCCCGCCTGTAACTGTTTCTCAAGAGCTGTTTTTGTTACCCCTCTTTTCGCATAAATTCCATCTCTTACTTTTTTGAGTTCCTCCATTGAATAACCATATAATGGAGAATTTTTACTTTTTACTTTGTAATTGGGATCATTTCCAAATTTCGTGATCAGCTGATTGACTGTTTGCAATATGGTTGATTCATGGGAATATTCTGTTTTAACCGATTCCGGCTTCCCCCACTCTTTACGTGTGGATTTTTTTCTTCCATCAGCGTTTGGGGTGGTGGTGGAATATCACCATCATCATCAACAACTTCTTGTTATGAGGGTGGTGGTGGTGATGGTGGTGGTGTTGGTGCATCCGGTCTGAATTCATCACCAGAAGGGTAAGTTTCGTCAAATTCATCCATTGTGTAATCAGGAAATTCCTGCTCCTCCTCTTCTTCTTCCACAGTGGTGCTGCTCTTATCAAGCCTTTTTGTGATTGGTTTAAAAAACTCTTCTCCTGAAAGCTGACCAAACTCTTTGTTTATTTTATCCATTTTAAATTTTTGGTGAATTTCTTCTGTTTGTTCATCTAGCTTCGACTTTTCTTCAGCCCGCTGACGCCATTTTTTCATTGACATATTTCCAGCGTTAATATATAGAAGCGAAAAAAAAAATGAAGATTCCAAATTATGACCCAGGTTCTTCTAAGAGTAACTACGAACAAGGCCACCCTTGCATGCCAGCAGATGTTTTTCGGATGTTAATTTGTGGACCCAGTAATTCTGGTAAAACAAACACATTACTGCATATGCTTTATGAGTTGTTAGAGTATGATAAAATTTACCTCTTTTCAAAAAACCTGCACCAGAACAAATACCAGAAACTTTTGCAGGACTTTGCTGAAAAAGTCAACCCCACGGTTGGTTATGAGGTTATCGAGGCTTACGGTGATGAAATCATTCCACTCGAAGAACTTCCGGCAGATAATCAAAAAATAGTCGTTTTTGATGATCTTGTTTGCGAAAAAAAACCAAAACAGCATCATTAATTATTTTATCAACAGGCGGCACAAAAACTGCTGTGTTATTTACCTCAAACTTTCTACAAGGTGCCAAAAAACATCCGTGATAACTGCAGTCATTTTTGCATTTTCAGGTTTTTTCCAAGAGAAAACAAACGGATTGCAGACGAGATAGGTGTGGATTATAACACTTTTGATCGAGCCACCGATAAAAAATATTCTTTCGTTTACTACGACAAACCTAAAAAATTAATGAAGATATGTAATGGGTAGATTCAACGGTCAAATAGGTGGAACTAGCCAAGCGACGACGAGTAAAAGTGGAAAAGTGGGTCCTCCTGGTCCAGGTGGTCCTCCTGGCCCCGAGGACCCTCCTGGGCCAAAGGGTGACGAAGGTCCAGCAGGACTACAAGGCCCTCGTGGACCAAGGGTGAAAAAGGTACCACAGGACCACAAGGTCTGAAGGGAGCACAAGGACCAAAAGGTTTAAAAGGCGATAAGGGTGACAAGGGTGACAAGGGTGATAAGGGTGATAAAGGCGATCCTGGCCCTCACGGTGGTGCAAGCGGTTCTGCTAATATTGACATGCAAAATAAGTACGATATTTTGCGATTAAAAAGCAACCCTTATCCTGTCCACGGTGATTTGACAAAGGTAATAAACTATCAAGACACGAGAAATATCTTTCTTTCGAAAAAGGAAGGTGGAAAAATGGAAGCAAGCATTGATATGAACAATAATACAATATACAACGTAAAAGACCCAGTACAGGCAGACCAAGCCACAAACAAAAAATATGTCGATAATCAGCTTGTGAAAAAATTGGATAAAGAAGCTGATATTGATATGAAAAATAAATCAATTATCAATCTTAATCTTCCTTCAAACCAAAGAGACGCCGCATGTGTCGAGTTTGTTAACTACAGAATTACTGAAACACAAAAAGAATATCTTAAAAATGATGGCACAAAAAGCATGACTGGAGACTTAAATTTAAATAACAATAAAATTGTTAACTTACAAACCGATTTCAAAGATTCGAAATCCGCAGCTAATGTTAATTTTGTGGAAAATGAAATAACAACTATGAGAGATCTTGTCACTCAAAAATTCATGAATCTCAGATTATTAACTCGGGGCAAAAAAGAGACGCCTTCAGATACTTGATGGAAGACACTGATGAATCTTCGAGTGAAAACAATATCAAGGTTTTGGGTATCAGTGATTTTCCCAATTCTCCACATCAAATTAATAAAAAAGCTTACCAACTTCAACTCTTGTTTGAAAAAGGCTCACCAAACCAGTACCGGTCACGCCTTGGTTTTAACTTATATAAACTTCCAGTTGGTTACTATACTATGGTCGTTGAATGGTTTCCTCCAGAAATGAGTGAGTTGAGTGTGACAGTGCAAGGCACTACGATTTCAATTTCTAATTATGCAACAAAAACATTCGAAAGGTACACCAAAACAGTCATCAATTTTCACAGATGGGGTAACTCACCTCCACAATTCCTTTATCTCGATCTACACGGTACAGTTAGTTTTCCATCACTTTTAACAATTGGACATCTTATTGTTTATGGTGTAAAAGAAACAATTTCAAACGTTGACCCAAGTGTCTATGACACCGCTTTTGTTATTGCGAATGGAAAAATGGTTATGGAAACAGATTTATCTTTAAACGGACACCATTTGAATGGTTCCGTTCATTACTTACATGGGTATTTATCTACGAAAAATGATAAAACAATTTTTGAATTAAATGGTAATTCACAGGTACTCATTCCAGCAAATAGCAATATATCAAATATAACAGTATTATTTAAAAAAATTATGGGTCCATTTCCAGCTATTACTTTAAGAGTAGTTGCTGGTGGTTTTCCTCCATTAAGTTTCACTTCAACAAAAGCAATTCATAAACAAAAAATAAATATTAATTTAAAAATACCAAATGGTATTTTTTCGGTGTTTTTGTTATCTCCAAAATTTAAAAATGAAGATTTCTTAATTTTGATTGAATATAGAGTGCTATAAAAATTTTTACATTTATTATATAACACAATGCAGGACATTTTCGAATTCAACCATATCGACCAAACACTTTCTAAAGAGAAAGTTAAAATTCTTAAAGATTTATACGCTTATTACCATAAGAAACATTATGGCTATGAAAAGTTGCACCGCGGTTTTCGAAGAAAAAATTTTGTTTGTAATCTTTCAGCTGGAAAGTTAATAATCAGTGCCGCAGTAGCTGGAGGAATTACACTGAACCCTGCTGTCATGGCAACTTTAACTGGTGTTGGTCTTATTTTGAAAGCAGTGGCAAGCCTTAAGAAATACGATAAGAAAACAGAACAAGCAAATTTTGCCTGTATCGAATACAAAAGAATACTTGATGAGATTCGCTTTTACCTCAGAGGTGAAGATTTCAACGAAAAGGTCTTTCGTGATAGCTTGAAAATATATCATCACTGATTATTGTATGGAAATTCCACTATCTGTTCAAAGAAAGTATGAAAAAATTCACTCAATTAGAGATTTTCAAAGTAATTATATACGCTAACAAAATGATTGCACTTTTTGCAACTATTTGTTATTGGTTTTTTGAACTTCTCACTCCTCCTGATATAAAACAAATACGATACATTACTCGTGAGTGTGTTTCAAAAATAATGTTACCAACTCGTGACAAAGATGGCTACCCCATTTCCGGCCAAGATGTGGTTCCATGATAAAAGTTTTCCTCACCATTTTGAAATAAAACATAAAAAATTACGTTCATTTCAAAGTTTGAGTCACTTTTTACCACCACATTAGATGCCATAAGATGTCAGCTTTTATTCTTTGTGCCTGTGTGTGTCCCACGCTGTGGAACTTATGCAAATCAACAACTTTTATTTTATTTATTTTTTTTTGGTGTATGTGTCCCACGCTGTGGGACTTATGCAAATCAACAGCTTTCATTTTTTTTTTGGTTTGTGAGTCCCACGCCGTGGGACTTATGCAAATCAACAGCTTTCATTTTTTTTGGTTTGTGTGTCCCACGCCGTGGGACTTATGCAAATCAACAGCTTCTATTTTTGTGTACCACGCAGTAGAATTTTTATTTAACAAATGTTTCGATATCTAACTTCAACGCAGACTTTTCGCTCAGAACTTTGAATACTGTCTTTCAGTTTTTGTTTTACACTCGCAGCATTGCTGGATGTTGATGCTCTTTCTTTTGGCTTTAAAACCAAATCAGGCAACAGCTCTTCAGTGAGGTGTAGCTCAGGGTAAATCTTTACCAACTCTTCGAATAGCGATGTAACCTCTTCACTCCCGTTTGAAGCATTCACAAGCGCATCTCTCAGCTTCCCAAGATCAGTTCGAAAGGATAAAAAACGCATCTTGTCCATTTTTTGTTCTAACCAAACGACAAGAATTGTCTATTCCCTCGAAAATGTAGCAACTGAATAGATTTTTAAGTGTGTTGTATTTATATTGAGCTTGTTTCCATAGAAAAACACAGGTTATTTCCCTCATTTATTTGATGACTCATTTTCAAAGCATCTCAAAAACGTTCCAGAACCATTCAGTAGAAAGCTTGCCTGAACTTGCCCTCATAACGTCATCGCTTGTTTGAGGCAATGTGTTAAATATATTGAACCTGTCTCTTCTGAAAAAATGACACACAACGATTCCGCTTCACAAAATTTCACCTCGAGCAGAAAAGTACACGTTATTAAACAAATGTATCTTCAATACATCTCTTACTATGGATGTCTGTACAGATCAACAAGCGATCTCACAAGACTGGCCAACAGAAGAAAGTTTTGAAAGAAAAGAAATTTTTAAATGGCGGGATATTTCAGACACTATTTACAAAATTAAAAAAGTTAAATATAGAAAAGGTAAATATGGGGATTCAGCTATTTTAACTTTAGAAACAAAAAATGGAGATGATTTTTGTTTGTGGGCCCCTAAACGACTTACAGAAGACCTGATGGAAGATGATTATTATCAATTTGTCTACAAAATAGGTCTCAAAACTTCTGCTGACGGTAATGAATATTTTGATTATGAATTAATGTAATCTGTCTGTGAATATTAATTTGTTTTTTCAAGCTTGAGTTGTTAAGGGGTTTCCCTTCAATGTTTGAACGAGAATATAAATTACGTCATTGTCTGTGAGTTTCTCCGAACCGCGAAGTCACGCGCCGTAAACACAACTTAATGGCTGTGGTCCTCTTCCCATATATCAGTGCAATAATTAACTAGAGTTATATCCAAGATCGGAACAGAGATGGTTATTTCATGCAAGATTTCTTCTTGTTTATAACAAGGGTAACAACACCCTCCACAACAACAGTGCATATAAGCTACACACACCAGAATATGAACAAGCCGCTGCCTTTCAGGACAGAAAGGTTGTATTAAAAGCTCATTGTGAACTAGGTTCCAACCCAAAGCCTCTCGCTCTTTCAGTTTTATGGCGAGGTAATGTTTGTAAATTATCTCTCGTAACTCTGGTGGTAGGTTTTGTATTGCTTCAATAACCTGACAGTTGTTGAATCCGGCAACCATCAAATTTGACTCATAAATAACTAATCAGATAAAAAAAATATGTGTGTTAAGTTATGTTTTCTTTTTTTTCGGTTGTTAAGTAGTATATCATAGATTGAATGAATAATACCTGTTTATCAATAGTTAATATTCGAATTTTAATTCGCTATATGCGCTGTGCCAATCGTAAGTATCAGAGCAAATCTTTACTAAAGGTATATTCTCAATCGGAAGAGTGTATAACAGTTTATGTTTGATTCCTTTCTTAAAACAAGGGTAACAAAGACCTTCCCAGCGACAGTCTATATAATCTAAACATATAATTATACGCACAAGTTGCTGTCTGTTATGAAAGAAACTCGTTGTGTATTTCTTTCCATTCAGCTGTTTGTTGCCTTTTTTTCATGGTAAGTTATGTAAAATTCTAATTGAGAACACTTTTGATATAATAACAAACCACAAATCTCTAAATGAAAAAATTTTTTTGGAATTCTGTGACAGTTTACAACAAAAAACTTGTAAAATATATTATTGCGGTTTTTAAAAAGTTATGCAATAATATTCTTTCCGCCTTTTCCACCTATATAAAACCGGTTTTTTGTTCTATCGGTGTAAAAACGGAAATAGAACTCTCATTTTTAAACTCCCAATGAATAAACTTTTGTAACAAAATTGTTTTATGTGGAGCGGTTAAAAACTTGAAATAAATCTCCCAATGTGAAGGCTGTTACAGAACCCCCATTTTACTATACTACTAATGAAAACCTGATTGCTGTATTCGATATCTAAATATACTTTATATTGAAGTAGGTAATACCATGTCTAAATATGGGAATACTTACAGTTGATCCACGTCACGTGTGAACGGAAAACTGAACACGTGATCCGAGTCTTCAAATGAACAAGCTACTTTCAGTGACATAACGGAGATCACAAAGGAAATATTGAAGATCTCATTGAAAGTTGCGAAAATTGGATTCTATCTTTGGAGAAGCAACGGGTTGTGACGGGACAAATTTTGCTTTATCGAGAGACCGCGTTATTTTCTGGGTTCGCTTCTCGTCAGTGGTTCAAAAACGTTTTAGACGTAGAAGTAGGTGAAATTATGTCAATTATTTTGCTGATGCGGGATTGCTGTTTCAACCAAACGAGAACAAACCTTGGAGCTGAACGCTTGTGTAAGAACGGTAACTCCGAATGAAGTGGACGAAAACCAAGATACATGTGCCGTGTCAAGCAATTACTGATGACAGTTTTTCCTAGTTGCGAGGTTGATTAAAGACAAAGCCCACGCTTCGTCCACAGTTAAGGCCGCGGGTGAGGGACTAGATCATCAGTATTTATTTATTTAAAGCGTATGCACGAAGTGCGACGAATGATAGCGACATTGCGCGAAATATTCATGAGTAAGCTCTGCAGTATAAAATCTTTGGTTTATGCATCAATGATTGCTCGTGCGTTTAATAATGTGGCAGGAAATATTCTGCATTTTAAGTATTGTTAAATAAAAATTTTCATAATAACAATAATAATAATAATCATAAATGCGTTGAGCGCTCGCTTGTTGTATCTGTACCGTTCTTTTTATTCTTTACCTGTTAGTTGAAACGTTAATTACAACTTTTTAGAATTTTCCAGCAAAACAAAACGAAAATAAGATACTGTTTCTATCTCTATCTTGGATAATTATCAACATCACCAAATTTGTGTCCAATATTTATAAACATCTGGGTCTTTCGTAAGTGGAACTCCGTGAAGTTTTTTCTGTGTATATATACACTGCTCCACAGACTGGAAAATAATAAAAGAGTTCGATTTCGTCGTTCTTTTTGGTTTTAGAGTTTAATTCTACGTTTAAGCGGAAAAAATCCGCTTTGAAAATTTCGATAGTAAAATTCTCTTTCTATTTTGTGTGTGGTATAAATATTAATTGGTTCAGCACCAATGCTTTTTTCTTTCGTTTATTTTCGACGGAAAACACACGATTTTTTTAGATTGCATGCAACCTATTGTTTGTTTCTGGAGTGTTAACAATAGCTTCTTAATTTTTATATCCATAATTTGCATAACAAAATATTCTAAGCCTTCGGAAGCCCTAAAACCACCAATTTCGTGTCCAAGAATACAGCGCGGATATAAAATTTCCTGAACTGACACAGCAGACAGGTAAAATAGGTGTATTGTAGGTTGTCACAACAGAAGCACTTTTTTAAAACAGGCTTTTTAACAGAAGTTTCAAGTCTTCAAATTTAAACAAGGACGATTTTACTAATTTAAAGGCTTATAACTTTCAGTGGAACTTGAAATCACAAAATCGACTTCTGTTGTGACACAATAGCGGTTTTAACTGATCAATTAGTGGCAAAATCAAGAGGCGTTGTCTTCTCCACGAGGAGAAAACTTGGACACGGAGTCGCGTTTTACCAAATCTTAACTTTAGAAGCTCAAAGCATCGCAAAGAAACGCAATTTATCAAAGGAAAAACAATCTTGTTGCACTTCCAACATTCCTCAAGCTCTCTATTAAGTTTCAACGAAATCAGCTGCCAAACGATCAAGATCTTAAGTTTTTTAACGCAAGACCTCCACCAAAATTTTGCCTTATAAATTTATTCATGAGCAGCTTGTCACCCGCGGCCTTAACCAAAGCGAAATATGAGAGTTGTTTGTATGGAGCTGAAATTCGATCCAAAATATAAATCGGCCGTTTTCCGTGCAAAATACCTAAAAAGCGAAATAGAGTTTGAAGACCATTACATGCTGTGTATTTGCTGTGTTTTTGCCGCGTTTCCGAGCCTCTGGAGGCCGTTTGGGGCGATTTTCTGTTTAACGGTCGATGCGACAGCACGTCAAAGTAAAGCCACTAGTACGTGACAAGACGTCCCATCGACCGTTAAACAGAATATCGCCCAAAACGGTCTCCAGCAGTTTGGAACAGCGGTTAAGACACAGCAAACACACAACAGGTAAGGTTTTTCAAACTCTATTTTGATAATTAGGTATTTCCCACGGAAACAATCGAATTTCGGCTCTCATATTACGCTTTGGAAACCTGTGCTTCGTCTATTGCATAACCTATTGCTCAACAATCTTTCGCGATTTTGCCATTAATATATCCTAGGCTTCGCTAGTTTGAACAATTCAATTGATTCTAGAACGTCGTCTGAAAGTTTAGAAGGATAGCCTCGTCCCCCTTGACTGAACGCCTCACATGTACTGAACGTCTTATGATGTCGAATATGATACTAACAATATTAATAAAACAGCGCCAGGAGTTGCACGAGCTGCTGTGGAGGTCGCTGTCGGTCTCTCTCCAGTCAAATAACGATCAATTATTCGTCTTCTCGTTTCCTTGTGGAGAGGCCTACATGGCTTGATCTTCCGAGCTAAGGCATCAACATAACCAGGTCTGAACTTTTCGAAAAATCTGTGACATATTCGGAATCTCCTTTCGATTTTCGAAATCCCTCTCTGAATCTCAGAAAACACAAGGCGAATGCCCAAATATGGAGAACGTGACTCGTCACGTTGTTTTGAATGTTAGAGTTTCCATTCACGTGTGACGTGGATCAACTGTAATAAAATGGTTGTTGTTGTTGTTTTTGTTGTTAGTCAAGCTCTTAGGTATCGTCTATTGTTATCGGGTTAGCTCCAAGTGGTACTACCGTTTTCTACTGTCGTTTCTTGCTTTCCCTCCCACCCTCCCTTATTTTAGATTGTCATCTAATGGTTATAGTGGTGCTTCGAGGAGTTGTATTGCGTTTTCAGCCCCTGCCCGTTTGTCTCTTGTTATTAAGTATATATATATATATATATTTTTTTTTTTTTCAATAAACTCCTTCATTTGCCAAACACTTCTCATTTCGTGTTTGTATTGGAGAGCAAAAAGAAGGAATTACGTAACTACAGGAGAGAAAGGCTAACGAGCTCACGTCATTTTTAAAATTTTTACGCTCAGGACAGAATCCATTTAGAATCCTTGAGAATTTGCTAGGCGTGCCAGTGAGTCGAGAGGCCTCTGGGTAAGCACTCTAGGTGCTCCCATGCGGTTTTGCGTTTTGATTTTAAGGCTTTATGTGTGATAGGTTCCCTCGGAAGTTTGGTGTTCAAACCTCATATAAGCCCTTTGCTATGAACATCAAATTTCATGAACATCAAACATCAAATTTGCTACGAACATCAAATTTCCTCAGGCAACCTATCACACGATAGTGCCTTCGACAGAAGAACTCTATTGTTTAAATAATGCACTTCTGATGTGCAGAAGGCTAGAACTGTTGAACACTGTCTGTATTGTGCATTCAGTCTTGGGACGAGGGCACGAAAAAGCAAAAATCAGTCAGAATCCTGAATAAACGAAGTCGAACTGATTTTAACTGAGAAAGGTGATTCCTTTCAAGAAGACACCGAGGCTTTCCAAAGAAGGAACCTGTTTAGCCCAAGATCTTAAGATCTTAAGTTTTAACGTTGATTTAGCATACTTCAAGATCAAAACAAAGTGCGAAGTAAATCATTGATACAAACTGTATGAATTCTGTAAAAAAATGTTACATTATGAGGATCTTGTCTGGGAAGTATTGTTCTGATACGGAGTATGAGAGAACAATGCTAAGGTCCTTTATTTCAGGAGTGGAATTCCACAGGGAAGTATAAGCTAAAAATTGCCCTTCCCTGGGAGTTTATATGCATCATAATCCATTACTTTCACTCACCATAGGAGCGTCTCCGATCCTTCATTGTTAAACCTTCGTCGAATCCTGCGATGTTGTAGAGAGAGGTATTCAAGTACATGAACAACGACAATAGTACCAAACCTGTTAATATCACCCTCCAAGTAAACCTTCCGCGCAGACGACAGCAGTTGAATTTCCGAAGCATGATCAGGTTCAGTTTGTGTTCATGTCAAACAATAAAAAAAGTCATTTGAATTTCTGCCTCATTCATTGGGCTGACAAACGCTGAAGAACAAAACAAAATAACAAAGGCTTAAAAAATGAGAACTATAATAAAATTAAACTTCCATTTAGCATAGGAGTCGAGGTAAATATTCACCAATATTCAGTGACTGAGCCTGAGGCAATAAATTTTATAGCAAAATGAATTTTGGATATAATCCCAATGACAAGAAAAAAAGAAAACAACTGAATTTTTGTAATTTAAACTTCCCTATTGTTTGTTAAAATTTATTGCGCCAGCCGGTGAGAAGAGTTCTGCTAACAGCAGATATTTAAATTTCGTTAAAAATTAAAAAGCGACCGCGTTCTGCTTGGATACCCTATTCTGTCATCTGTTATATAAGCCATCGATTAATCGTCGCGCACCGCACGCTCATTGGACATGTTAACAGACCACAACATAGCAAAATAGCTTACTCGGGAAGAAACAACATTATACTGAAGTTAAAAACACTTCCTGAAAGGGGAGATCACGAGGTTGTCCTTGTGTGAAAAAAATTTCCTCAACCAAACACATCACGTGGTACAAAATCGAACGACGGGTATCAGACGATTTGATATCTGACAACTTTTGACAAGGACCAGTTAGCGAAAATTTATCGACACTGCTAGCAAAAGCGCCTTAAAATTATTAAACTTGCCGAGTTTGAGGGTGACATGGCAGAAACGAGCGAAGATATAGCTCTGCAAAGTCGCGAAATTTTACAGACTTTTGTATGGTGGGGGGGGGGGGGCACAAACTTGCCCCCCACCATACAAACGTCTTGGCAACATGATTGGCAACATGAGTGTCGATGGATTTTCGCTAACTGGTCCATGTGAAAAGTTGAAAAAACTGTGGGAGGGTCTATTTATCGAAGAGAATAAGAAAGAAGAAATGAAGTCACATTTTCAGTTATCAAACAGTAGTCGACGCATTCTACCTTTAGACTCACCCACGTGTTATTAAGTTGTCTGAAGGAAACTACAAGTATGAAATACCCCTCGCTTCGGCTTGCAATGTGTCAAATACTCCTTGCATGAAATTGTATTTCTGATAGGTTGTCATCCTTAAACACAGAAGTCAGCGGTCTCAGGTTTTAATGGATTATAACGGTGAATATCATTTAAAAAGGGAAGAAAGCGAGGTAAACATTCACCAATATTCAGTGACTGAGCCTGAGGCGATTAATTATTTGCATTGATGAGAGAGAAAAATTCTCCATAATTACCTTATTATACGAAATTAAATAAATTGTGGATATAATCCAAAAGGCAAAAAAACTGAATTTATGCCTTTTTACTTCCTTCTTCTTTGGTAAAATGTTTTACACCAGTTGAACAATATTCTTGGTCAAGAAAAAAAAATTGAGAAGCGTTTTGCCAGCATGACACGTCTAAGAGACATTTGCATTTAATTAAAAATTTGTACTGAATGCGACCGTGTTTATCTAAATATTGGCTATCAACAAGCAAACACCAATATTTACGAGACGTGAAATCTCAGAGTTCGTATATGATGTTATAGAAAGCAGAAGGAGTGGATTGAAATATAGGAATTAAAAAGTGAACTGAGGCCTCAACTTTCGGCCGTGTTCGGCAAAAATTAGACTAATTGAAGATGTGAATGCCGTTAATTTTTTGAAATTCTCGCTATTATCTCCTCAACATGTTTTATAAGACTCAATCCAGAACGGGTAAATGTAAGGTGGAGTTTCTGTTGCAGTTGCATCGAGCAACTCTCAGACAAAGGAAACAAAATAAAGCTGGGAACTGCTGGAGGGGTTCTCCTAAAAATCATAGGAGGTGTTTTGTTGATGGCATACGCTCCAGTAGGAGCTCAGGGCCCAGGTGAAAGTAGGTATATTTAAGACCTCCCGAGTTGGATTTGGTTTCACTGAACTAAAATAACACAATAGCATTTGTAAAGGTAGACGTTGACTTAAAACATATGCTGACCTTAGCTTTCTTTAGTTTTTAGTGTCACACAGGTGGTTTTCTTTTCCAGTTTCAAAGATTAAAACCGCTTTGTTTCACGAACAATTGCTTCTTTAGCCGATCACAGCGCTCAAAGCTCCGATAAATGATCATATCATTTAAAGCCACTGATGAATATTGCGATTCCAAGAAAACTTAACTAGATGAAATTATGAATATAAGAAATTCATATATTTGAACTGCGGAATGAAGAAATAAATGTAAAGAAGATCCTCGCAGTTATTAACGCAACTTATGCAGTTGCGAAAAGAAAGCCTGAAAAAATCAGGCTTGCCTCGTTAATAACTGCGAGGATCCTTTTTACATTTATTTCTTCATTCCGCAGTTCAAATATATGAATTTCATATATTCATAATTTCATCTTCATCTTTCCCGGGTATATTACAAGCCAATTTAATGACCTGCTCCCAGTTGGCTTGTTAGTTCAATTGGTTAGAGCGCTGCACCGGCATCGCAGAGGTCAGGGTTCGAATCCCGGCAAGCCTGATTTTGTCAGCCTTTCTTTTCGTGACTGCATAAGTTGCGCTAATAACTGCGAGGATCTTTTTTCAAAAAATAATAAAATATTTCCTGACTCAGAGCGCAATAAAAATTTTAAAAACTGTTGAAGTGGAATATTTCGTCCGGACCAACCGGACTTTCATCAGCCACGGTAGAAATGTGAATATTAAGAAGGGTTATATCACTTCATAAGGGTCTCAAGGGGGCTAAAATAGTGTTATAGATGTTAGCTAATTCGAAGCCATTGTCTCTAGTCAAAGAGGGCTTTCGTAACCGGATCTCAATTGCTTCCCTTATGCGGCGTTTGAACGTGTTGCTTTCCGTGGCGAGAACTTTTGTTTTGCTGGAATCCACCGAATGTCCCGTGAGCTGGCAATGTTCGTGAACGGCTGATGAGAACCTTGAAAAATGTTCCTTAATTCTGGTTTCAAGCACGCGAGAAGTTTCGCCAATGTATTGTTTGTTGCATTGATCACAATGAATGTGATAAACTGTGCCACACTTCTTTAGGTTTTCAGTTTTGTCTTTAACCTGTACCAATTGCGATCTGAGAGAATTGACAGGCTTGTGGACGAATGTGACCTCGTGTGATTTAAATGCTCTTTGTAGGCGTTCCGAAATGCCTTTGATGTATGGTACTGAGGCGTATACTCTCTTCTCGTTGCGGGATTCTTTAGACTCTCTCGTGTCGGATTCAATGTTCGGTATTGTTAGCATCCAATCTGGATAGTTGTTAGTTTTCAAAGCTTGCTTAACATGCTGAATTTCATGTACTCTGTCATCTTCTTCAGAAACCAAGGTCTTAGCTCGAAGTAGCAGAGTGTTAGCCACAGCTCTTTTATGTTGTAGGTGGTGGTTAGAGTGGAAATTCAGGTACTGATCCGTATGGGTCGGTTTCCGGTACACTGTGACTTTTGTTGAGCCATCTTGGTTCACGTGTAAACAGGTGTCAAGGAATGGGATTGTGCCATTCTTTTCTTCCTCTGAAGTGAACTGGATGTGTTGATCAATGGAATTGAGGTGCTCAGAAAAAGAGCGCACTGCGTATTCATGAATTTTAGTCATCGTGTCATCAGCATATCGATACCACATAGCTGGAGGGGTGGGGGCGGTGTCTAATGCTCTGCTCTCAAAATGTTCCATGTAGAGATTGGCCACAATGGGTGAAATTGGAGACCCCATGGCGGCTCCTTGTTTCTGTTTGTAGAAATCATTCTGGTATGTGAAGTACGTACTTGAAAGACACATCTCAAGTAAGGTGGTCAATTGTGGTACATCAAGAGGACATCTGTCCGGAAGACCTAGGTCATTTTCCAGTTTAGCCCTGACAACTGGGATAGCTTCGTTAATCGGGATGCTCGTAAATAGCGCCGATACATCGTAGGATACGAGTTTCTGCCCCGGGGGTACTTCAAGGTCTGCGATTTTGTTGGTGAAATCTTCGCTGTTAATGATGTGGTGACCGTTATGACCAACAAGGGGTCTTAATATCTTGGCAAGGAACTTAGCGGTGTTATGCAATATTTGTATTTCTAATCAAACGCATTTTTCGTCACATCGCTCAGTTTTATATGTGAATACTAACCTTCAATATGACAGGCAAAAAGGCGAAAACCTAACTAATTCAGCTTTAATGAAGAAAAAGAGAAGTACATGCCCACTTCAAGGGCATCGAAGCCGCATCGCGAGGATAGAACACGAGTTATATCACAAATAAAACTTTCAGCTTTTACTTTTTTATCGTTCATGAATAAAGGTTCTTTGATTGACATTTGATAAGTCATTTAAAAAAGATCTTTCAGAAGAAAAGTTTCGACTATTTATCACATCAGACGTCCGTTGCGTAATACGGTCACCCCTAACAGCACGTAGCCAGTGGTATTTTTCTCCCTTGTGATTTTCCCGCTCAAACTTTGCCTTGGCGCTAATGTTATTACCAGGAACGTTGGGGGGAGGGGGTGGGGATAGGGATGGGCAAATGAAAGGCAGAAGCGGTAAGAAGAAGAGTAAGCCAAAGGGGTGTGCAGATCATGTTTCACTGAAAATAAGTCACCTATTTTAACTTACATTTCACGTGATTAAAAAAAAGAACAACAACAACAACAACAACAACAACAACGGTACGTGCCACGCGTCACCGACCAACAATGTAAACATTCCACGGACTTATGAACAGGAAGTGTGAGTGAAACCTTTAGAAAATCTTATTTGAGGCATTAGACAAAGTGTACTCTTTAAAGGGGAAACCGGACGAGTTCTTAACAAATGGTCATTTAATGCTTTTACGGGGGATTACATTCTTCTTTGCACATGGGGATTTGCCTTGTAGTTCCTGGGCTATGATACGGCCGAGAGGTTACCAAACACTATACTGAGCCCTTCCTGACCTTGGCCATGAAAACCGTGCCCATAATAGAAGCACCATACATGTGAGGATGATGATGCATCAGGTCTTCTTGTATAAAAAAAACTTTCAAGGCCAAGTTCGAGAACGAATTATATGCGGTGAATGATCATTGAAAATTGCCGATCTACACACAGCGGAGAAATTGGCTGTAAGTGTTTGTGTCGTCATAAGGCTAGCCAATCTCGTCAATCTCGTCATTCATTCACACTGACTGTTTTCTAATAATTTTAAGGTAGTTGTGCGGCGGGTTAGTTCTTAGGCCTTCCTAGGTCAAAAATAAGCCATGTAGCTTCAATCTAAAGAAACACTGCAGTTCACATGCCTCACTGGGATAAGTTATTCAGGCTATAAAAGAGGATATAGGATAAATAGACAATGAGATTTTTTGATGATTTTTTTCATGCTTGGCCCCACAAAATGATTACAATAG
Organism: Siderastrea radians; assembly: GCA_964017195.1. Lineage (NCBI taxonomy): Eukaryota > Metazoa > Cnidaria > Anthozoa > Scleractinia > Rhizangiidae > Siderastrea > Siderastrea radians. The sequence goes on along the minus strand of OZ024888.1, from coordinate 73,680,527 downwards.
CTCCCAAGCCTACAAAAGCTTACACAAGCTTTCAATGTCATTTAAACTTTTTACCAAAATTAAGAGTATATTTTGATACTCAGTTAAACCACAAAATTACTTAAGCCCCCTTTTCTTTCTTTGCCTGGCATTTGTACCCACGAGCCAGTGTTGATCTCTGCTTGAAGTGATCCTGTCGAAATAAAAGGGAAAACTTACGTCAGTAAGTAATAGGTTTAATTTCTTAGCAATATATTCATAGTTCAGGGAAAACGTTTGAGGGTCGTCTAGTTTAACAGTTAAGAATTTTTTTAAATATATACATTTAGCAAAGCCTAAAAGCGGAGCTCCATTTTTTTTAATTGCTGAAACTTATTCATTTTTTAAAAGTAATTACCAAAATAGAAAGAAAAATGGAAAGAAAAACTTTGCTCCCCATGAGAGTCGAACAGCCGAGGCACCAACCGCCGGAATGTTACCACTGTACAATTTTTTCCATGTGGTCGAAGAAGAAATTAATTTTAATTCTCAAACAGTTGTTTATTGATCGCAGCTAGATTGACATATACACGAGTGTTTTTCTTAGGGAAATGCGTTGGGACCGCTGCAAAAACCATGGTTGTGCACAGAAAATACCGGAAGGCACTAGCTCTGCTATGTTTGACTTCCGAATTCAAGCGATGTACTTCGACTCGATTCGATGTTACGCAAGTTACGCAAGTTACTGTGTTACGATAACCACGGGTGTTTTTCTTGGGAAAATGTGTTCCGTCCGCTGCAGAAATCATGGTTGTGGACAGAAAAAACCAGAAGGCACTAGCTCATCTAGGTTTGGCATCAGGACCGCTGCCAAATGCGGTGAACTCAAGCGTTGTGCCGACCGGGCTTGCAGCAGAACCGACAACAAAGATGAAGTCCTCGAGGACAAATTCGTAACTTGGACTTCTCGCTTTCCACCAAAAAGACAACTGAGTATTCCCTTGAACTTTTTCTTTCCATTAATAATATTGTTTGTGACTTTTGTGGTCTTTGCTAAAAGGCCCAGCCCCCATGCGATTTCGGGCCAAAAACGAGGGATACAGCACAGGGTTATCTCAAATTGGTGACCCTGTGATGCGTACGGACGGACGGACGGACTGGTGGTCACGTGACTATTGCGTCATTTCCAAAATTTCTTGGCTTGATAGGTTACCAAATTTGCCTAGCAATGGTGCTGTTTTTTGTACTCCCAAATAAACTATTATGTTATGTTACGTTACGTTACGTTATGTTGTGTTACTACTCAACATTGAATGGCACTGAACCTAGAAAACGACTGCCCTAGGGCATGGGATTCCAAGAGGTTATGACCAATGAGCAACTGTATTCGCGAAATCTCTCATCAGTAAATTCTTTCAAACTCAGTTTCCTATTTGAAGGACGTTGCCTCTGTGGTTATACACGTTCCTGTCCTGTGCAGTGGTGTAGTTTGCGGTGGGAAATGCCCCCCCCCCTTTATGTTTGGAAGTTTCAATGTACGTTCACTTCGACCCATCATTTGCTTCACCCCCCCCCCCCCTTACATGCACGACGTTGATCTGCCATAGTTGTGAGCATTCACACTTTGAGCGGAACTTCCTGCAGTACCATTTATTAGGGGATTATTTAAAACTAGAGCTTCGGAATGTTGGACAAAATTACCGTTTAAGGACAAAATCCCTCGTTACAAGCTCTGGTCTCCTGTAGAGGACCGTCGCAGTCTGCTCCATATGGCCCATGGGGAGGGGGGTGGGTGCAGGTTCTGTTTCGCGTTTGAGTTCCTTGTCCACAAGAAACACTGCAGGCACTCCAGAATCCCCAGCGAGAAAATCCACCATCAACACCTGGATAGTAAACAAGAACTCAGCAGATTTATTCCTTTCAGGACGGTGCCTCCTAATACAGAGGTATTTTTGCAATGGAATCTGAAAAGAAAAATGTGAGTAACCGCGCATTTTCAGAGATAATTAAGCAAACATATTTCTAAAAAAGCTTTAAAATACAAAGAATATATGGAAATTTCCTTCCACATTAAAGGTCAATTATTTTTGAAAAATGCATGGCTACCCCCAATTTTCTTTTGGATTCTGGTAGCCTTTGCAAAGATCTGCTTTTTCGACGTAGTCAAAAACCGTGCAAAAATACCTTTGTATTTGTAGGCCTTAAGAAACTTGAATATCTCGGACCAGACCAGTGATGTGCAGCAGGTATGCGCAGTAACAAAAGGCACCGTCCTTAAATACAATCAATAATCGCTTTGAAGAGCACTACTGTAAATCAAACCGCATAAGTAATCTTGGAGTTGGAGTATAATATTCCTAAGAACCTCAACTAGTGTAATAAGTTCGAGCACTTGAAACTTCGGACGACCTTGCACCAAAACAAGCCAATGGGTTACCTGGTTAGCCATAAAAATATCATCCATGCCCACTTGTTACGAGTTTTGGTTAGACAGACAAAGACGATCATCAACTGCGTTGAGGAAAAAGTCCAGTTCAAACTTATGAAGACGTTGGTACTATGATCTATATCACACTATAAACCTTTTTACGAAAGAAGCGATATCTTTTATGTTAAAGAAAAAATGTGATATATATATGTGCTCCACTGGAATGTCTGGGTGTTTTGCTTTTCCAGTGGTCAGGAAAAAGTTATGGCACTGATAGAAATGAGTTTAACAACAACGACGACAACAACAACAACAACAACAACAACAACAACAACAACAACAACAAAAAGACATAAATTAGAAAGTGCATTGCCCTTAATGCCTAAAACCTCATACAAGCTACGAAAAAGCTTTAATGGTTTCTTGGTATGTTTCGACGGGTACTTGGTTCTTCTGGTAGCTATTTAACTTGGGATTGCTCACTTACTGCATATTTCGTCAAGGATTTTTTGGAAAAGATCTGACAATACGTCAAAATTCTCTGCAGTGTAAGTATGGTTTCCGGCAATTTCTTCCAACTCATCTGCAAATTTTTCATGATCGCCAACTCCAATAGCAATCAATCGTACTTGTTTTGCCTGTAGATGAATAGAAGGTTCAAATGGGTTTAATAAGGTCAAGCAGTAGGGTTTTCTAACTTTTTCCAACTTGACTAAAAAGTCCTTACATCAATGGACTGACCCACAGGTAGCAGTTGCTAATCCAGGCGGGCTACTCGTACATCAATTGAAAGAATGTAGTATTGTTGTTCTTCTTATTATTTTTAAGGAAATTAAAGCAAAAAAAGTCAAGAAAAATCATAATGACAAGCAGATATAGCGAGTGAAGAAAGCAGAGGAAGAAGAGTGAGACTATTTTGAAACTTTAACAGTTAATCCTGTGTTCGATTGTGAAGAATACACAGTCGATGAGAACAGTTGATTTTCCGTTCGGATTATAAAATCAGAAATATTCTATAGTGCAATGTTTGATTTTACTGATGTGCCTGGACAGAATTCTGTGTTGGAAAATTCTATTCACATTTTGTGGCTTCTGTACATTGGCGATTTTTATTCAAGAGATGCATGAAAAGATTGTTTAATTAGATAAGAAAACAGGAAACACTAATAGAATATAATCTGTACAATTAAGGCCGGCATTTTAATATTCTACTTTGATTTAATGCGAAGACGCATTAAATCAAAGTAGAATATTGATTACCAATGGACTACGAGCATTCTCTCTTTCCGCTTAGGGATAGTCGAGGAAAACGAACAAGCCAGCGAGCGCGAAACCTCCTGCCGCGCTGAAAAGTGGGTGTCGTTTCAACGCCGCAGGCGATTTTCGCGCTCGCTCGCTTGTTCGTTTCCCTCGACTATCCCTAAGCGGGAAGAGAGACTGCTCGTAGTCTAGGTTATCGAAGATTATCCACGGAAGAGTAACGTTTATGAAATCTGGAGTGCTAAAAGTTGTGTCCGTGACATCAAGAAGTCAACACAGTCAAGAGAGTCATCTTAGAGTGCTCAATATAAGCAGCTTTACCGAGTTAACCTGCTAAAAACGATACTATGTAATTATATTTCAGTTTTGATTGTGTGATCTCTTATGACAAATGATAAATGGGTCATTAGAGCTGCGTTTAGCTGGTCTTTGATGGTCTGGGTTAACAATGTGGTTTTCCCATGCAGTTGCAGATTCTTTAATTTATCAATTTGTATATACGTAGAATCGAATAAAGCAGAAATTGACTCTTGCTGTTGTTTCGTAACAAGATTAGACTGACAAAATTTATAACTTATCTCGGCTATGCCTTTTGAAAATGTAGACCAGATAAGAGTGAGTGGTAAGAATAAGATCCTTTCAATTATCAGCCCAGCAAGAGATACGAGTAATGAAAAACCGATATTTATACGTGAAAAATTCGTGAGAAGAGACTGAGAAGAAAAAAAGTTACAAAATCAGATCAAACTTCATTGCTAATTTACGGAGAGAAACATATGGGTGAAATAAAGTACAAAACTCTCCTTGTAGGAATAAAAAAAAACTAACAAACAACAAGCAAAAAAGCATCAACAACCACGAGACTTCCCAGTTCGTGGGACGTTTAGTTACACGTTTATTTATTACGTAGCCCTATCCCGCAACCACACTTACATTTACCATTATAAATGAGGCTTTACTGGTTTGAATGAACAGGATGGGGAGTATCTGGTCGGCCATCAAAAAGTCCTAGACAAAGCTGTTCATCGCAATGTGGAATTGGTAAAATAAATGGATGTGAAACCTGAACTCTGAAAGCAGGGGCATAAAGTTCCAGAATAACGCCAACACCAGATAGCTGAGAGCTATATTCTTAGTCAGTTGGTCACACTGGACACGGCAAACGAGCTATTTGTGGGTAATTGCTTTCGCCACCTAGACTCCTGGCTAGCAAGTTAAGTGGCATTCTCGCTAAAAGCGGTCCACTCAATTTCGCGACCAAAAATAGTTTTCCTTTAATTTTTGTTTGTGAAAAGGGTTTGGTACACATGTATCAAAACCACTTTATTTATTTTCCAATTCTTTATTTTCGCTTTGCTACAAGCCAAAAACCATTTTTGCCCGCAACGGGGTTTCTGCGGTGATCACAAGGCTGAAATTTATGGATTTTGAGATGCGCGCTACGGCCAACTAAATGTAGCTTACGAAATTTTGCTTTGACCTAGTCTCTAAGATACACCGACCAAGTTCACAGACAAAATGTGGAAAAATTTGGTAAATTTTTGAGCACGTCAGGTGAAGTTAAAGACAACCTACTCTGAAGCCTATAATGAGATCCCAAAAAATGGACCAAATACAACAAACAATTTCGCATCGTTTGCGGCCTAAATTGGGTTAAAAAACATCATCAAAGCAAAGTTCTTACCTTATTTAATCAATTTGTAAGCTCAAACGTGCGGGTATATCCCTAGATCACAAGCGAAAACAAGTTAGAACTCCGCCATTGACAGCGTGTTAACGTTAACATCGCTCGTGTCAAAGGTCACTTACATCACCCTAGAACTTGGCAAAAATACTTTATTCGGGGATCCTAACCCGTTGCTGTCCACCAAAATAAATGTCTATAGCTTCCTTTCATACTCGTACATCCAATTCTGATCCAGAACAGGACGAAAGTTGCGTTAAGTTGATAAATATTCATGGCGGGTGACGCTCAAGAAAGTAAACAACGTCGGCTATCGTAGTTGATCCAGATTTCTGCTCCGGTAAGGAATACAAAACATTTTCAAAATCCCTAGAAGAAGAAGAAGAGGAGTTATGTAGTTGAACTCTAACAATCAATTTAGACTGTTCAACACCTCGTGCAACTTGGACGCGGTCGAGGCAGAAAAATATCATTTGAAAAGTTGCAACGAAAATCGTGCTAGTTGTCCAGACTCACCTGGGAACTGGCCCGCCAGAAGGTGAAATGAGATTATTTTCGCCTAAGTCGCCTGAGTTTCCGTTTTGGCCTTGGGTCTAGTCGTTCGGTAATGGACTGTAGGAATCTTCTTTTCAGTATAAAGAGAAAATGTGAAGTTCGCAGTTAGTTGGAATTACTGATCTCAGAAGACTTGGGACGACCCCGACGTTTGCTTACGTCACAATTTGTCACACAATCTTATCAATGTCGCGCGACTAACTTAGTAGTAAGCGAAAAGAGAAATTTAAAAAAATCCTTTGTGATTTAGGCTCTGGGCAATTAATGATAATTTATGGAAAGTGGTGAACAGGTTTCATCTAGCAAGTGAGAGAAAAAAAGTGCGAGCGTGACGGGGTGCATTGGCCTTCACCCAAGACATATAGAGGATATTACACGGCGGCGCGAAGATAGGAATTTTATTTTCGAGAGGTAAAATATTGTCTTTTACCACGAGAAAATAAAATTCATATATTCAAGCCACCATGTAAGATTCTTTCTATTATATAGAGAAGAGTATCTTTGCACAAGAGGAAGAGAATAAGAGAGTGTAAGAGCGGAAACTGACGTCATCGATATCCTCACTAGTGAAGATATGGAAAATACGCCACTCGAGTCCCAGATGTTGTTTCGTGTGAACTTTACTAGTGGTCTACTTTCCACTAAAACACTCTTGTTTATATCATAAAGAGAAATACGTTACAACACACGGTACAGTCGTAAGTCGGAAATATGAATAGGAAATGCCAAATATGGCCTTTCTCATGTCCCCTGACACCTGTACTGAATCAGGAGCCCATAACCCTGACTCCTGACTCCTGACTAAATCAGCTATTCGTAGTCTTTCCTCACCAATATCAAATCGCCTTGTAGGGTACTCTTTCACCCTCTCCAAAATCCTCGATCCTTTCCTCTTGGTCTCTGAAGTGCCAGCCCATGTCGCACAATTCGATTGTTACTTCACAAACAATTTCCAATTGGGGGGGGGGGGGGGGCACTTCCTATAGTAAAGTATGCGGGGAGGCTACGCCCGACAAGGATGCCTTTTTGATCCTGCAGCATAGTGAAAGGTTGGAAAAATCGTTATCTTAGTATATTAAGTATATTAAAGGTCAGTAAAGTGCGCTGCTACGTAAAAGAGAAAGCAGCTGAAGTTTAGTATATAAAAAGGTGCCAAATTCTGGCAAAAATGACGCGGAACACACGAAAGTTGAGGGCCTTTAGTAACCGACTCAGGGCGACTGAAAGCCCAGATACAAACCTTGCGACAATAAGATATTCTACTTTTTTGGCTTATCCTTGAGAAATAAACATGTGTATGAGAAAGGGCTACATTTTTACTCTAGGTTATGAAAACGGTGCAATTTGGGTAAAAAACTGGTATATTAAAGGGTAAGGGTTTGAGCCTAGGGACGGAGCCTCCCCCTGCTGATAGCTTGGATTCTAGTGCCAGTGATGAAAACGTGGATACCCAGTCACGTCTTTCATACAAACCTTCTGACGGTTGCTGTCTTGTCGTGCTGCCCAAAGTGGATGTGGTCTTGAGGTCCCTCTGATGTGGAGAACTCACAAACGCATCCTGGCTCCTAGCATTCAAACAGAGCGTCTTGATTGGAACCTTCAGGATCTTTGTGACTCGGTTTTATTGCCCTGGCCAATGTGGTGAAGAACTAATGCTCGTCAACTTTCTGTGACAGTTAGAAAACGCAGTCTGGTCAAGCAAGTCACAGAGTGATAAAGATATCAAGAAAGCGTCTATCTTTTCATATATTGTCATTATTTTCTGGATTGAATAAACGTGCAGCCACACCTATACGATTGTTGGCTCGCAGTCGTTGATTTTTGTTATATGCTCTCTTTACCCCCACCTCGTCGAATATTTGAAGTGGCACTGAGGATATCTTAGCCGGTTTGGTAGTGCTCCCCAGTCCAGTGATTCCTCGGCGTTGGAATGAATATTTATTTAATGATTGATTTATTTTAATAAACTAGTCGTCAGTGTAGAAACGTTTTCTCTCTCAACTGCTCAGTTTGAGAACAACTCACGTTTCCTACTATATTTGATATTTCCTATTCATTATTCCAACTTTTTACCGTGCCGGTTGTGACGTATTTTTCTTTATGATATAAACAAGAGTGTTTTAGTGGAAAGTAGACCACTCGCAAAGTTCACACGAAACTACATCTGGGACTCGAGTGGCGTATTTTCCATATCCTCACTAGTTAGGATATCGATGACGTCATTTTCCGCTCTTACACTCTCTTATTCACTTACTCTTGTGCAAAGATACTCTTCTCTATATAATAGAAAGAATCTTACATGGTGGCTTGAATATATGAATTTTATTTTCTCGTGGTAAAAGACAATATTTTACCTCTCGAAAATAAAATTCCTATCTTCGCGCCGCCGTGTAATATCCTCTATATGTCTTGGGTGAAGGCCAATGCACCCCGTCACGCTCGCACTTTTTTTCTCTCACTTGCTAGATGAAACCTGTTCACCACTTTCCATAAATTATCATTAAGTGCACAGGGCCTAAATCGCAAAGCATTTTTTTAATTTCTCTTTCCGCTTACTACTAAGTTAGTCGCGCGACATTGGTAAGATTGTGTGACAAATTGTGACGTAAGCAAACGTCGGGGTCGTCCCAAGTCTTCTGAGATCAGTAATTCCAACTACTGCGAACTTCACAATTCCTCTTAATGCTGAAAAAAAGATTCGTACAGTCCATTACCGAACGACTAGACCCAAGGCTAAAATGGAAACTCAGGCGACTTAGGCGAAAATAATCTCATTTCACCTTCCGGCGGGCCAGTTCCCAGGTGAGTCTGGACAACTAGCACGATTTTCGTTGCAACTTTTCAAATGATATTTTTCTGCCTCGACCGCGTCCAAGTTGCACGAGGTGCTGAACAGTCTAAATTGATTGTTAGAGTTCAACTACATAACTTCTCTTCTTCTTCTAGGGATTTTGAAAATGTTTTGTATTCCTTACCGGAGCAGAAATCTGGATCAACTACGATACCCGACGTTGTTTACTTTGTCGAGCGTCACCCGCCATGAATATTTATCAACTTAACGCAACTTTCGCCCTGTTCTGGATCAGAATTGGATGTACGAGTATTAAAGGAAGCTATAGACATTTATTTTGGTGGACGGCAACGGGTTAGGATCCCCGAATAAAGTATTTTTGCCAAGTTCTAGGGTGATGTAAGTGACCTTTGACACGAGCGATGTTAACGTTAACACGCTGTCAATGGCGGAGTTCTAACCTGTTCTCGCTTGTGATCCAGGGAGATACCCGCACGTTTGAGCTTACAAATTGATTAAATAAGGTAAGAACTTTGCTGTGATGTTGTTTTTTAACCCAGTTTAGGCCGCAACCGATACGAAATTGTTTGTTGTATTTGGTCCATTTTTGGGATCTCATTATAGGCTTCAGAGTAGGTTGTCTTTAACTTCACCTGACGTGCTAAAAAATTTATCAACTTTTTCCACATTTTGTCTGTGAACTTGGTCGGTGTATCTTAGAGACTAGGTCAAAGCAAAATTTCGTAAGCTACATTTAGTTGGCCGTAGCGCACATCTCAAAATCCATAAATTTCAGCCTTGTGATCACCGCCGAAACCCCTTTGCTGGCAAAATTGGTTTTTGGCTTGTAGCAAACCGAAAATAAAGAATTGGAAAATAAATAAAGTGGTTTTGATACATATGTACCAAACCCTTTTCACAAACAAAAAATAAAGGAAAACTATTTTTGGTCGCGAAATCGAGTGGACCGCTTTTAGCGAGAATGCCACTTAAATCTTAATACCAAACTACAGGAAGCGCCAAGCGACCGGAAAAGATGCTGATGTAATTTCTGCTCTATAAGACCCAACCTCGTTCCCACGGTCTCTCTTCTTTCCGTTCCCATGAGGGGGCGGGAAGAAGAGAGACCCTGGGAACGATGTTGTATAAGACCGAGCTGAGAAAAGCAAATAAAGTGACCTTCTGAATGTTGTTTGCCTTACAAGGCGGTGATGCGCCGTAAATGAGTGAGTGAGTGAGTAAGTGAGTGAGTGAGTGACAATAGAACATGTCTAGCTGGTCACCTAACGCAGCACACCAAGAGATTAAGCATCAAGTTTACGCCAAACGCAAGCCGCAGAAAATAAGCACGTGATTATTATTTTCTAGCTATTGTTTACGTTGCGTCAGTCCTTCGTCGTTTTCAACGCGGGAATCGCCGGAGGGCCTGTTTTCGCGTTCGTGGTCTGTTTTGTTGTTCTTTTACAGCCTAGCTTGTGTTCAAGCCGAGTGATCTCGTTTATTTTTTCAGCGTTTACACAAATAGGGAGAAAATAGTATGAACAAGTAATCATGAGTTGTTGTTTAGCTGTCACCTTCATAGAGTCTGTCAACTTCTTTCACAAAAAAGAGCTCAAATTATGGATTTACATCAAACCATGCATCCCAAGGAAACTGGGAGGGAGAAGACGGATGGAAGACGGCAAACAGCAGGTAGACGTTCGCTGTCTGCCGTATACCACTTAAAACTCTCTACCTCCTCAGCCCTAAAGAACTACGCTAACATATATACTGAAGTGCAAGACTATCGGCATGAGCTATGAACTATTCTCTCAAGATTTCAATACTTAATGTTTAAAAAGAATTATGTTATTATGTAAATGGACTAACCCGGAGAGAGGGAACTATATCACCAAAGGGTCGTGATCTAGGGTTGGTCCTTCCGTCTGTCAGCAAAATCAAAGCGTTTGGAAACTCCTCTCTGTCTCCCCCAGCCGGAGTAAAGAGCGAGTCATTGGCGGCAAGCAGTGCTCGATCGATAAATGTACGCCTACCACGCCAATTGTTTAAGTTTTCAATAAAATGAATAACGGCCCCTTGGTTATGATACGCCTCATCTGCAAACGTGAAGTCGACTTTTGAGTTCTTGTCGAACCGGATTAAACCTAGGCGTGTAGCATCTGGACCGATATCTAACCCACCAACCAATTCAGCAAAAAAGCCTTTGGCTAAGATGTAATCTCCAATGCTCAAACTCCTGGTCCTGTCGAGCAAAATTGCCACGTCTAAGCCCTTGGAACTTTCACAGGGACTCGGTGCTGTAGTAATTAAAAGAAATTTGATTGTCAGTTTAGACTGTAACCTTCTTTACCATAATAATTGGATTTTAGAAGCCAGTGAGAGCTCAAGATCACTGGCTAAAAATTGAACTGCCTGCACCCTTTAGCCCTATATCAAGATTATAGAGCCGATACCATCAGCCCTTGTATACTGAACAAGGCACTACTGAGAGGTTAAAAATGAGACGAGAGGGGATTGAAGAAATTAGATCAAATACTTAATATACAGTCAAACCTCGCTTTATAGGGATGTCAATTTACCATCTCGCATTTCTAGAACCTCGTGCTCGTGTCCTTCTGTGGGAAGTATGTCCTATTCAATCCATACGACTTTAAAGAGTTTTCTTAAAGTATGGTCGGGTTCATGACTAGGGCCTTCATCGACTGAACTCGGGGTGGTTAAATAAATAAATAAATAAATAAATAAATTTATAAATAAATAAATAAATAAACGAGACGTGAGTTTCGTCTGGTGAGATGTTAAACCGTGATGTTAAAGTATGGTCGGGTTCATGACTAGGGCCTTCATCGACTGAACTCGGGGTGGTTAAATAAATAAATAAATAAATAAATAAATAAATAAATGAAAACATTGTGGTATTTACGGCAAATTAGTTTTACGATGTCATCTGTGTGGTCGTCAAGGCTAGCATAGTCATCAACAAAGACCAAGTTTTCTCCTGCAATCTCTTTCAAGACCAGACGGTAATCTGGGTTTTGGGCGTCTGGACCAATTCCAACGACAATTACTCGGACACCTTGCATCTAAAAGAGATAAAATGATTGCCATGAAGATGATCGGGTTGTCCCATGCATCTTAATTGTAGCTAATAACAAAGTTAAAGTGTATTCATATCATGATGTGAGGTTTAAAACTAATCCACTGATGTCCTCAAACAGGCCTTGACGTCCATGGAAAGTGTTTTCTTCAAGACATCCAGCAGTGGTTAAATGTCCTGGAAAATACTGCTAAAAATTACATACAGTTTTTAAAGGATTTTTGTACTGTAATTAACCGAAGTGGTTGCATTCCTCGTGCTTGAAAGTTTTATAAAATTCTCGTACTCGGCGATCTGGCGAGACACGGTAAATACACGGTACATTGAAGCCATACGTTCTTATTTTTGAGAAATGGCTAATGTCCTTACCTTAAGTGCAACAACGTCAAGGTAAAATTCCTCGGTGTTAGGATGTGATCTGCCATCTGTGTAAAGAACCATAGCCTTTACGGCTTCATCTCTCCGTCCATTTCGTGGGGTGAACATTCGCTTAGCCAGTTTCAGTGCTCTGTCAAGCCGAGTTGGGCGGCGGAGTCTCATGACAGTGGTGTTTATCAAATGTTGCACGCCGAGAGCGTTTTGATAAACGAAGTCTTTAAACTTGTTGTGAAGCTTAGCTCTCCGGGCAAACGTTGCAAACGAGAAGTGAGTTTCGTCTGGTGAGATGTCAAACCCTTTCACGAGATTTTCGAGCGCTGCTTTCATTTTGGGGACGTTCTCATATTTGATACTTCTTGTTCTGTCAACCACCAAACCAAGGTCAAGTTTGCATTTGGCGTGTACTGTTGAACAAAGGATACCAAGATATTTTAATCTTTGAATGAAAGTTGGGAAATGTGTTAATTGCAACGTTTGTTCTACTTACACCCAGATGGGATGGAAAACATTCCGAGCACAAAAACCATTTGACCAAGAGTCGTCATTTTGTTTCACAAGGTTCGGTGGAATTCTGAAAAAAAATATGAACAGAAAGAGTTATTATCTTTTATTAATAGCGAGCAGGTTGCAATACTTTTTATTGTAAATGATCTAATAAACAGTTCCTTACAAAATAAAGCTCAATAATTTTCAAAAAAATTCCTACGATAATCCTCGATCAGCATGAAAGCAATGACAAACTGAACATGAACATGGTTGCTTGACCAATATAGGTTTGAATACATATCACTTTCCTGAAAATCTTAGCAAATTCTTTTTTCTGATGCTACCCACTTTGCTTCTCTACTTCCCACATCGACGTAAACTGCCATTTTATGTGTATCCTGTAGTTTAAACATGGGAAACGTTGGATGAAAATGTCAAATTAGATAAGACCAAACATTTGAATAAACGGTCAGGTTGTTTCGAAGATGTCCTAGTTTTTCTACAGAGATAGTAACAATGTGAAAAAAAAAAAACTCCCGGCAGGTTTTTTTTGTGCTTAACGAACTAAGTAGGAGGGTGAAAGAGGAACTTGGACGAAAGAAGGACCAGTTATGATTGACCTGTTGTTGTGGACCATAAGATGACAGTTGCACGGATGAAGTCAGTGCCTGGCGAGACTCACACGTGTGAAAATAGTTAAAATAATTTTGTGTTCTGTCTAGTACTTGTCGAGTTCCGAGAAGTTCTCTACAGATTTTAATAATTACACTAGAATGCTTCTATCGCAAAAGGACATGAACCCATTCGCTAAATACTGGGCAGAGAACTGAATAGGGCAAAGTTCTTGAAATTTGGCAGGTAGAGCAATCGTGTTAGATTTTTTTGATTATATCCCATGATGGAAAACTAAAAAAAAATTCAACTTTAAAATCAACATATCTTTTGTTCATGACATATTTTTCACTAGAACTCCCTCGTAGGTAAATAACATCTAAATGAAGCTGGGGTACAGGGTGTCATGATTGATTACAAATAGCTGTATCGATAAAAGTCCGTTATACCAGTGTAAAACAAGGCGCGTTTCAATCGATTCACGCGTTGCAATTAAATGGTTTTTCATTTTCATCCGAATATTTGAACTTGTAATGTTGCAAACGACGGCATATTATTAATGTTACTTGATCGAACTCACAATCGAAAACTACGAGGCATGGGAAGGGTTTCTGAAGTTTTATATGACTAAACTGTTAAATTTGCCCAAGAAGAACCATTAAATTTGGCTTACGTATTCAACGCTGCCATCCCACAGCGACTAATTTCGTAAATTCAGCGATTTTTTGTAAGTAAAATTGCTAATATAAGCACTTGCTAAATTTAAAATTCCTAATTTCAATATTCATTTAAGGTGGCTAGACCCAGTTTTTTACTACCCATACCTACTCTCTACCTATTTGTAGGGTATAGTTTGAAGTTTAAAAAGAGTGGGGTATTTTCGAGATCTACGTATCCATAGCAACACGGTGACGTCATTGCTATTTTTACTTTTCCTTAATTTGTGAGAAGTCCAGCATCCGTTTATAAAGCTATTTATAGGACTTGTAGTTCATACAATTGTCTTCAGTTGTACTGATCGTAAACATTTTTTATGAGACCGTTTTCGCGAGAAGTATTTTAGCTGCTGCTAACAAACGAATCACAAACAATCCCTTTCGCGTTCCTCAAACTGACATTTATCCTGACCTTGAGAAAAAAAACTTTGGCCTCAAATTGTTTTTAGAGATTTCAGCTATCCTGCAGGAATAGATGAAAGAAAGCCCTATTTCATTCTTTTGGCCAAAAAAATTGTTCATGATTCGTTTGTTAGCGGCAGCTAAAAACTTTAATCAATGATTTCTCGAAAACGCTCTCTTAAAAAATGTTTAAAATCGGTACAACTGAAGACACTGAAGACAATAATAAGAATTACGAGTCCTATAAATGGCTTTAGAAACTAATGTCTGGATTTCTTAAGAATTAAGGAAAAGTTAAATAGTAATGACCTCACCGTGTTGCTATTGCTACTTTGACACTGAAAAAATCCCTTGTATAAGTCGATTTCCTGTTTCGTTTGAGGGATCTTTGTATTTCATGTTCAAAAAGAGTAGGTATGGTTAGTGAAAAACCGAGTCTAGCCACCTTAACTCTTTTACTAGAAATTAAAACTATTATGATCACAGCAAAATTTTTGTATTTGTTTGCTGTGCCTGAGCCATAACCACAAGAAACTGGAAAAATGATTTATTTTTCACGGCGTTCAGTCAAAAATCCTCGCTTTAGTTGCTGGCTGTTTCTTCTTCTTTAACTTCACCCTCTCCATCTTTTAATTCTTCTTCAGAGTAAAGGTTTTAAATACTGTGTAATATTCTTAAGTTCCAGTTCGACTGTTATATGATCTCCACGACGAAGAAATAGCTAAAATAGGTTGTCGCTAAATTTTCAGGGGTCAAATCGCTAGCAATTTTTCGTTTGACAGAATTCTTGATAGCAATGTCTCCCTTTTTTTAGCAAGGACACGTCGCTCATTAAAACACACAAGAAAAAAAACAAATTAGAGAACTGTAAGCGGTAGCGAGACTTGCGTTGTTATTCGACACGTTTTTCAAGAGGGCTTAAATTTAGCTCCTTAAAAAGACGAAAGACACCAAAAGAGACGACAGAGGTGAGCTTCGGTTGATGGATTCGTTATACTATTGCAAGTTTTTTTCATTCATTACCACTTTCTTTGTAGTATTTCAAATTTCAGAGTATAGCAAATCTTTTCAACCGAACTCTACAAAGGCATTTCGTTCTCACAGCCTCGACAAAGGTTTTTATTTGCACAAACCGCGGGATATTCTTAATGAGTATATAACAACGTATTTCGCTCTTCCCTATATGATGAAATAATTTTTTATATTCTTCTGATATCTTCGATTAACAGGACTATATCCGTGTTTTTATGTTGACCCATATATTGAGTCATATATATATATATATATATATATATATATATATATATATATATATATATATATATATATATATATATATAAATCATCCGAGAGTTAAGACAAGAAGAACACGGAACCTAACTAAACAGAGGCAATAAACGTCAATTGGATATTGCGGGAGACATCGGTAGCTACTGTTCCCAACCTTAATCTAAATTGTGATTTAAATCTAAATTCCGCGTGGCAAGACCAGCATTCTCTGTAGTTCAAATGAATCTTTAACTGTAAATGCATCCAAGAAGAACCATTTATTTTTGGTTTAGATAAGTTGAAATAAACCTAGCTGGAAAAGCGAGTAAAACAGAGTACTGAACCGCAGTCTTAACAAGTTAAGACCCAAAGAAATATAGCTTGGGGGAAGACCTACCTGTTCAAATTAATGGGCCTGTGTTTGACGACAAAAATGACGTGGCTTTCAGAGGAAGATAGTTGTGTTTGACGACAAAAATGAGCTCGCTTTCAGACGAAGATGGTTGATACTTCACCTACAGTGCTTCCTCTCGTTAACCTGTCTTATTACCACCCAGGTTTACCAGTTGGCGGTTTACGTGGACAGTTATTAACATATTTGAAATCAAATCATGCTTTGCAGTAATCATTTAGGTTTTCAATAACCTTTGAAGTACATGTCAGGGGTAACCAAAGAAGGCGCCTATTAAATTATTAAAACATAAAATAAGGAAGACATTTGGTGCGTTATGATTGGTCCTTGGCCATGAACGTACGGATGACGGCCTTCAGTGCGCGAGGAGACACACTCTTGTGAACATGTACGAAACCAACTTTGGGTTTTTCGAGTCACTTGTTACATGCCAAGACTTTATCTACGGAAAGTAACACCATCGCCTGAGTATTAAGAAGATTTTCTTTATATTAGTGAAAGAAACAACCAGATGGTCTCTAGGAAACAGTTTTAATTAGATCATACCTGTCCATTGATGGGTTTTAGACACAAAAAGAATTTCGAATAAATAGGCCACACTAATATTATTGTTTTAGGTGGACGTATTGCTCATTAAAACAAGGCAAAAGAAAAAATAGTCCGCACAGATAACACCGTATTAGATGAGATACACAACCCTTTCTCACGTTTGGTTCCACTGGGGTTATTAAAAAAATCCCCAACAAAAAGTATATTTTTCTTGCATAAAAGAAAATGCCATCTGTACATAAGAATGCTAATGAAGCTGATGTTGTTGGATCAAAACCCTTCCCTATTTTGGCTGAAGAGTTATATTTCCTGGCGGAACAAGCTAGAGAAGAGTGGAGCTGTACAGCTTTTCCTCTCATCGACGCGACTTCGTTATGTAACAGCCTTTACTGGATATTTATTATCATGCTCATTCATTAATTTAGCTGAACTCGAGAAAACTAATTAACGTTTCTAAGTGGACCTGTCAAAGTCTTGAATTACGTTATAAAATGAAATAGTCCCTTGAAGCTGTGTGGGCAAGTAATATGTACTCAGGATGACTTTCCGTTTTGTATCCGAGTAACAAACGCAAGCCTAAGGGAACTAGAGTTTGTAAATGAGTACAATACAGAGTGTGTATTATTTATCAGTCCAACGCATCTAATTCATCTTTAATAACTATCGTGGCGATACGAATCTTCGAAAGCAAGGCTTACAAAAATACAAAAATAAGGGCGAAATCTGTATCCGATTTACTAATATTCATTAAACATTCATTGTTATTCAGAACAACTGCCGTGGCCACCAGAAGTCATTTCGTTTTTGCTTTCTTGTTTAATTTTTCATATAATCCCAGTGAGGTTTAATTACAGTAGTTCTAAATTTACACCAGCAAACGGCAAAATGAAGGATTCTGGTTGTGGTAGCATTATTAGTAGTATATTTAACAACAAGACTACTACAACACCGAGTTTCAGATGAGCGAATAGCCGGAAAATAACGATATTTACGTCGTATGTTCAAAAAATAAAAAAAGGGTGCGCAATTGTTGTTTATCAGCGAATACACAACGACGATCGATTTAGGCAATCAGATTCGCGTGTTTGCAATAGGTTTTAGTGAGTACGAACTAACAGCTATTAGCTCAACCAACAATCAAAATTATAAAAGGTCGTTTTGAAGTTTTTTATGTGACACAGCATAATCATATTTGTGAAAAGCTTTGCTGAGATGGAAGAGGCCAATTGGTCCACTTGGGAAATCACTCGCTCGAAAAACTCTGGAAGCCATGGAAAAGGATTCATCTCGTGCAATGGTCCAGATCATGTGGCACAACATATATTATTCAAAAGCTGGAAGCTAAGGACAAGGCCAAGTTTCACTCCGGAAATCATACGCTCCGGAAACTCCGGAAGCTCCAGAAACCACGGAAAAGGATTCGCTATAGCGAAATATTGCTCATGGACAATGCCCCTTTTCAGGTTTAACAGGTTTATCTCAGCTATAGAAACTGGATTTCTGTTAAAAAAAACATTTTGTTTTTCAAATAAATGACCTCGTTCAGTTTTAGTTGTGGAAATCTTAGTCTAAATTGTAATATAAATCTAAATTCTTCGTGGCAAGACCAGCATTCTCTGTTAGATCAAATGGATCTTTAACTGTAAATGCATCCAAGAAGAACCATTAGCTCTCACGCGACAGGAAAAGCGAGTAAACCTTCCAGACTAATTGCGGTCTTAACAAATTCAAACCCGAAGAAAACAAATTGAATCATCATTTTGCGTTTTCAATAACCTTTGTACATGGTAACCAAAGAAGGCGGTTGTTAAATCATTAAAACACATAACATGTCGCCATTGGATCCTTTAACAATAAGAATTCCCCAATGCGATTCCTTTACAAACGTTCCGGTTGGTAAAGCTGAAAATAGTACTTGTGGTTTTTGTCAAGCAGTAGACTGGTACAGTTGCCTTCTTTTCCCTTCACACAGACGTGTTGTCTTAGTAGCACATCTGCTAACGTCTCATTTTCTTTTACTTGCAAAAATTTCAACTCGACCACACCTAAGGGGAGTCCTCCTCTGGGTCTTGAATTCTTCGATCAGGACAGTTGCTCCCAAAAAGCCATGCGTCTTGCTTATGAAAAAACCCACACTTCGTAAATGAAAAACCGTGCTTTCCCTCTATCTCCATTTTAGAAAGAAATGTATCTACAATGTCATCCTCATTTTCCAAACCCTGAAGCATTGCAGAAGTCTGGGTCACCCTATCACATAACAGTAATTCTCTGAGAGCCTTTGAGGGAGACGTAGTAGGTTTGGGGCTGGCCACACGTTTGCATTTAGATGCAGTAATTCTTCCTTTTCTACATAAATACCAATTTGAATCTTTGCTCTGAAGCCTCGTTTTCTTTTCAGCAAGCTGAATTTCATTCTCATTAAAAGTGAGGTTTCTCTTTACTCCGATGGCTTTTTCCTTTATTTCACTGATACTTGGGGGAAGAGCACTGAAGGGCGATATGGAACCCAAGTGAAAAAGCTGTTCATGATTTGAGTTTCCTGTTTCCTGTTCAGGTGCGCGCTGTTCAGGTACTTTATATAGGGAAAAACTAGATGAATACTCACTAAAAAGACAGCTTGAAACTTCTTCATTCGCTCCAAAATTTAAATCACTTGTAATGTCAAGGTCTGATGAAACAGTGTTATGCTTTTCAAAGGCAGTAAACACAGCACATTGAGGATTCACTATTCTTAGATCATCTAAGAGCTTAGCGAAAAATGATTCCTGCAAAGTGGGACAGGCTTTGTACACATCAGTGCTGGACACTGCTGCCATACTCAGGTGCTTGATTGGCCTCATCTCGTCTATACGTTTGGGGCTTAGCTTCCGTTTACGCGGCTTGTTCTACTCGCACGGTTTAGATGTGCATGAAACACTTTCCGAAGTAACGTCATTGTGACTTTTCCATAGTCCTCTAAAGCAAAAAGCAATGGCGCTATATGATTACAGGCCTCACCTAACCTGAAAGAGGGCAGAGTTAGGGTGTGGCTATCTTAAGTACATTCTTTGCCGATTTTATTCAGCCACCAACAGACAATGTGTAGCTCCAAAAAATCTCCATATTCCCCCACAGAAGAGATTGAAAACTACCGGGAGAGGAGGATGTCTCACAGACCAAAACATCAAAAGAAATATGTAAACCGTTTACTTACTTATACTTACTTACTTACTTACTTTTTAGTACTAACTATGGTACTCATACGGAATAGAAGTGACTCGTGTCATTGCTTCTATTCAATTCTGTCTTTATTTAGCAATCAACAAAATATATTAAGAGTATAGAGTTATGAGTAATACTACTTTGTACCTTGAACAGTATAACTATTGAGTAACAGGAAAAGAACAATCATGATGAGTGTAACACAATACACTACAGCATGCAAGCTAAAAACAACAAGTAGAAAGCAACAACTTTTCAAGCGTGTAATAAAAATGAAGCAAAATGACAGTACGAAAACTGTTGAAAGACAAACTGGAGGGAAGAGGAGCAAGAAAAGAGAGCTTTTTCAGAAACTTCAAGCTCCCTCAAAGGACCTTCCGAATCCTAGATGCTGAAGAACAGTATTGGTTTCTGGATCTATCCAAGCTGCCCGGCTAATAAGCTTATAAGAGAAGGAGCTAGAAGGAAATCAACCTCACTTACATACCCTGCTGTGCAGTTACAATCCGCTGAGAACACCTTTGCTGTCTTTAACAATCGCAACCCACGTACTGTAAACTCG
The DNA here is from genome assembly GCA_964017195.1 of Siderastrea radians. NCBI lineage: Eukaryota > Metazoa > Cnidaria > Anthozoa > Scleractinia > Rhizangiidae > Siderastrea > Siderastrea radians. Next base: position 73,660,167 of record OZ024888.1, on the reverse strand, counting down.
GTCTTGGTGCATTGATGGCAATACCTTGGATTTGACGAAAAAGTGTCCACTCTTGTCACTGATGAGACTGATGATACTGATGTCGTCTTGTAGGTGGGTAGGTAAAACTTTATTTATACACGGAATCCATTCATGTTACATGCTCTTCCATCGAGCCGTGTCTAAATTAATCAATTAACTAATTAAAATATCCAACTAAATTACCTATCTGTACAAGATTATTATAAAAAAAAAAACTATCTTTATAACTATTATTTAATGACATAGAGACAATTTAAAAGAGCCGAGAGTGGGCTGTGTCTTAGCGCTCAAAGGCAAGCTGTTCCAGAGAACAGAACCACGATATTGGAAGCTTCGTTTTCCTGCTTCAGTGCAGTCTAGGGACGAAGAGGTTATATTTTGAATTTCGTAGGTTATGTGAGTGAACACTGGATGTAGTTTTAAAGATGCTTGTTAAACGAATCGGAGAAAGATTGCGGAGAGCCTTAAACAGATTAATCGCTAGTTGCTTTGAACGCCTTTGCTCCAGACAGTCCCAACCGAGGTCACCGAGTAAAATTGAAGATCTAACACTTAGGTCTGAGAAGGTGATTAAACGTGCAGCCCTATTTTGGAGTTTTTGGAGCCTCTCAGCCTGGCACACACCTATGCTGCCCCATACGGAGCTACAATAATCAAAGTATGGTTGGACGAGAGCTTTATAGATAGTTATTAGGGTTTCACGGGGAACTAAGTTCCTGACGCGTTTGATAGCCCCGAGGCCGGCAGACGCTTTTTTGACAACACTGTCAATATGGGAGTCCCACGATAAGCTCTCATCCAAATCAATGCCAAGATATTTGTAGGTTTTAGCTCTTTCTAGATAATGTTCATTGATTTTTACATCAAACTGATGGTTTAAATTGGCCAACTTGTTATGGCTACCAATAATAGAAAATTTGGTTTTTTGACATTAAGACTAAGTTTATTAGCTTGTAGCCAGGTCTGAATCTGAGCTAAGTCATGATTTAATTTGGATTGTAAATCGACTGGATCACTCGAGCTTAGAGTAAGACTTGTGTCGTCGGCGTACATTCTTGGCACAGAGTGTAGGTGGCACGCGGGGAGGTCATTTATATAGATTAAGAACAACAGAGGTCCCAGGATCGATCCCTGTGGGACACCACAAATAATGGGGCAAAAGTCTGACATCTGGCCGTTTACAAATGTTTTCTGTCTACGGTCAGTTAAGTATGACTTAAACCACATTAAAGTGTGGGAATCCACCCCATAAAGTTGAAGTTTCTGTAGTAAGATCCGGTGATCTACAGTGTCGAAAGCTTTTTTGAGATCGAGAAATAGAACCCCATTTATGAGACCATTGTCTATGTTTAGGTACCACTCATTAGTAGCTTCTAGAAGGGCAGTTTGAGTTGAGTGCCGAGGTCTAAAACCAGACTGAGTGTCGGCTAAGAGATCGTGAACTATAAGATACTCATAGAACTGGTCAAAAACTACTCTTTCTATTAGTTTGCTGATCACAGGTAAAACAGAAATTGGCCTGTAGTTATTCGGGTCACTTTTCGCCCCTTCTTTGTAAATGGGCGATACTCTCGTCAGTGTCCACTCATCCGGGAAGATACCAGTAATGATAGACAAATTTATTATGTGGGTTAAGGACGGAGCGACAACAGGTGCTGCCTCTTTTATTAAACGACAGGGTATTCCATCAAGACCACAAGCCTTATTTAACGGGAGTGAGTTAATTAGTTTTAGAACAGTATCGATGCTCGTCTCTGTCAAAGTAAAGGCATGTGATACAGGATTGATATAGTCGCTAAAGTCAATACTGACTGGAGGAATTTCGCTCGCAAGTAATGGTCCTACATTTGAGAAATGATTGTTTAAAACATCACTAATTTCTCGGGGGGACGAATAAGAAACGTCACCAATTTTGAGAGCGTTAATTTTAGTTAACTGTGGTGTTTTAGCCATAATAAGATTTATCCCTTTCCAAGAATTCTTAATATTTCCACAGTTGGCGGCAAAATATGCATTATAATAGGAGGATTTAGCCAGTTTTATCGCTTCATTCACTTGATTTTTTGCAGATTTATACCTTGACCAGCTTTCATCTGTTTTTAATCTGCAGGCAATTTTCTTGAGCTTGTCTCTTTCGAACATCGATTTCTTTAATCCAGGGTTTAGCCCTGTTGCTGGAACACTTTTCACTTTCTTTTGTCGATAAGGTGCATGAGTATTTGAGACATGGAGGAACAGGTCCCTCCATACTTTCCAAGCAGAATTTGGATCATTGAGGCAAGTTACAGTATGCCATGGGGCCAGGCTTAAATCCTGTCTAAAGCAAGTGGGTTCCAAATTTTTAAATTTTCTGCTAAAAACAATATTAGAGGGGCGAGTTGGAATGCATAATTTGCTAATGGCGTAAATAAGTGAATGATCACTAACGCCGATATGCGAGACGCCAGATTGTGTAAATTTACCAGGATTATTGGTTATGAACAGATCAATTGTAGTAGCAGTACTTGCAGTTATTCGCGTAGGACTTTGAATTAGCTGATGAAATTGAAATAGATTGCATACGTCAAGAAACTTTTTAGTTTGATGATCCAAGGGAATAGCTGCGATATCGCAGTTAAAATCCCCAAGGATGTTTGTTTCCAGATCATGCTGCTCTAGTTTCTCAAGAGCAGACTCGAAAGCCTGCATTATCTCGTTGGTTGACCCCGGGGGTCTATACCACGTACCAACAATGAAGGGTTTGGCCTTAGGTTTAATCACTTTAACACAGAGCAATTCCAATTTTTCATCCAGAGTTTGTATGATTTCATAGGCGATAGAATTCCCAATATAAAGCGCTACTCCTCCTCCGTTTCTATTACGGTCTTTTCTTTCAAGAGAATAACCGGGTATACTTACAGTTGAATCCGGGAATGAGCAATCTAAACGCGTTTCATTTATAGCCAATATATCAACTGGTTTAGAGATCATATAGTTCCTCAGTTCGTCAATATGCCTTGATAGGCTGGCAATGTTAAGTGCTGCCATCTTGAAACCTCTAGTGTTTGGTATCCCAAAAGAGACATTAGATTCGCAACTAGTATTGTCTATGTGAGACTCTTTAGGCAAGGGAGAATGAGAAATGCTTGACACTAAAGGGGTAGATTCAGGATTACCTCGGCTAGACTGAACAGGAGCTGTAGATAGGCGTGAGGATCAAGCTGACCTGTGAGCACCAAGACAATCTTCATTGAAGCAAGTTTAAAAAACTTGAAAGCTTTGAGTTGCTTGAAACACCTCATATCTTCGCTTTTGTAAAGTTTGCAACTGCCATAAATAAGTTCCTTTTTTAATTTCGGTATAAGTTATATGCTGCAGTTTGGATAAATCCTGTTACCGGTTGTTCAGCGTCTTTGGATTCGGAAGGTTCTCTGACGGAGTTTCAAGTTTTTCGGCAGCTCTCTTTTCTTGCTGTTCCCTCTCTCTGGTTTCTCTTTCTACGGTTGTTTCGGCGCCATTTTGCTTCGCTTTTACTACACGGTCGATAAGTTCTTGTTTTCTACCTGTTGTTTTAAGCCCACGTGCTTTCAACCATTATTGCAAATCATCTTTTCGTGAGTGAATCAAATCCGCGTCTGCCATGTTGAAATTGTACTTACCATAGCCTCGCTTCCCCGCTAAGTTTTCCCAGTCTCCTTTGCGTTGCAATTATCTTGGGAAAGGACTATAGACAATAACCGAACCCTAATGAACTAAATTCACAGCTTATATTACAACATATTATAACACCCTCCCTTTTACGAAAAACTAAGCTTAGAACAAAAAAAACTAACGAGAAAAATAAATACACATGTAGGATAAACTGAAGTGTCACACAGTTCACAGTCCTGAAGTTAAAACATAATCTGGGTGTGCCGGCATCTTGCGAATGCGCTCAGATCTTCTCAGCGGGACCTCAACTTGGTAAGGTGGCTCATGGGACTACTCGCAGGACTGCTCGCGGGGCTGCTCGCGAGGTTGCGCGTGGGATCGCTCGTGGGACTGCTGACGAGACTGTTGATGGGACTGCTCGCGGGATTTCTCAGGAAAATGCTCGGGAAAATTTTCGCGGGACTGCTCACTTGCCTCTATTGTTGGAACTGGAGGTCGCTGTTCTCTTGAAATCGCGGGTTCACTCGTCTTTCTAAGATGAACTTTATTTCTCCCCAGAACACCACTGGGAAGTTCCACTTCGTAAGATCTGTCGTCTAGACGTTTCCTGATGACACCTTTTTGCCACTCCTTCTTTCCAGTTTCTTTATAATCTCATGGCAGGCGAAGGTTAAAAATCGTCCTTTTGGGATATACAAAAAGGTGTGGCGCCTGATATCAACATAGGATAATAATTGTTCCTTTATTTTCAGTTAGCATGATCATGAAATTATAGAACAGATACGTAAAACCACCAAGGCGTGTAGCGACCAAACACCGGTCAACACACCCCCAGGCAACGTGTAAATTCCTCAAATTCTCATCAAATACAAGGAAATTTGCGTGGCGCTACTGTAGAATTCAGATAACAACAAAGCCGCACACAGAACAGAGTTTCGATAGTGTATCACTTTATAGATATATATATATATATATATATATATATATATATATACTTCTTGAACTTGAATAGAATAAATTTGTAGAGCGCTCAACTCTTAGAGGAGCAGTTATAATAATGATGAAAAGTGGAAAGATTTCAATTCATCGTTTTATTGCGACAACGCTGTTTCGTGTGATCAAAGGACGACCACACTCATCAGGCAATATCAACGAATGACCGTTAAAATACATAAACTGGCAATAAAAGGCTAACTTGAGGTTGCTATGCGATATAATAACAGTTGCTATGATATATAAAAACTATGGGATTTAAAAACAGAAATTGCGTGTACTAAAGATTGCGTTACTTAATCACAAAGTTCTTGAGCAGGTATCTGTTTCTGTGTGGGCACGAGCTTGCTAGCTCATTTCGCTTGTTTAGACTGCATAAATTCTTCTTACAAATGATTACAAATTTTTCAAAAAGACATAAATTACATTTGTTGTTAATGTTATTGTAAGGTCTACACTGCTTAATAATTCTCCACTTGATACTGAAAGGTTTGTTGGTGTCTTGGAGTGTCCAAATGTGTTTAGACAGTTCAGTCTCGTTCCTCTTGCTTTCATGTCGAAAAGATGCTGTGTGATTTCTGTAGCGGTCTTTGAAATTAGTGGCGAGGCCTACGTATGATTCTGATGATGTTTGTGTTGTGACTGTGGCTTGGTAAACTACATTTTGTGTGAGGCATTTTCCGTCGAGTGGGCATTGATCTTTGTGATTAAGTAACGCAATCTTTAGTACACGCAATTTCTGTTTTTAAATCCCATAGTTTTTATATATCATAGCAACTGTTATTATATCGCATAGCAACCTCAAGTTAGCCTTTTATTGCCAGTTTATGTATTTTAACGGTCATTCGTTGATATTGCCTGATGAGTGTGGTCGTCCTTTGATCACACGAAACAGCGTTGTCGCAATAAAACGATGAATTGAAATCTTTCCACTTTTGATCATTATTATAACTGCTCCTCTAAGAGTTGAGCGCTCTACAAATTTATTCTATTCAAGTTCAAGAAGTTTCTACTGCTCCTTTCACTAAGTTGAGCGCTGTCAAGAATGAATTACCAAGTTAAAGATTTCGGTTATTCGACCAAGAACATCCCGCTGGCAAATAAAAGCAAGTATCTACAAACACTGATCGAGAAAACACAGTCCTTGATACACCAAATGCGATGGAAAGCCTTCTTCTTTTTGCAAAACCACGACACCACCAGCAACGATAAAGAAACCTACGGATTCAAATCAAAACGTCCACTTCCACACGTTAGCGCCCTCGATGAATTTGAAGACAACATGCTTAATATGATCCAACGAGTAGAGTTTAAAACCAACAGCACTACAACAAATAGCCTCCAAACAAAACTTGACAAAGACGTACAAGAAATCAGGCAAGATAAGAAAATCTATGTAAAAGCCGACAAAACTACCAACCACTACAAGGCTGAACCTCAAGACTATTTAAACCTCCTACAGAAAAACGAGACAAAGGCTTTGTAAGAAGAATTTATGCAGTCTAAACAAGCGAAATGAGCTAGCAAGCTCGTGCCCACACAGAAACAGATACCTGCTCAAGAACTTTGTGATTAAGTAACGCAATCTTTAGTACACGCAATTTCTGTTTTTAAATCCCATAGTTTTTATATATCATAGCAACTGTTATTATATCGCATAGCAACCTCAAGTTAGCCTTTTATTGCCAGTTTATGTATTTTAACGGTCATTCGTTGATATTGCCTGATGAGTGTGGTCGTCCTTTGATCACACGAAACAGCGTTGTCGCAATAAAACGATGAATTGAAATCTTTCCACTTTTGATCATTATTATATATATATATATATATATATATATATATTGCCCTAATCAAGACTGCTCCAGCAACGTAAAATAGCCCAAAGTTTGTGTAAAAGATTTTGTTTCATGTTCCGGTAGTTTTATTCAATTCGTCTGGTTAATTTTCATATAATTCAGAAAAACGTGAATTTGGTGACTTCGTCATATTTTGGAGCAAAAAGTGAGTTTATAAAAGCCGCCCAAACTTTTTCATCGTTGCGAATAGCCAAATGCAGTTTGGAAGTAACTTTCGCGATACACTGAACTTACTTTATCTGGAGTTATTATGCTTTTATGTCAAAATTGGTAAGCGCTGAAGAGGTCGAAACTTTGAAGTCCGTCTATGGTTGTTATTTTAGCGTTCAAATCGTGCCGCGATTTCTGTTCCAACGATTTTGCGAAACTTGAAGAATCAAGGTAAGATGTTATTGTAAGCTGATTCTAGAAGTTTAAACCAAATCTTAGCGCTCAGTTTTGTTAGAATGGCAATTTTATCAAAAAAAGGAGTGATCAATAAAAGCAAAATCACGCAAAACTAACGAACAGTAAATCTACATATTGACATACGTATTATTCCTCGATAAATTTCATTTCTGAGTTACATCATTAACTCTAAGTTACATCATTAACTCTAAGCTGGTGATTAAAGATATGAAACTCGAAACACAAACGGTCTTCCAAGTAAAATGTATTTACTTTAAACTCTTTCAAAGCAAAACAACTTCTCGTTGATTTACAACTGAGGCCTAGGGAAAACTGAGTTATTGGTGTGTACACCTCGCGTGTAACACACGCAGTGGTTTTTTCCTCTCGTGTAACACACGCAAGACATTGCTGAGCCAAAACAAACAAGCAAACAAACAAACAAACAAACTTACAAACAAACGAACCGTATTTGTCCCACTGGTTTCCCTTTGGTCTCCTTTTGTCCCTTGAAAGTCCCTGAAAATGTCTCTTGAAGTTTTACTTTTCTACTTTGGTCTCCTTTTCTCCCTTGGAAGTCCCTGAAAATCTCTTTTTTTATCGTTTAACTGAAAAAAGCGACGCTGATTTTAGATGAAAATTGTTTTAATTTTCGTCCTTTGAAACTTTTTGTTTGACAAACAATCTGTTCAGTAGGAATTTCCACTTATTAATGGCAAGTACTGCCGATTCTTGCCAAACAAATCCTTTTATTATATCTTTTAGCTCTTTTTGCGTGTACATCACTTTCTGAAAGGTAGAATCTTTCTCCACTGCATGCATCCATTGGAGGTATTCCAAGAACACTTTTCTGAGCTCTTTTCTGTAGACAGTAAGCAGGGTGTTGTCTGCTTTTATGCGGGCGACTTCAGAGGAATCTCCGTTTTGCTCATAATCGTTTACCAAATCGTGGAACCGGCTCTTGTACCGTTCGAAAGCGTCATTTTTAATGCAATCCCAGGGATCTATTTGCTCCATTTCCTCTCGGAAAGCATCTATTTCGTCGCTTGATTGAGAGTGTTGAGATGACACCTCACTTTCCTGTGAGCTCTCACTTTCGCTTGCTTCGCTATCAGACAATACGACGTTTCCATAACCATACTGAATAGATTTGTTGTTATACCACACGTTGATCTAAATGGTACATAGTCCAGGAAAGATATCGCGATAAAGTACCGCGAGGTCAAAATGCTTGCAACAGAATTTTTCTTTTCACAAACCTTTTATTCAAGGGCTCCATGTAAACATACTAAAAGTCAACAAAAATCAACTCATGCGGAATACGAAAAAATCATTTTTCCCTGTAGACGCCATGTTTTTATGCAAATTAGCTGCATTACAAGTATGTTTTACAGCAAAAAATTCATTTTCAGTCTCACTAGACTGACAATCAAAGTAGATTTCTTAGAACGAGAGGATCGAACGACTTATGCTGAACTACTGCAGGATAACCGCTAGTTTCCATAATATTATAGTATACTGAATAACTGTAGTTCCCTATAAAATATGATTCGTTTCTGCAGTGCATTAATATCTGTAGCAACGTATAGAATCGTGAAATCTAAAGCAACAAAAATAATAATAATAATGTAATCAAGAAGTATGACCAAGTTAAAAAAAAACATGATATGTCATGTCGATGGTGTCTATCCTACACCGATCTCCAGTTGCAGTAGCTTCAACCAGCTGCAAGAGATTTTGCGTTCTACGCAACAAGCCGAGGATATGCCCGGATATCCACAAGAAGACATTGCTACCCTTCACAATAAAGGCAGTGTTACTGTTAGCCAAAAAAGCGAAGAAGGGGCAGTGACGAACGCACTCAGGAAGGATAATATGACTAGAAGGAATGCAGGAATAAAATGGGGCGTTACCCATCACATCAAAGCTGCAAGAAGCAAGGTTCAAATCAACGCCTCATTTCCATTCAAGCTAGAATTAAAATACGGATGTAAAATAGGGGTTCTAACGCGTTCCAGTGAAAAGCACTGCGTTTGATACATCAAAAAACTAGTCTACAAGGAACGTATTACCGTGGAAGGAGAATAATGTTTGTGCGAAAATGCGGTTTACCAATCAGTGCAGTAAAAAACTTAGAACTGGTAGAGGTATTTCACAGCAGTCAAACGTGAACTGTTCTGAGTCTGAAGAAAGGGGAAAAAACTCGAGAAATCTCAAGCAAACTTAGAGAGATTAAGAAAGATTAAGTTACCTACCGAAATAACTTATATTTGCCATAATGATGGAGGGGGCGGCGGTCAGATTACAGTCTATGAAGGTGCACTGGTTTACTTCAAACTTTAATTTCTGACTCCCAGCAACTGCTTTAAAAATATTTAGAGATGTAGCAGTAACTACTTGACTAGGAAGTAAATTCTGCATTCTAATGCATCTTGGAAAAAACGAGTAACTGAAAGTTAATACACCGATGTGCAATTGTTGTAAACTGTAAATGTGGCGTCGAATAGATGTAGTATTACCCAAGCCCGATATACAGTTAGGAAGCGTACATGGAACTAGGCCATTGTAAAACTTATAATGAAACAGATTGATTATATAATCGCCTGACTCATAGTGCTTCCCAGCCCAGAGAAAGAACTAGTTCAGATGAACTAACCCTGTAATTATTGTAGCTGTTGCAAACGAATCTTGCTGCGTTCTTCTGCACCTGCTCCAGCCACGACATCTCGGTATCAGTGGAGGTAAGGCTGGTCAGGCTGCAAAAGCGTACTTCAGGGAGGGCCCGATGAAAGAAAAGTAGGTACTTTCTTTAACAGAAGGGTTGCAGAGCTTCAGAGACTTACGTATTACAACCGGTTTTCCGTTTGCTGTGGCAATGACCCTGCTGCACTGGTGCGTCAGCCCCCAAAGAAAAGATCCACTGCAGTGAATCCCCAGATAATCCTATTCAGATAGCTGGGTCAAAGGCGCTGTCTCGGCCATGTAAGAAAATTGGAATGCCTGCTTTCCAAAGACCAAAACGTCTCTTTCTGCCTTGTCGCAAAATATTGCAAAGAAAACGATGATGAGCACTAAACTAACCAAATACATATAGGAAACTGGTTCAATGCAGAAACCGCATAACAGTATCAATTTAGAAGGCAAGGTAAACATTGTGACATGGAGATACATTGTTTCCTCCATATTATATCACTTACATGACAACTATCAGTTGCCAAAGTGCAATGGCGGTGGACAAGTTTCAAGGAGAATTATCTAAACTGCTAGTACAATGGACTCGATTATTTAATTGAATGCCCACTACTGAAAAGGCAGTGACCTGTTAACCAGACTGCCTAAAGCTCTTTCTACAAATCCTGTTTGTAGGAAGAAGCAACTTCTCGGGGACATTATACTGTTCAAGCTACAATGCCAAGAGGTTGTGTTGTCGGCTAGTAGTCTAGTTACTTTGCTGTGAGTGTGTTCTTCAAAAATCGAAAACTTTTTTGAAGAGCTTTCTCAAAAACGGTCCATAATCGAACAAATGTGAATGCCTTACTGTAGCATACACTTAAAGGGAGGAATATGGGTGAATTTTTAGGAAATAGGATACGATTTAAAAAATAATAATAATAAAAGAGGGATAAATTTTTTGTACACACCCCCAGACAGGCCACCTCCAAGCAGGAGCACTTGGGCTCGTTTGTTGCCTATTTTGGTGTTCATCTATTAATTATTAACTTTAAATTTTAATTTTAACTCACCTTTAGTAATTCTTTACAGTTTAATTTTTTTTTAATTCATCAATTCCGCTCCTCCTTCTTCTTCTTTACGTTTACTTTAAAAATAGCGAAAAATTTCCCTGAGATTCATGGGAGCTCGCACTATGATCCTATGTTAGCATTTTTGGATTGAATGAAATCTTACAGAGATAATTAAGAAAAAAGGCTTAAACGTTTCCAGGGGAAAAAGGCGTCTAGGTATGTCGCCCCCTCAAGGGTTAATTTCACCAATCTTAGAGTTAATTGTACCCAAAAAATGCAAAGTTTCCCTGGTAAGCTTTTATCAGTGGCTAATTAGCATAAAAACATGGCGCTCATCAACCTGTTGATATTTTTTGGTATTTCGCCTGGGTTGATTTTTGTTGACTTTTAGTATGTTAATGTGAGTGCCCCAAAAGTAAGTATTGTGAAAAGAAAAATTCTGTTGCAAGCATTTTGACCTCCTGGCGTGACCTTACTGGACTAACAAGATCCATAAACAGACTGATAAACTGCAGGTGAACTTGCGCTTCTTTTATAGATATGGATAGAGGCGGACTGCTGACGAGGCTAGAGGAGAAATATTTACCGGAATATCGCAATTTTTACAGTGTTTATATCGTTTTCGAGTTTTTAAGTGCGTCGAGTGTATATCAAAGACGTGATGTCTTGTTGTTCTTCCCGATAGAGGCACGATTACTCAGCAAATAAATAATATATAGGTTAAGCCAAGCCTAAAAGCGGAGCTCCACATTTTTTTTATGGTACTTATTAATTTCTGAAAATCCTCTCATTCAAGTCGTTAAATAAATAAATAAATAAATAAATAAATAAAAGAAAAGAAAAATCCATGTCACCGCTGAGTATCAAACCTGGCTCGTTGGCAGCGCAGGCTGGCATCTTACCACTAGGCCACAAATGCTAACACAAATTGTTACCGTTAAGTTTACTACTTATTTCTTTTTCCGTGACAAGATGCCTCTCGACAGGAACATGCTGGTGTTTTTCCTGGCAAAATGTGTTCGGGCCGCCGCAAAAACCACGGTTGTGATGAAGTCCTCGAAGGCAAATTTCGTAACTTAAACTTTTCGCCTTTCATCAAAAAGACAACTAAGCATTCTTTTGAACTTTTTATTTCCATTTATATATATATTTAATATTTTTCTCAAGTTTAAAACTTCAAAACTGTCGAACAATCGTTTTGCTGCAATGGCTGCCCAAAAGAACCGCACGATTTGCCGCCAAGAAAAGATGACATTCTACTCTCCCGGTCGGGTTGCCTTGGGACTACCCTCACCCTCCCCCAGAGTCTGTACGGACGGACGTACGTACGGGCGTACGCTGACGTCAGAACCAAATTTTCTCGCATCGATAGGTTTAGTCTGGGAGCAATGGTATTCCCGTAAGAATTTCGTGATAATTTCAAGCGACCAGTGCAGAAGTGTTGAGCGAGACCTAAGGAACACGTTAAATGTTGTCGGCACCATGCGTGCAGAGGGTTTCTAAGGGGCGTTTAAAAAGTGCCCACTGTGGCCCTAGGCCCCCTTCAACACTTCTGCACTAGTCGCTTCCCCGGGACTTCTTTCAGCGTCACCTGTTTTGTGACATTCTTGGTGGTTTGCCTGTGTGATCGTCTTTGTCTTTCTGTTCTGATGCCTACATACCGAATCCTTGATATCATCGATATATTTGGGTTTGCCTAAACATATCGATATTCCCGTGAAATATCCGATGCTACTCATGTTACCCCCCGGGGTACCCCCCTTATATGGCCTCAATGGGAACGTACGGCCCGATAGGGTATGGTTTTCATAGGGTATTGTCTTGAACGGGGTATCTATTTCATCAATTTTTGTCTTAAACAGGGTATCGTATCTTCTTACGTATTCGTTAATTACAGAAACCTCACGACAAACCGACCTTTTACCAGTTTGCCAATGTACAGCATATTGAAACAAGAAACAGTCTCTGACTAGTCCATTCTACCGCAAAGAGGGTAGGGGGTTGGGTCAAATGTCCTACACACGGGTAGGCAGGATACGAAAAATCTGAATTCTGTCTTAAACGCAGTGTAAACGGGCAGCAAAATTAGAGATTTGTGTTTTAAACAGGGTAAGGGTTTAAACACCCGGGCGGCACCACCTTACCGGAGCATCTGCTGAGTATCCCCCCCCCCTGGGGTTACCCTTTGAGAGAAAACGATACTTCTACAGTCCACGCTGTGTTAGCGGAAACTTTTGCACAAGCACTTGATTGTGTCCTTGCAGAGAATCCATCATTTGGACCTGTTTGTGTATGCGCCACTGATTTGGAATCGTGCAATGCATTTTAGCTCAATGCTGTGTGCGTTTTTTCTCCTTGATCCTGCACTTGACGTTGAGGGATGACGTCACAATATGACTCCTGAGCGTGACGTCATAAAATCGATATCATATCGAAAAAAATCCGCAGATGACCTACTCGTATTGAGTCGTTTTGAAAAACCGGTATCGCCTCTTCCTTGCTGCAAGCCATCGACGTTTTTCCAAATTTAAAATCTCCCATTCCTCCTTGCACCCAATAACAGGAGGAGATTCTGTTGTTGCCTTGCGCTGACCGCGTATCGCTGGCGCGTGAATTAATTTCAGCCAGAACGAACGGTGAGTGACGAGCGCGAAATGAACATGTCGCGATCACTGCTTCTGTTCATTGCTTGTCTCCTTGCACTCGAATTTGTCCAGAGTGGAAACATGCTGCAGTAAAGTATCCCAGGGGAAATAATAAAAAAAAATTTATTGACAGTTGGTGGGAAGTCGCAAGCTCTCAAGAGGACGACCGCAGAAACGGGCTCGGCCTGCAAGACCAACACCCATGAAAACTCTCTCTACCATCTCTACGCAAACTGATAATCCTCCCAAAATGGCATTTGGACAGCCAAAATGGTCCGTCAAAGACACCTGTTTTGAAGATGTACTCCGTGCCCCAGATGGCCACACCCTGCAACCACCCGGGCTATTCGAGGAAGTTTCCGAGCACACAGCGCAGCTTCCTAAACGTAAGAGTGCAGATGGTTAAATTACGTCTCCTTCTTTTGGTTCCCTTTTGCAAATAACGATGTACTGAAACAGCCCTATCTTTTATCTTTCTCAATGTGATCTGAAAGAGGAGCTGAGGTCACTAAAAGCCGAAAGCAGGCACTCCGAAGAGCGAATACAGGCGAACAAAACAAAAGGACTGTAGCAATTATATACAAGCTATGTTATGGCCTGAGTCAAGTTTGCAACTGGCTCCAGAGGGATCATGCACTAAATTAGTCAAACTTGAATCAGGACGGGATTGAAGTACAACATGTCATGGGATCCTCATGTTGTAGACACACTGTTAACCGAATCTACAATGAACTAGATCAAAGAACTGCAAAAACATAATGATCTTGTCACAGAAGCAATTGCTCAACTGACGCGCTACGCGCGCGGGGTCCGCTATAAATAAATAAAAAATAAATTGTTTTTGACATGTTCTTATCATCGCTACCACCAACACAACAATTGCAATTTTATCACCCCCCCCCTTCTCTTCCTCCTCCTCTTCCTCTACTTTGAGTTAATGTACGATAAGAATTATATGGAATAGTTGTTTTAATATACTCGATCACAGGATGATATGCAATTACCGTTGGTATGAATGAAACAGGCACAATAAAGGTGCAATTTCCTCCTTATTTTGAAAATGTAGCTTTTCTGAAGACGACGCAGAGTGAAAACGTGATGCACCATATGCCACGTAAGTAGGGACTGACAGTCAGAAAACTGCAAGCCTGTGGTGACTATATTAAACAAAATATTAAAACACCTGATTAAGCTTGCCAAACGTCTATCTCCCTGACAAATAGCCATTCATCTTGATCTTTTGTCACCAGAATCCTTAAACAAAATAGTTTTCTACTCCCATCCAAGGAAACTTTTACCCTACCATCTTTAAAATCTCCAACTGTCTCAAAATCTTTGCAATTTGTAGGGTCATTTGTTTCCATTTTATTGCTATTGTTCAGAAAACTTGCCTGCAAAACTCCCGACTTAAGGCGATCTTGAGTTGCGATGTAGGAGCCTGTGTCCACAAACACTTCACGAACAGTGGTTGCAGCAGTAAACTTTATAGTGATGAAGTCATCTCTCTTAACAAACATGGCCCAGAAGTAACCATTGCCCTTGTTATAAGCATGTTCTGGTTTTGTTTCGTCATAAGAGTACTGCATGGAACTACTAACAATCGCCGACGGATTTAAGCCGTTGTATTTGTGATCGTATTCGTCAAAAAATTCCTCCTTAGACTTATAAGAATCATCGTTCTCTATAAAGGAGGAATTGTCTCCGACATGCTGAAACAAGGAAGCTGGTGGTAATACAAAATTGTCATCTTCTTTGATCTGTCGCCAATGGTGAAGCAACCAATCGACAGGGTTTTCGTTGTACAAGAGAGAAAAATAAGTGGCAATATTCTCAAGGTCGCTGGAATGAAAAACCTTGGCTGTGTAGCCCGAGAACGCCACGTCCAGAATGGGTAAATGATTTTTCTGAGAAATAAAATCTTTGAGTTTTGGGTAAAAACTAGGTGATGGTATTAAGTCATCCTCTAAATGAAGGTAATACTGCGACAGGTCTTTGCAGTAGCACATCAGAAATCCAAAGTCAACCACTTGCTTTGAGCGCCAATATGTCCTTTGCTGGGAGTCTCCAAATTTTGTCTTTAAATTAGAAAGTGGAGGATAGTACTCTAGTGGTGCATAGATGACATGAAATAGACCTTGATCAACATATTTGTTAAAACCATCGGAAAGTTCCATCAGAGCAGTGTGTTTGTGAGCTTCATCGAAATCGGCTAATAATACTACCATGAACACTTCCTTCTTTTCTTCCTCGCTTAGGCCCTCAACTAAAAGTTTCATGGTTTTCAAGAGATAGTTTTGTCCTGAAGGTCGAGTGATTGAGGAAATTCCAATGGTGAGAAATCCTAAAAGAAAAGCCATCAAAATTTGAGAATATTATCAAACCTAACATTAGCAGACACAAACTCCTTTAGCACACACACACACAAAAACACTTACATATACGACAATCGAGAGCTCATAGGGCAATTTGCGAGACATAACGAGTTAATATGGAAAGTCGATGAAAAATAAACATAAATAAATTTAAAAACTGGAATTAAGAAGGAACAAATTAACGAAAAAATTAATAATTGAAGGAAGGAAGGAAGGAAGGGAGGAAGGAAGGAAGGAAGGAACGCAGGAAGGAAAGAAGGAAGGAAGGAAGCTATCTGGTTGACTTAACGACCGGCTGACAGATTGATTGACTCACCAAATGAATAAATGAATGAATGAATGAATGAATGAATGAATGAATGAAAGAACGAATGAATGAACGAATGAATGAATGAATGAATGAACGAATGAATGAATGAATGAATCAACGAGTGAATGAATGAACGAATGAATGAATGAATGAATGAATGAATGAATTAATTTCTTAATGAATGAATGAACGAATGAATGATGGATGAATAGATTGATAAATAAATGAATCATCAATTAACAAGGAAGGAATAAAGGAAGGCAGAAAGAATGGAAGTGAGGGAATAAGGACAAAAAAGGAAGGACTGGGAAGGAAGGAGAAAGGAAGGACATACCACAGTCAGGATTGCAGTTGAAAACATATTTGAAAAGCAAGGAAAATAAATTAGATTTTTCTCTTCGATTCTAAATTTTTGAACACTGACGAGCTAATTACCTACGGCTCATGTGCAAGCGCTGACAGGAACTTTGTCTGGGCAATGTTTGCCCAGATCGATGTTCGATTCCCAAATAAACAATCTTTACTACCTACCCTGCCTAGCTGGCGGGATTGTTTGTGCGAAGTTTGAGCCAAACTTTTACCTTCACGCTCAGACAATACCGCCTGCTACGCACGCTATTTATTACCAGCACTATAGACGTTTTCGCTTAACTTACTTTTATCTTGTGGATACGTTCCCAGTTTGTTTATTTCAGGAGAATTTATTGTATGTTTGCTAAAGCAGATTGTCGGAGGACTTCCTCCTGTAGAAAGTGAATAAAGAGCTTTGATTAGATTTCAATATTTTGTGTTTTTCTTCGTGCCCATTTAGAAACAAAATGCACATTACTTTGCCCTTATCCTTGCATGAGTGCTAAAATTCAATGCTGGACTGAAAAAAAAAATGTCCTCAGGCTCCTCAGGCAGAATTTAGAATTCAGAACAGCATCACATGGAAGCACTTCTTGAGAATTTTTAATTGGTTGAATTGACACTTTTAATTTCCCCCAGAGTCTCAAAACATTAAAACAGCATTGGGGAATTTAAAATTTGATTTAAAATAATTAATTGCCCCTGGATAGGTGATCTGGTTTATGTTGTAGGTTCGGTTTCAGATTTCAGCGTACTTATACGTCAAGCTTTAGAGCAGCGTCTGTAATCGTGTTAGCTCCAAGTTGGGTGGGGCCACTGACCCCCTTCCCCCCACCTTTTGATGTGGGAAGGGAGGGATCCTGGTGAGCTTATTCAGGTTATGGGTGATTGAAAATAAGATACTTATAAGCGCTATTTGGACTTCTGCAATCCTTTGACACTATGCTGTTGGCTAGTCTGTCTTTTTAATAGCCTGCGTAGCTGGCTGGATTCTTTGTGCGAAGTTTGAGCGGCGGAGCGTCGACAAGAGCGGCGAAGCCGCGAAGGAAATGGGGAGAAGCGATTTGAACCTTCGCGCTCAGACAACACTGCCAGCTATGCAGGCTATCTTTTGAATTGTCATGTTCAGTAACTTTACTTCCCCTCTCTTTCGCTCTTGTTTTTTTGTTTGCTGCTATCTTTTTGTTTTGTGTTTGGCCTTTCGTTTGGTGCTTCGAGGAGTTGTATTGCGTTTTCAGCCCGTGCTCGGTTGTATATTGTTATTCTAATTTTTAATAAACTCCTTCTTTGGCCAAACACTTCTCATTTTGGCATTTGTATTCGAGAGCTAAAAAGAGGGAATGTGGAATCTTTTTATGTGATTCTTTAAAAAAATAATTGATTGCCTCCCCCCCCCGCGCCGGAATAGGGGGCCAACAGAAATCAGCGAAGTTAAAAGCACAAACTTGCGTCATTGTGAAACACCTCAAATTCAATCTTTCCAACTTTGACGTTAATAATCACAAAAAAAAAAATCACAAAAAGCAAAGTCATAATCTGAGAATTAAAACTCGCAGACATGATAAGATGTCGGCAAGTCTAAGAATCTACCCTTATCAAGCATGTTAAGGCATGGCTCAGACCCTAATTTGCATAAATCTGAAAACAGTCATGAATTTTTAAGAGATTTACTGAAACAGTTTCCGACTTGGCAACAGCATAAAACTTGATGGCCTTAAACTGATGTTAACTTAAAGTGTCGAATATTCGCGTTACGTGAGCTTTTATCTTTGTTTTCTTACGCGTAAAGAAAATTGAAAGTGGGACGCTGAGATGGCATATGAGGGATAACGTTGAAAAGTCAACGTGTTTGACTTTATTTGAATATCTCCGGAATGGTTGACTACGATGTATAGTTAAAGGGCTATTTTATAAAAAAAAAGGATCATGTGACACAGTTTGTCCCTTGATATCTACTTAATGAGAGAAAAAAATCTCTCCATTCCGGACACGTATTGTCTTCATGTGGTAAGACAAATGATACCGTATGCTTTTTTCTAGCAAAAGTTAAACATCCTCGGCCCATTTCAGAATATCTTTCTGCCTTAATTATAACATCATCAGACACGTGACCACAACTCGTAAACTTTAAGGCATTTAAGGACGTCAAATCGTTTATGCTGTATCCTTTAAGTAATCTTTGGGACTTAAAAAACATTGCTTCCATAGGAAAAAATAATTTACTTTGCAGGGCGTCTAAGACAGAAGGAAACAGTGAAATCGAGACCGAATCACATGCATTTCTTATTTTCCTGTTATTTCCACAACGAACTTAGAACCAAATTTTTTAGCGAAATAAATGATATTATTATATGGCAAGCAATTCTTCAGTCTATATCGAGTGTTCTGATTGGTTAGTTTTCGGTCGGGATTTTACAGTACGGACCATTACCATGGAAACGGTCCTTTTTGAATATTTTTTTTTTTCGTGCTACCGCTCCGGCAAAATTCAAACTGTGAAAACGCAAGAAGATAAAAAAGAAAAGGTTTGGAGCCGGTACAAAACACGTCTGCTTAGAAAAAGTGCTCTTCAATTAAGTTTACCGACTGGGCCAACGTTCTTTATTGACTTTGTGTGTTTTATTGTTTTTTTGTACGGCTATAGACTGTAAGCTGTAAAGACCGAGTAAATCGGCCAAGACTTAAACAATAATTATTAAAATTCAGCATTAACAAAAGAGTACGTTTTCTCACAAGAAAACCTCACGGCGAAAAAGAATGAAAACTGCAAAACAACTTGCAAACGGCTTTCACCGGCAACTGTAAATCGAAAGCAAACGATCACGTTCTTGTCTAGTTCAATATTCGCTATCGCTTCAGTCAGCGCTTTCCACAAGAACAAATTAAAGTTACACGTACATGCATTAAACTAACAGTGTACCTTGATTCCTCAGCGAGATTTTTGCTCTTGTAGTGCACATCCTTGAAAATAATTCTAGCTTGTTCACAAGTCCTCTCTTGCTGTAGCTCGCGCTAAAAACAACTTTGTTAGGTGCGACGAAAATTTGCTCTCAGCATCCACAAAGTTCTCCATAAAGCCACTGAAGCAAACAACTTGCAGTATTTGATGGAGAGATAATTTCCAGTGTCGTTTTTTAGGTTCGAGTGTTCCTTTGTTTACACTGACTAAAACGCTGCCACAATTTCCAGAGTTTGAGAAGCACGTGTGTGAGCCAGTTTTTTCGGGGCCTTTTCATCATTCTTTTTTTTCCCGAATTGTCTCTGCCCGTAACGAAGAAGTATTTTCAAATAAAAGTTTCTTGTGTTGCAGAGGACGACGAAAAACTGACACATATAATAGAAGCAGAGCAGTTTTCATTCAAGAGCCACGCAAGTTTTTGCCGATCGACAGCAACGATCATCAAACTGATTCGAAAGCCAGTTAATTGCTGGCTTCTTTCCTTGACACCGCGCCGGAAATTGACTTGAATGAACTACCGGAAGTGTTGTTTCGCACGAAAAATGATGCCATATAATAAACTACTTACTAACTTCACTTGCTCGGGACCGTACTGGGGAATATTGGCCCTCGGTCGTTTCTGCACGGACCTCGCTGCGCTCGGTCCGTACTGCCACGACCTCGGGCCAATATTCCCCAGTACGGCCCTCGCGTTCAGTTAGTAAGAGGTTAACATCATCAATTCAAATACAACGATTTAGAAAACCACTCAAAATTTTTATTTCTTCTTAACAACGTTAAAGGTCAAATAAACCAAAATTTCGACATTTTTCTTTCAGTCCAATTTGCTTGTTATGAGTTGATTAGGTATCAAGTAAACATATTCTGAAGTTTCAAGTCAATTGGACTTAGGATCGTAGAGATAATGGAACATGAAAAGTGCTAGGTTTTGGCCATCGTAATCGTAGAGTGGTCGGGAAAGTTGTCGGTAAATTGTCAAAAATAACACTAGTGACGTCACTGTTGGCGAGCTGGAAAATTGCGGGGATTGGAAGTGTGAGGACTTGAGCAGAAAATCATGATGTTTTGCTGCTATAAGAGTAAAGTAAGTAATTTTAAGTTTCCAGAAGATCCAAAACTGCTCAAGAATGGCTCAAAGAATGAAAGGAGGATCGTTTCAACCCACAAAACACTGATTCACGTGTCTGCGCAGACCAGTTTACACCACAGGTAACCAAAGCGATTCCATCGAAAATAATCGGCGGTGTTCCATGGAAAATACCTAAAAATCCAAATTAAGTTTGAAAAACCTTACCTGTTATGTGTTTGCTGTGTTTTTGCCGGTTTTCCGAGCTTTTGGCGGTTGTTTTGATAAGTTGCGATAAGTTACAGCGGTATAAACCATCCATGTCCACCGAAGAACGGAGCAACTTCGCACGGGAATTCCAATTGCGTGTTCAGCATTTGCACAACGCAGAAATTTAGAGGTAAGAATTTTGCATTTTGTTTAATATCACTATGACTAGCTTGTATACTCCGATGGTTGTTCGCTCTTTCAGTTAGTTTATTTGAGAATTATAAGTCATAGCAGTTACTAAGCATTAACAATGCCCTCGGGATTTTGGCGCATAAATTAGGCTACAATATAAACAAACGTAAATTTCGAGCTCTGAATAATATTTTTCACACACTAAAATATTTCAT
This sequence comes from Siderastrea radians, assembly GCA_964017195.1. Lineage (NCBI taxonomy): Eukaryota > Metazoa > Cnidaria > Anthozoa > Scleractinia > Rhizangiidae > Siderastrea > Siderastrea radians. The sequence goes on along the minus strand of OZ024888.1, from coordinate 73,639,217 downwards.
TTTTATCGCTTTCATACAGCGGCTACAGGCCCTTCCTAAGCCTCTCACAAGCCAACAGTCAAGACAACCAACAACATAAACCCAGATTTAATAAACTAGCCTAGTTGTTAAGTGTTGTGGCTTTTCACTGGCAAGCAGGTGCTCCAGGCTGTTCCATGTTCGTGCTTTTTAGGGGAGACAGTTAAATGACATCATATCAAGACGAACATGCCCGTACGTTTATGACAGGTGTATGTATCACTTAATATAATTATGGGATCCACCCCTCGTACAGCTGCTATCTAAGTACTTTCAGGAAAGGTGAATGGTTCACCCATAAAAACTGAAAGAATTGATTGTTGTTTGAAACAACAACAACAAAAAAACTTCTTTTGTGGGTGTCGCATATGTTCATTGTCACTCCAAGAAGTACTAATACCTCTTGAAAAGTTGTTCCTGCCAGCATGGATTTCTGACATTATAGTACCTTAAACCCCTAGAAAGTATCAAAACACGCTGACAATGGTCATTTTTAATTCAAACACCCTTAGTGGTACCAAAGCATGAATTGTAATCGCGGTGAGCCCTTCACTACACTATGGGAGCGCCTCCTCTCTCACTTCCTAGGTTAAGTACCACTGTAGTAATTGAAGAAAATACAAAGTTTAGAAACCTTTCAAAGAGTAGTAAAACTGTCAACCAAATATGATGTTAATATTATCTAGCAAGAGTGCCAGGCTGTTAATGGACATATTCAAAGCCCTTACAGTTTCCACTTTTACTTGGGAAGCTCTCTCTAAATTTTCAAAACCAGACAAGATGGAATGGCTATTGGGATTTGTCTTCCCAGCTTCATACGTATCCAGTAAGTGTATTGCCTATAAGCAACATTACTGTATACATTCTGAGAACGAAAGAGGAAACAGCAGACTCATAAAAAAAATAGACAGATGAGTGAAAGGTAACTCATCAGTAAAGTTATTAAATAAATATGTCAACTACAAAAATAAATCTATATTAAATAAATAAACAGGTTAGCTAACCAGTAACAAAAGTAGAAAAACTACATTAAGTCGATTTCACAGTCTTAGAAATAATGAAATCACATTTGATTTGTTTAAGCTAAAATTTTAGAGTTTGTTTTTAAAATTTTAGAGCTTGCGTTAACTAACAGTTATATGACTTATATGTTGTACTGGTAGTACAACTGATTGTAAACCCAATACTTGTTAAACCATCAAAGGAGTCATAAAGTGCACAAGGTTGCTAAGAACTTAACAAGGTATACTGTTTATGTAATCATGTTCATTCATGTAATAAGGGTTTTTGTAATTGTCATTTAATTATTGTTCCTTGATCTTTTACTACTTTTAGGTCACTTTTTGTCAAATATCTTAGTATTTAGCACACAACTTCATAGGCATTGCAACATTTTGATTCTCATCATGTATTAATGAAGGATCTTTTCTCGTTACAAAAACACAGTTGGCAAGTAAATGCTAATATATTCAAAGTAATGCGTGATTCATTGCTTCGTGATTTTTATTTGATTTCTTTGTTCTTTGTTGCACTGTAAGATTACAACGGGAACTAAAAATCACGAAGGAATGCATTGCGCATTACTTTGAATATATTAGCATATACTTGCCAACTATGAATATGTAACGCAAGCTTTTCCGTCGGTTCATACGTTCTCTTTAACGTTAAATCTAAAAGTGTTCTAATGAATCAATGTTAATAAGACTCAATACTAAAAATGGTCACATCGTCAAGCACGCATGTTTAATGTTTCAACAAAATCTATCGAGCCGTTCTCAAGATTTTCGCAAAAGCGCTCAAATTCTTAAATTACCACAAAATGATTAGGCGAATGATCTTAGAAAAAACAATTCGTTCTCGAGATCGCGAACACCAGTTTTAACAAAACTTTTTAGGCGTAAAATGGTAAGTAAAAGACACATTTTAACATTATTTTCTAGCCATTTCATCAAAACACTGATTATTTTTGTTTGTATTTAATATTACTATGCAAAACTAAGGTTGAAAATGTTTTTGCGATTTACTTCAAAAAACATACAGATTTTTTTGGTTCTTGTATATTTTGTTTGCCATACACCACAGTTTAAGATGGTGGTATTTTCTTTTCAAAGTGAAATCTGGATCTCGCAAAATTTCAATTTTACTGTTTTCGAGGATTTTTGTTTAACGTTGTCATGGATATATCAATTTTCACAACATGTACACCACGCTAAAGTTCAATCCAAAACCAGCAAGTAGTGCAAATTTCACGTTGATCCGAAGAGATGAAGACTGTCTAAGATCCGATTTTAAAAGTTAGGTATGGTCCCAAAAAACTGTACCGAAGCACCTTAAATGCACCTAAATTTTGAGCCCAAGATTGTATACGTGCAAAACAACAAACAAACACAGTCACTAGTAACACTTTGCGATGTAGACAGACACATTCAACAAGATTCAAATACATTCAACAAGAACTGTAACCTCTGTTTTCGGCTATGTTCAAAATTGGAGCTGGATTTCCTGCCGCTGTTGCCGCGAGAATGAAAACCGTACTCACACAGGAACTATAATGGATACATGTATAAGAAGCTTTGCTTTACTCTAGTCAGTCTAGTTAGTAAGGCATAACAACAAACATCGATAAGTGAACAAAGTGTGCATCGATAAGTGTACAAAAGGGCTACAAAGAACAACAAAAATGCTTCAAATGAAGTGGTATTAAACGCATATTAACAATTATACGGCGAACTTTTGCAGCGTAACGAATAAATAAGCTTAAACGCTCACCAGTAAACTTTTCCAATTCAGTCGTTTAATTTCGAAGCCATTGCTGTCGGTCGAATATCATCTGAGATTTCGCAGTCTTTCGCAGTTTTAGAGATTAATTATTATTATTATTAGTCCGATTCTGTGGCAATTAGCTCAAACTGGTATGGCTCTACGTTAAATGCCACAGGTTTGAACTCCTCGGCCATTTTCAACGCAAAGAAAACGGGTGAAAACACAGAATTTTCCAAAAAATTACAACAATACTCTTCAATACTCGCCTTTGGATCTTGAGCTATCTTTCGCTGCTCATCAACAGTGACGTCAGAGAATCAGAGGTCGTTTCCATTCTTTCCATTTAAGCGCGCGGTCATTTCAGAAACGATATCGTGAAACCTTCGGATATCTTCGTACTTTTGGCTTTGTTACTCCGTTTAAGGTTTCAGAAAGGAAAATTTTGGTCCAGTTTGGCTTTATAATGATTTCTTTTTGTGTCAAGACGCGTTTAAACGGCTAAAGCGGAATTATCAAAATTTTGGTTTATTTGACCTTTGATCCTTTTTTTTTTTTTTTTGTATATGTAAAGTCGATTGGAAATATAACGAAAACCTGATTGCTGTATTCGATATCTAAATGTACTTTATATTGAAGTAGGCAATACCATGTATAAATATGGGAATACTTAATAAAATGGTTGTTGTTGTTGTTTTTGTTATTTGTCAAGCTCTTTAGTATCGTCTATTGTTATCGTGTTAGCTCCAAGTGGTACTGCCGTTTTCTACTGTCGTCCCCTTCTTTCTCTCCCACCCTCCCTTATTTTAGATTGTCATCTAATGGTTATATTGGTGCTTCGAGGAGTTGTATTGCGTTTTCAGCCCCTGCTCGTTTGTCTCTTGTTATTATATATATATATATATATATTTTTTTTTTTTTCAATAAACTCCTTCATTTGCCAAACACTTCTCATGTCGTGTTTGTACTGGAGATTATTATATGGCGGTGTCTCACAAGGACTGGGAACTACCGAATTCACGAATTTGATTGGCTGAAATCGATATTGACCGCGGTCTAGATTTTCCCATCTAGACCGGCATCTAGACCGGTTACACTTTGCAGTGACAAAGGTGTAAACTAAACTACAAAAATATTGACTATTTCCTTCTAAAAATACTAAAATGAAGCGCCAACAAGCCTGACGAGAAAAAAGGTAGAGGACGAGCAAACTTTGGCAGATTTAAGTTCAGCTCATCGACTTTTGCAAGCAAAATGTCAGCTAGTACGAACCATTTAAATTAAGCGAATTAAAGTTTTCTTGTTTGGCCATATAATAAACATCTTATTAACCGAGCTTAGTCGGTCTGTATGGGAGAATCTTGACCTCGGTCTTGTGTACAGACCTCACTGCGTTCGGTCTGTACTCACGACCTCGGTCAAGATTCTCCCATACAGACCTCCTGCTCGGTTAATAAGAGGTAAGCAAAAAGAAGGAATTACGTAACTACAGGAGAGAAAGGCTAACGAGCTCACGTCATTATTAAAATTGTTACGCTCAGGACAGAATCCATTTAGAGTCCTTGAGAATTTGCTAGGCGTGCTAGTGAGTTGAGAGGCCTCTGGGCAAGCACTTAAGGTGGCTCGAAAGGGTTCTTGTTTTTTTCGATGCATTATATTTGGGAGTTAAAATATTTAGGTTAGAGTTGGCCAATCATGATCAAATTTTGCCACAAAATAACGATAATATCGAAGTGTCAATTTTTTTGTAAATTCCTTAAGAAATTTGTTGCCATGGCAACGCAGTTGGGTTTCGAAGTATGACCATAAAATAGAGATATCCTGAGTTTGCTTGAAAATTGGACGGTGAAATTCCTTTAAATTTTGCATACGGCCTTTGATTCTAGTAAGCTACCTAAGGATTAACTTAAAGAAAATTCTGTCGAAAACTTTCAGCAAAAAACACTTTTTTACGAATTTACCTTTAACTTTTCTCCCGTACGACAGAATTTTTTAAATCTCGCTTGAAAAACTCTTTGGGCATATAAGAGTTAACATGCAAAAAATCAAATAAATTTACCGAGCGGAAGCGAAATTATGTTCTTCCTAAGTTACAAAATGTTGAAAATTTCGACACGACAAGATAGGCAATTGCGCATGTGCAGAAATTGTCACGCCACTCTCGGCACGCGCTTTCAAGTCTGTGTATTCCAGGTTTATTTCGTTGGGCATTTCTTTCGCCCTGATGACTTTCTTTACGTTTGAAAAGGTGACGTTTTGGGTGGATTGGTGCTTGTCGAAGAACATTACATCGTTTGTTTTCAAATCATTGGATCATTGGCACCAAATATAGCGGAATGTTTTCCTCCTCGTGCAGATTGATTCTATCTCAAGTGAATTCATCGGCACTTCGCTCAGAATGGCTACTAATGCTTTTTTTAAACCTTGGGAACAAAGATTGTCTTAATCCTCTTAAGACAGGCTGCTTTCTGTACTTGTTTTAATTTATCGTCTGCCTGAAGAGCCTATTAGAACTCCGTGAAAACTGAACTTATCTCTAAATGTCGGTTTGCAAACGTTCGCAGCGTTCGTTCACAAATATCATGTTTTCGAAAGCGGTGGTGGACTTTAGCTTACTGTTTATACCACTGTACAATTATTTACATGTCAACGATTCTTAACCTAAATGAGGATTGGAAACGTATGCGATAGAGAGCAAGTACTTCTACCAAACTGGAATGTGCTTGAAAATCTTAAAAACAACGGAGTTTCGAAAATACTGCAATCAGGCAAGGTTGTCCTTCAAACGGAGTTCAGGATTGAGCAACGCGTACATGGACACCACTTCGGGATTATATGTCTTAAAGGAGAACAAGGACAGAATTAACAAAAAGACAACATTTCCGACTATAAAAACAATACATTGAAGAAGTCCCTTATGTAGAGGTATGTATTGAAACGAGGACAAAACTACCTTTGATGATCTTTGGTAAGTGTCAATGTTGTCAAGATTAATTCTCTGTTGATGAAACTTGTTCGATTGATTGATCAAAACTCAATTTAAAAAGAACCGCTTTGAAGGTTTGAAGAATTGTTTTCGCCCCAGGAAAAAACAATAACAGTCAAATTATCAATATTACCAGTTCGGCAAGATAGAAACAATTTCTTTTATCCGAGCATTTGGAGTATTTCGTACCAAACGAATTTACAAAGATAGCGCGCAGTAATGTTTTAAAAATTATTCTGCAGGTCGGTTTTCCTTATTGCATTACGGAAAAAAAAACGTATTACCACCAAACTATCGCACTATCACTTAATTAAGCAAATAAGGGAGCACTTCTTTTATCCGGAAATGTGGAGTATTTCCCGGAAAACTAACTTGAAAAAACTAACTTGTTTTTAGCAAGCCGACTGCTGATAAAAATATAGCGCGCGATGGATTGTTTTGAAATTTTCTCTTGTACGCTTTTTAATTTTGTTTCGCAAGTAAACAGATCTACGGTGAAACTGAGATTGAAACTACCACTTCAGCAAAATAGAAAGCGAATCTTTCACCTCATTGTTTGTAATATTTTCTTTGTAGCGGCTGGTTTGTCAACATTTCGACATGAATAAGTCTCTTTATTGAGTCAAAATCTGTCTGTTTCACAAGGTATTTTTTTCGCTCACTGCAAGTTTAATTTTGTTACACTAATTTTTTGCCCTGTTATTTCATGATGTGAAGACAATAAAAACCTTTTACTGTAGTCTACATTGTTTTTGCTAACAACACCGTAAACGTGTGTGTGTGCCTGTTTTTTTGTTTGTTTTTTTTTTGTTTTTTTTCTAAATGGGAATGTTTTCTCAGAAATACGAATCGGAGTTCGCGAAAAATTTGCCCTTGCACGGAAACGGTGCCAGACTTTTTTCCTGCGACCTGGACGTAGAAAAGGCTTCCGTGGTCCAAACAGCCAGTGAAAGAAAGTAATGGTAAAAAGGCGACTATTCTAGGGCCTTTATACGATTTCACTGGAGATGAGAGAGTTTTGAAGTCACGGTCCTCTCTAGCACAGTTCAGTTGCACAGCCTCTGAACATAAGCTTACTGCACTTCATATGCGGCTGAGTTGACGATCGCGTTGATAACATTGAAGAGGACATGATTCAAGTGAATTGCCACCTAAGTTCCAGTCGTTTTCAACCTTCCATACACGCAGCTTTTAAAAGACCGGCGCAAAATATTAAATCCAGACGAGAGCGCGACGCCATTTTTGTTTGTTTGTTTTAATTCTTGAGTCTCACGGGAAAATTGGAACCCAGTCTGCACGCGCCTAACAAAACTGTTTCGAGCCTCCTTAAGGTGCTCTCATGCGGTTTTACGTTTTGATTTTAGTGGCTGCTACTCTGGTGCTCTCTTTAGCACCGTCTCCAAATCTAATGAATTGTTCTGTATTCGACTCTCTTGCTTTTATTGCTATATTCGAAACCAAATAGAAAACTGGTTTTCAAATTCTATAAGAAATTATATTACAACGTTAAACTTTGGCGTGCTCCCACATCGGGCAGAATGGCCGGACATTTACGCATAATAATGAGGTACCGTGGCCAGCCATTCAAGCATGAACGCTCCATAAAAGCGCCACAATAAGAGAGAAAAGGGACAAATCTGGCGAAGTTTACTCACTAAAATCGCTATTTCGAAACACTCACAGGCTACTTTTTTAAGATGAAACAGCGGATTTTTGTAGTTAAAGGGCAAATCTACAACGTTATGTAAAAAATAGGAAAATACAACGAGAACAACTTCCAAACTTTTTGCTTTCAAAAATGTGCATTTTCGGGATTTTTTATCTGGGTTTAGACCCGTATTAAAATTCAGCTTGGAGTCTTTTTCGAAATAAGCAACAAACTCCGTATGAAACAGCGGATTATCGAAGATACATGTTTTCCCAACACCTTGGTAGTTTTTTCGTCCAAATTCGAGCAGAAGAAGTTCCAGACTTTTACGCTTGAAAATCCGAGGTTCAAAATTCGCGCGTGTTCCGAGACAAGTCTTTGTCTTACGGTATAACAATGGTTACCATGAATAAACAATAAATAGCTAAACTCTATTGTAATAAACTAAATGCAGTCATCTGTAAATGGAGTATTTATCCAAATTGCGTCTAAAATAAGGCACGCGCGAAGTTTGAATACTGTATGGATATCGCTTATTAGACAAGATTTTCTTTTAGCAATGAGAGATCACGAGTATTCAAAGCTACAAAAATGGTTTCTGTACAATCAATGCGTGCGATTTCTGATAAAAAAGACTCACTGATCGTAGTGATAAAACCCATTCACTCTATAAACTAACATATGTAGTAGATGCGATCACTGAATCGCCTGTGTGTCACATATCCATATGATCGGTACTAGACTACGAGCAGTCTCTCTTTCCGCTCAGGGATAGTCGAGGGAAACGAACAAGCGAGCGGGCGCTAACATCTCCTGCCGTGAAACGTGACGGAGCACTGCACTAGCGGCTCGACACGCGCCGCTGTTTTGGTTTACATAAAAGTTAAAAAGCTCCCAAAGACAGAAGCAAAACGTTGCGGCGTCTGCCGCTTCCGTGCACTAACAAGCGAAATGCTGGGTTTATTTACGACAAAATCATGTCGCTCGCGCAGAGACAATTCGAAATGGTCTTCTTTCTCTGTTGTAACGTTTGCCCAAACAAAACCACTCTAACAATGTCCACGCAATAAATCAAAATGGAAAACCGTTTTATGAAATGTTCTTCCAAAATATGTGCATATGTGCGATTTTGCGAAACAAAAGGACTAACAAAGGCGCCTTGCTTTCATTGTTAAGTTTGTCGCCTACATCATGATAATGAGCATCGCCTTGCGTTCATGGTAACCAATGAATTAAGCTCTTTCTAAGCGTCAACGAATAACAATGCGCGATATGACAGACCTACAAACTTTCTTGCACTGGAAGTAAATGTCCCGAGAACAATAGGCATTCTGCGCGATGTTGGTCGAATTCGATCACGTGACCCGATAGTCCCTCTCCTCAGCTGGTGTCTATCAACGTATAGTGCCCGATTTTGGCAATTTTCGCTGAAAATTTACCGTTGTACAATAAAAACAATAGAGTCCTTCTGTCTCAGGCTTTATGTGTGATAGGTTCCCTCGGAAGTTTGGTGTTCAAACCTCATATAAGCCCTTTGCTATGAACATCAAATTTCCTCGGGCAACCTATCACACGATAGTGCCTTCGACAGAAGAACTCTATTGTTTAAATAATGCACTTCTGATGTGCAGAAGGCTAGAACTGTTGAACACTCTCGTGTGTTGTGTATTCAGTCTTGGGATGAAGGCATGAAAAGGCAAAAATCAGTCAGAATCCCGAATAAACGAAGTCGAACTGATTTTAACTGAGAAAGGTGATTCCTTTAAAGAATAGACCGAGGCTTTCCAAAGAAGGAACCTGTTTAGTCCAAGATCGTAAGTTTTAACGTTGATTTAGCATGCTTCAAGATCAAAACAAAGTGCCAAGTAAATCATTGATATAAAAATGTGAATTCTGTAAAAAAAATGTTACAATATGAGGATCTTGTCTGGGAAGTATTGTTCTGATACGGAGTATGAGAGAACAATGCTAAGGTCCTTTATTCCAGGAGTGAAATTCCACAGGGAAGTATAAGCTAAACATTGTCCTTCCCTGGGAGTTTATATGCATCATAATCTATTACTTTCACTCACCATAGGAGCGTCTCCGATCCTTTATTGTTAAACCTTCGTCGAATTCTGCGATGTTGTAGAGAGAGGTATTCAAGTACATGAACAACGACAATAGTACCAAACCTGTTAATATCACCCTTCGAGTAAACCTTCCGCGCAGACGACAGCAGTTGAGTTTCCGAAGCATGATCAGGTTCAGTTTGTGTTCATGTCAGACAATAAAAAAAGTCATTTGAATTTCTGCCTCATTCATTGGGCTGACAAACGCTGAAGAACAAAACAAAACAACAAAGGCTTAAAAAATGAGAACTATAATAAAATTAAACTTCCACTTAGCATAGGAGTCGAGGTAAATATTCACCAATATTCAGTGACCAAGCCTGAGGCAATAAATTTTATAGCAAAATAAATTTTCGATATATTTCGAATGACAAGAAAAAAAACAACTGAATTTTTGTAATTTAAACTTCCCTATTGTTTGTTAACAAACTCTTGGTATGTTTATCCAAAGCACTGCAAAAAAATAAGCTAAAAGTTATTGCGCCAGCCGGTGAGAAGAGTTCTGCTAACAGCAGATATTTAAATTTCGTTAAAAACTAAGAAGCGACCGCGTTCTGCTTGGATACCCTATCCTGTCATCTGTTATAAGCCATCGATTAATCGTCGCGCTCCGCACGCTAATTGGACATGTTGACAGATCACAACATAGCAAAATAGTTTATTCGGGAAGAAACAACATAGTTTACTGAAGTTAAAAACACTTCCTGAAAGGGGAGTTCACGAGGTTATCCTTGTTTGAAAGCATTTCCTCAACCAAACACATCACGTGGTACAATATCGAACGACGGGTATCAGACGATTTGATATCTGCCATCTGAATAGACCCTTCCACAGTTTTTTCAACTTTTGACAAGGACCAGTTAGCGAAAATGTATCGACACTGCTAGCAAGACCGCCTTAACATTATTAAACTTGCCGGGTTTGAGAGTGACATGTCAGAAACGAGCGAAGATATAGCTCGGCAAAGTCGCGAAATTTTACAGACTTTTGTATGGTGGATGGAGGGGGGAGGGGGGCACAAACTTGCCCCCCACCATAAAAACGTCTTGGCAACATGATTGATTTTAAGGCGCTCTTTCTAGCAGTGTCAATGGATTTTCGCTAACTGGTCCGAAGAGAACAAGAAAGAAGAAATGAAGTCACATTTTCAGTTATCAAACAGTAGTCGTCGCATTCTACCTTTAGACTCGCCCACGTGTTATTAAGTTGTCTGAAGGAAACTGCAAGTATGAAATACCACTCGCTTCGGCTTGAAATGTGTCAAATACTCCTTGCATGAAATTGTATTTCTGATAGGTTGTGATCCTTGTGAAACACAGAAGTCAGCGGTCTCAGGTTTTAATGGTAAATAACTGTGAATATCTTTAAAAAGAGAAGAAGGCGAGGTAAATATTCACCAACATTCAGTGACTGAGCCTGAGGCGATTAATTATTTGCATTGATGGAAGAGAAAAAATCGCCATAATTACCTTATTATACGAAATTAAATAAATTCTGGATAAAATCCAAAAGGCAAAAAAACTGAATTTATACCTTTTTACTTCCCTCTTCTTTGTTAAAATGTTTTGCATCATTGAACAATATTCTTGGTCACAAAAAAAAAAAAAAAAATGCAGAAGCGTTTTGCCAGCATGACACGTATAAGAGACATTTGCATTTAGTTAAAGAAATTGTACTGAATGCGACCTTGTTAATCGAAATATTGGGTCTCAAATACAATCACGCGAAGAGATTTTTGCGAAAAAGCTATATACTAGCAAACACAAATATTTACGAGACGTCAAATTTCAGAGTTCGTATGTGATGTTATAGAAAGCCACAGAAGGGGTGGATTGAAATATAGGCATTAAAAAGGGAACTGAGGCCTTAACTTTCGGCAATGTTCGGTAAAAATTAGATTAATTGAAAATGTGAATGCCGTTAATCTTTTGAAATTCTCGCTATCATCTCCTCAACATGTTTTATAAGACTCAATCCAGAACAGGTAAATATAAGGTGGAGTTTCTGCTGGAGAGAGCAACTCACAGACAAAGGAAACATCTCCCGGTAGAAATGGACTGAAAACATATGCTTACCTTAGCTTTCTTTAGTTTTTAGTGTCGCAAAGGCGGTTTTCTTTTCCAGTTTCAAAGATTAAAATTCGTTTGTTACACGAACCCCCAATTAATGTGCTGCTTCTTTAGCCAATCACAGCGCCCAAAGCTCCGATAAATGATCATATTATTTAAAGCCACTGATGAATATTGCGATTCAAAGAAAACTACTTGTCAAAATATATTACAATAATTTAAGGTTTGTATTTTCTCTTTGTATTCGACCTTGAATGACAAGCTCACTCGGCTCGTTATAGGTAAACAATTTAGTGTGAAATTTCAAAATAACTTTCAACTGCTATATGACTTACTTTCTTTTGAAACAACTAGGAGCAAAATAATTCCAAAATGCTGAATAACTCTAAGCAACGATCTCATTGTACAATATTCGTATTTCTAATCAAACGCATTTCTGTCATATCGCTGAGTTTTATAACCCTCAATATGGCGGGCCAAAAGGCGAAAACCCAATTGATTCAACATAACTGAGGAAAAAGACAATCAAGGAGGATAAAACAACAAATACGTAAATGCCAACTTCAAGGGCATCAAAGCCGCATCGCGAGGATAGAACACGAATTTTACCACAAATAAAACTTTCACCTTTTACTTTTTTATCGTTCACGAGTAAGGTTCTCTGATTGACATTTGATAAGTCATTTACAAAACATGTTTCAGGAGAAAAGTTGCAACTATTTATCACATCAGACATCCGTTGCATAATACGGTCACCCCTAAGAGCACGTAGCCAGTGGTATTTTTCACACTTGTGATTTTCCCGCTCAAACTTTGCCTTAGCGCGAATATTATCACCAGCAACGTTGGGGGGATGAAGTGGGGTAGGGATGGGAAAATGAAAAGGAGAAACGGTAAGCAAAACGGGGGAAGGGAGAAAGGGGTGAACAAATCACGTTTAACTGAAAATAAGTCACCTATTTTAATTCACGTTTCACGTGATAACAAACAGTGGTACCTTTCACACGTCAGTGACTAACATTCCACGGAGTTATGAATAGGAAGTGTGAGTGAAACCTTTAGAAAATCCTATTTGAGGCGTTAGACAAAGTGTATTCTTTAAAGAGGAAATCGGACGAGTTTTACGTGGGATTACACTGTTCTGAGCAGATGCGGATTTGGCCCATAGTTCGTGGGCTATGTTACGCCTGAGAGACACCAAGCATTATACTGAAACCTTCCTGACCTCGGCCATGAAAACCGTGTCAGGATAGAAGCACCGTACATGTGAGGATGATGATGCTTCTGATCTTCTTGTATAAAAAACTTTCAAGGCCGAGTTCGAGAACGAATCATGGCCCGTGATGATCTACACAGAGCAGAGAAATTAGCTCTACGTGTTTGTGAGTCGTCATGAGGCTAGCCAATCTCGTCATTCATTCACACTGACTGTTTTTTAAAGTAATTTTAAGGTAGTTGCGCGGCGGGTTAGTTCTTAGGCCTTCCTAGGTCAAAAATAATCCATGTAGCTTCAATCTAAAGAAACGCTGCAATTCACATGCCTCACTGGGATAAGTTCTTCAGGCTATAAACTACGATATAGGATAAATAGACAATGAGTTTTTTGAGGATTTTATTCATGCTTGGCCCCTCACAGTGATTGCAATAGCTCCGAAAGCTTACAGAAACTTACAGAAGCTTTCAATGTCATTTAAACTTTTCACCAAAATGAAGAGTATATTTTGATACTCAATTCAACCACAAAATTACTTAAGCCCCCTTTTCTTTTTTTGCCTGGCATTTGTATCCACGAGCCAGTGTTGATCCCTGTTTGAATTGCTCCTGTCGAAATAATAGGAGAACGTTGCATCAGTGAACGAAAACGTTTTGAGGGTTGTCTAGTTTAACAATATTTATTTCAAAATTTATATTCTAGTCTTACTTCTTCCCAAATTGGATAGTACGTGGTCATAGAACGTGTTAATTATAACCATTTTTGTCGGGATAGAACCAGGAAAATCGAAATTTTTAAAAGCAGAACAACTCTCGTCAATTTGAAATTGACGATGATGTTTCATCAAAACATATTTCAATTTAGAGAGTCGTCCTGCTTTTAATGATATGCGCAGAGGTGATAGTTGTAGTTGCTTGGTTCGATACCCTGACTGATTCAATTCAAAGTAGGAGGTGTCAAAAATGGCACTTTGACGAACGGAAATAATAATGAAAAACAAGGAAACACATTTGCCAATCATTGACTTCAGTATTCAGGCAAAATATAGGATCGTGAATCAGCACTGGCAAACATTCCCCCTTTCTATCTATGATAACAGGATTAAGAACAGATTAACTCCTTGCAAAGTTGAACTGGTATGGTGAGAATACGACCGATTTCTTAAACCAGTACTGTAGCTCATTACTTACTGGTCAGCGGTAATCTTGTTCCGTCAGTTGCGCAGTGACCTAAAGAAGTTTAATTAAAACAAAATTAGCAATAGTCTGCCTGAGATGTTAAAAGGAGTTCTAGCAAAGCCTGGTTCGTCATTATCATCATTATCAATCAACCACGAAACGTGTTAGAAACTTGTACCTTAATTTGCTGAGAAGATGTTTCGGCTACACAAGGAAGTTTAACTCAACAACATGCCATACCTAAGAGACGCTTTAATCGGTTTGATAAATTTACAGAAGGAAGTGCCATCCAATTCCAGTTCAGATTCCAAGTATTATTGAATTGTCACCTTTGAAAACACCATTCAAAATGTACTTTTTGGTCTTTAATGATAATTGTGTCAACGATGATTATGATAACAAGTTTAAAATAAAACATCTGAAACAGGCGAAATAATCGATCTTTGTCGGAAAGAGTGCAGCCGCTAGCCAAGCTTCAAACGTCAACTACTAGATTCGTTTACTCAGTTGGGGGAAACCTTTTTGTAGGAATAACCTAATGTTTTCCCCTTTCACGAAGTGTTTTATGTTGCTTTTTTGTACTTCCAAATAAACTAGTAGGTTATGTTACGTCACGTTATGTTATATGTTACTACTGAACATTGAATGGCACTGAACCTAGAAAACGACTGCCCTAGGGCATGGGATTCCACTAGGATATCACCAATGAGCAACTGTATTCGCAAAATCTCTCATCAGTAAATTCTTTTGAGCCCAGTTTCTTATTTCAATTTCGTTGACTCTGTGGTTATACACGTTCCTATCATGTGCAGTGGTGTAGTTTGGGGTGGGAAATGCCCCCCCCCCACCTTTATGTTTGGAAGTTTCGATGTACTTTCACTTCAATTACTAATTTGCTCCACCCTCCCCTTTCATGCACGAGGTTGATCTGCCACTGTTGTGAGCATTCAAACTTCGAGCGGAACTTCCTGCAGTACCATTTATTAGGGGATTATTTAAAGCTAATACTTTGGAATGTTTGACAAAATTACCGTTTGAAAGATTATTTATGACAAGGTCCCTCGTTACAAGCTCTGGTCTCCTGTAGAGGACCATCACAGTCTGCTCCATATGGACCATGGGGAGGGGGGTGGGTGCAGGTTCTGTTTCGCGTTTGAGTTCCTTGTCCACAAGAAACACTGCAGGCACTCCAGAATCCCCAACGAGAAAATCCACCATCAACACCTGGATAGTAAACAACATCTTTAGAACTCAGCAGATTTATTCCTTTAAAGACAACCAATAATCGCTTTGAAGAGCACTACTGTAAATCAAACCGCATAAGCAATCTCGGAATTGGAGTATAAGATTCTCAAGGACCTCAACTAGTGTAATAATTATTAACTTGTTTAAAACACATTTTCATGAAAGGTCGAGCAGTTGAAACTTTAGACGACCTTGCACCAAATCAAGCCAATGGGTTAGCTGGTTAGCCATAAAAATATCATCCGTGCCCACTTGTTACGAGTTTTGGGGCATTGCCCTAAATGTCTTAAACCTCATACAGGCTACGAAAAAGCTTTAATGGTTTCTTGGCATGTTTCGACGAGTACTTGGTACTTCTGGTAGCTAATAAGCTGGGATTGCTCACTTACTGCATGTTTCGTCAAGGATTGTTTGAAACAGATCTGACAATTCGTCAAAATTGTCTGCAGTGTAATTATGAGGTCCGGCAATTTGCTCCAACTCATCTTTAAACCTTTCATGATCGCCAACTCCAATAGCAATCAATCGTACTTGTTTTGCCTGTAGATGAATAGAAGGTTCAAATGGGTTTAACAAGGTCAAGCAGTAGGGTTTTGTAACTTTTTCCAACTTAACTAAAAAGTTCTTACATCAATGGACTGACCCACATGTAGCAGTTGCTAATCCAGGCGGGCTAGTCGTACATCAATTGAAAGAATGTAGTATTGTTGTTGTTATTATTATTTTTAAAGAAATTTAAAGCAAAAAATGGTCAAGAAAGATCATAATGACAAGTAGATATAGCGAGTGAAGAAAGCAGAGGAAGAAGAGAGAGACTATTTTAAAACTTTGATACACAGTCAATAAGAACAGTCGATTTTCCGTTCGGATCATATAATCAGAAATATTCTATAGTGCAATGTTTGATTTTGCTGATGTGCCTGGACAGAATTCTGTGTTGGAAAATTCAATTCACCTTTTCTTGGCTTATGTCCATTGGCGATTTTTATTCAAGAGATACTTAAAAAGGATTGTTTAACTGGACGAGAAAACAGGAAACACTAATGGAATATAATCTATACTATTAAGGCCGCCATTTTAATATTCTACTTTGATGTAATGCGAAGACGCTATTGTTGAGAGTGGTTATCGATAGACTACGAGCAGTCTCTCTTTCCACTCAGGGATAGTCGTGGAAAACGAACAAGTGAGCGAGCGCGAAACCTCCTGCCGGGTTGAAACGTGACACGCGTGTCGAGTGGCTTGACACGCGCGTCACGATTCAACGCCACAATTGATTTTCGCGCTTGCTCGCTTGTTCGTTTCCCTCGACTACAACAAGAGATAGGAGTAATAAAAAACCAATATTTGTACATGAAAAATTCGTGAGAAGAGAGACTGAGAAGAGAAAAAATTTATAAAATCAGATCAAACTTCATTGCTGATTTACGGAGAGAAACATATGGGTGACATAAAGTACAAAACTCTCCTTGCAGGAAAAAAAAGCATCAACGACCACGAGACTTCCCAGTTCGTGGGACGTTTATTTAAACCTTTATTTATTATGTAGCCCTATCCCACAACCGCACTTACTCCCGGTTCTTACATTTACCATTATAAATGAGGCTTCACTGGTTTGAATGAACAGGATGGGGAGAATCGAGGAGTATCTGGTTGGCCATCAAAAAGTTCCAGACAATGCTGTTCATCGCAATGTGGGATTGGTAAAGTAAATGGATGTGAAACCTGAACTCTGAAAGCAGGTGCATTAAGTTCCAGAATAACACCACAGCTGAGAGCTATATTCTTAGTCAGTTGGTCACACTGAATACGGCAAATAAGCTATTAACGAAACAGGGATGGAGAAGACGGATGGAAAGACGGCAAACAGCAGGTAGACGTTCGCTGTCTGCCGTACACCACTTAAAACTCTCTACTTCCTCAGCCCGAAACAACATATATACCGAAGTGCAAGACTATCGGCTTGAACTATGAACTACTCTCTCAAGATCTCCCATACTTAATGTTTAAAAGAATTATGTTATTGTGTAAATAGACTAACCTGGAGAGAGGGAACTATCGCACCGAAGGGTATTGAGCTAGGGTGGGTCCTTCCGTCTGTTAGAATAACCAAAACGTTCGGAAACATCTCTCTGTCTCCCCCAGCCGGAGTAAAGAGCGAGTTATTGGCGGCAAGCAGTGCTCGGTCGATGTGTGTACGCCCACCACGGCTGTTGGATAAGCGTTCAATAAAA
Source organism: Siderastrea radians (assembly GCA_964017195.1). Classification (NCBI taxonomy): domain Eukaryota; kingdom Metazoa; phylum Cnidaria; class Anthozoa; order Scleractinia; family Rhizangiidae; genus Siderastrea; species Siderastrea radians. Next base: position 73,621,755 of record OZ024888.1, on the reverse strand, counting down.
CGAATGAGGGCCGTTTGGTCGTGATATTTCCCGTCTGCAAACGTGATGTCCACACGTGGGTTCCTGGCGAACCGGATTAAACCTACATGTGTAGCATTTGGACCGATATCTAACCCACCAACCAATTCAGCAATAAAGCCTTTGGCTAACATGTAATCTCCAATGGACAAACTCCTGGTTCGGTCGAGTAAAATTGCCACGTCTAAGCCTGTGTTTTCACAGGGACTGGGTGCTGTAGGAATTGAAAGACGTGTCATTGTCAGTTTAGACTGTAACTTACCATTACAATTAGATTTTAGTAGCCAGTGAGAGCTCAAGATCGCTGGCTAAAAATTACACTAAACTGCCTGCACTCTTACGGCCTATATCAAAGATTATAGCGCGGATTCCAACAACCTTGTATACTGAACAAGGCATAGATAGAGGTTAAAAAAGAGACGCGAGGCAATTGAAGAAATTTGATCACATGCTTAATATACAGTCAAACCTCGCTTTATAGACACCTGCGTTATACAGAGAGCTCCTCATTAGGGAGTCAATTTCCAGAAACTCGTGCTCGTGTCCCTCTAAGGGAAGTATGTCCTATTCAATCAACACCACTTTAAAGACTTTTCATAAAGTTTAGTCGGGTTCATGACTAGTATCTTCATCGACTGAACTCACGGTGGTTACTTAAATAAATAAATAAATAAATAAATATTTTGTGATACTTACGGCAAATCAGTTTAACGATGTCATCTGTGTGGTCGTCAAGACTATTATAGTCATCAACAAAAAGCAAGTTTTCCCCTGCAATCTGTTGCAAAACCTGACGGTAATGTGGTTTTACAGCGTCTGGACCAATGCCAACTACTATTACTCGGACACCTTGCATCTAAAAAAGACAAAATGATTGCCGTGAAGATGATCAGGTTGCCCCAAGCATCTTGTAGCTAATAACAAAGCTTAAGTGTATTCACATCATGAAGTGAGGTTTTGAACTAATCCACAGATGTCCTCAAACATGCCTTTACGACCATGGAAAATGTTTTCCTCGAGACATCCAGCAGTGGTTAAATGTCCTGGAAAATACTGCTAAAAAGTACATACAGTTTTTAAAGGATTTTTGTACTGTAATTAACCGAAGTGGTTGCATTCCTCGTGCTTGAAAATTTTATAAAATTCTCGTATTCGGCTATCTGGCGAGACAAAACGTATTTTAAAAACACAAGGCACATTAAAGCCATACGTTCTTATTATTGAGCAATGGCTAATGTCCTTACCTTAAGCGCCACCACGTCAAGGTAAAACGGCACAGTTTTTTTAGGATGCGATCTGCCATCTGTGTAAAGAACCATAGCCTTTACTCCATCTCTCAGTCCATTTCCTAGGGTGAACATACGTTCCTTTGCCAGTTTCAGTGCTTTGTCAAGACGAGTTGGGCGGCGGAGTCTCATGACAGTGGAGTTTATCAAATGTTGCACGGCGACAGGGTGTTGATAAAGGGTGTCTTTAAACTTGTTGTGAAGCTTAGCTCTCCTGGCGAACGTTGCAAACGAGACGTGAGTTTCGTCTGGTGAGATGTCAAACCGTTGCACGCACGAGATGTTCGAGCGCTGCTTTCAGTTTGGGGACGTTTTCATATTTGATACTTTTTGTTCTGTCAACCACCAAACCAAGGTCAAGTTTGCATTTGGCACGTATGGGATTTGGCGGGTGCGGGTGTGATACTGTTGAACAAACGATACCAAAATAATTTGATATTTGAATGAAAGTTTGGAAATGTGTTAATTGCAAGTTTGTTCTACTTACACGCAGGTGTTATGGATAACATTCCGAGCACAAAAGCCATCAGACCAAGAGTCTTCATTGTACTTTACAAGGTTCAGTGGAATTCTGAGGAAAACATATGAACAGAAAAGGAGTTATCTTACCTCTTTAATTAATATGGAGCAGGACCCGGTTCCTGGAAAGCGGATTAAACTTTCCCTGGATAAGCGGTTAATCCACGATTACATTCCTTATCCCTAGGATAACTAATCCAGCGATAAGAAGGTGTTCCAGAAAGCAGAGTTATTCCTCAATTAACTGTCCCACGGCTAAACTCATATTAAACCGGCAAATCAAGCTATCAGCGATTAAACGCGCGGGAAAACAACGGAACTCGCGAAAAAAAGTCGACTACGATACTCCTAGTTTTTCCACAGAGAAAGTAACAATATGACAAGCCTGCTGGCAGGTTTTTTTGTGTTTAACGAAGTACAACAAAATTTTTGTACTTGTTTGCTGTGCCTCAGCCGTAACCACAAGAAACTGGAAAAATGATTTATGTTTCACGGCGTTCAGTTAAAGATCCTCGTTTTAATTGGTGGCTTTTTCTTCTTCTTTAACGTCCGTCCTCTTCATCTTTTAATTCTTCTTTAGGAAAAAGGTTTTAAATAGTGCGTAATGTTTTTAAGTTCCAGTTCGACTGTGATATTATCTCCACGACGAAGAAGTAGCTAATGATAAGTTATCGCTAAGTTTTCAGGGGAGAAATCTTTAGCTTTTTTTTCGTTTGACAGAATCTTTAATAGCAATGTCGCCCTTTTTTTTTAGCAAGGACACGTCGCTCATTAAAACACGCAAGAAGAAAAGTAAATTAGAGAACTGTAAGCGGTAGCGACCCTTGCCGCCTTGTTATTTGACAAGTTTTTTAAGGGCGCTTAAATTTAGATCCTTAACTCATTTCTCTCACACCAAAAAAGACGACAGAGATGTGCTTCGGTCGATGGATTCGTTATACTTAAGGTTTTTTCTTCTTTCATGACCACTTTCTTTATAGTATTTCAAAATTCAGAGTAACAAATCTTTTCAACTGAACTTTACAAGTGCATTTTGTTTCTCTACGTGAGCAAAGAAGTTTTTATATTCTTTTGATATCTTCAGATTAACAGTACTATATCCATTTTTTTTTCAATATTCTTTTTTTAAGTTGACCGCATTTTAGGCATAAACAGCAAGTAACAACGTGTAATGATTTAAATATTGAGTCAGTTATATATAAAAAAGATCTACTTTGTAGTTAAGACAAGAAGAACATGGAGCCTAACTAAACAGACATAATAAACGTTAATTGGATTTTGCAGCGGACGTCGTTAGCTACTAATCTGAATTGTAATTTAAACCTAAATTCCGCGTGGCAAGACCAGTATTCTCTGTAGTTGAAATGAATCTTTAACTGTAAATGCATCCCAGAAGAACCATTAATTTTTGGTTTAGGTAAGTTGAAATAAACCTAGCCGGAAAAATTCATTAAAACACATAACAACGAAGACACTGGGTGCGTTATGATTGGTCCTTGGCCATGAACTATCAGTGGACAGTCGTACGGATGGCGGCCGTCAGTACGTTGAGAAACGTGAAAATGTACAAAACAGTTTTGCGTTCTATGAAACACTTGTTAGATGCCAAAGTAACAAAATCGCCTATTAAGTTTTATGGAGATTCTCTTTATATTAGTAGAAGAAACAAATAAAAAATTTTCTTGACCACCCGCCAACCAGGTGGTTTCTCAGTAAGAAACAGTTTTTATGTTTGTCCCTTGATGGATTTTAAACAAGTAAAGAATTTTCAATAGGTCACACTTTATGTTTGAACGAATTTAGAAAAGTCAAACAGGGAACTGACTAAACTGAGACGAAATTAGTATCACTTTTTGAGACACAGTTGTACGTCATTGATGTTGACTTGTGATAGTTACCACCAATCTTAATCGAACTCTAAATTGTAAATCCACAAGGCGTGGCAAGCATTTTCTATAGTTCAAATGGAACTTAAACTGTGAAAATTATCCAAGAAAAACCGTTGGACTCGGTATTGAATGTCTTTAACTGAGCCGTGCCAAAATGATTCAACGTGTATTTACTCATTACCACCCTGGTTTACTAATAAGCAATTCACGTGAACAGTTGTTAACGTGTCTGAAAATAAATTACGCCTTGCAGCTACTACAAGCTAACACTACAAGTATAAACTTTAGAAAAGGTTGGCAAATAAATCGTTACAACATAAAATAACGAAGATAGTTAGTGCTTTGCGTTAACTATCGATCAAAAGTCTAATAAAGAGAAACGAAAAGAGCTATTGATTGTTTCAGCATGAGACCCGTTTCAATAAGCTCAGGATTGATGGATGATTTCCTCGTACTTATCGCTCGCTTAACGAGATTTTGGCTGCCAAATGTCAATTTGATGTACTCGAATACCTTTCAGTTATTTTTGCGTGGGATTTACCTGCGTAGATTTTCGCGTGTCATTAAAACTGAGAACGCGAAAATAAACCAGCAAAAATTTAATTAAAAGATGTAAAGGTGCTATTCGCTCACTTGCCGATAAAGATTTGCTTTCGATTGTAGCATTTTTAATTCTCTTCAAATATCGCAAACATTTTACCACCAATAGATTAGCTTCTCAATTATTTAAAACCCGTGAAATAGGTTTCAGTGTATGGCTTGTTGGAATTCACTAGAAGAAGTAAACATTCAAATCGCTAAAAAATTCAGAGCATCAAAACGGTGCATACGATAGATTTTGGAAGCAATGACCGCCGATAAAGATGTTATTAACCGGTTCTTAAAAAACGTTTTAAACGGCTAAAATCGATGCCTGGTTCATTCTGTATATCATTTTAATGAGAGGTTTTTTTCTTTACATATGAGCCGGTATTTTTTATAGTTGCAATGAAATCATGCTTAATACCATTGAAATTTTGTTCGACCTTGGTCTCAAAGCAAATTTCATGTTTGTGTTGCATTTACGACCAAAGCAAAGACGTCTTGTCACTAAATAACAAGGCATAGCTTGACCATTGCTTACTTATTTATTTTCTTAGCAAATTTATTTTGTTTACCATTTGTTTCCCCCTTTTTAAATTTCATTTGTTTGCTATACACATTTATTTTGTATAATTTGAGCCGGTTTAATACATTTTATATTGCATGAGTGGCAATTTTTATTAGCCGTCTTGGTTTAATAGAGGACATGACAAAAGCAAATCGGTGTTTGTATTTGGGCTTAAAAGTTTCCTTTGTTTTTTCAACAGTTTTACCATTATTCGATAGTGCCTTGTTCATCTGGTAGCATTAATGTACTCCTAAATCTACGCCAGACTGAAATATTCAGCTTAACAGCCCGAACAGATAATTCTGTATTAGTTGAGGCAAACATTCTTTCAAAAATATTTTGCTTAAGGACTTTCTCTCACGTTGGGTTTCCCTGAACATAATAAAAAAGACCAAACAACAACAAAAAAGATATATTTCTTGTATAAGACCTACCCTATTCAGCCGAAGAGTTGTATTTTCTGTCAGCACAAGCCAGAGGAGAAAAGACTGAGCTGTAGAGGTGTTTCTCTTGTGAACGCGACTTCATAAAGTCACCGTCTTTATATTTATTATCACCCTCATTTATTCATTCAGCATCTTGAGAAAACTAATAACGTTTCCAAGTGGACCTGTCAAAGTCTTGAATTACGTTTTCATATTAAATCGTCCCTTGCAGCGGTTCATGCAATCAAAAGTAATATATACAATCAGAATGAGTTTCCGTTTTGTATTGGATTAACAAAAGTAATCCCAAGGGAACAGACGTTTGTCTGTGATGTTTGTTTGGGTACAATAAAGACAACAACTTCTGATTTGACTCCAATGTATCTAATTGATGTTTAATGACTCATTTCGCGATACGAGAACGAAATCTGTGTCCGATTTACAGATATTCATTAAGCATTACTTCTTCGGTTTTTCCTTAGGAATAATTGAGGTTATTAAACTGAAAAAAGACCAGCGAGGACAGCGCATCGCGTCGTCATGCGTGGTGTGATTGTTTATCACAAAAATAAAAAGACTAGCGTTGCTGATTTTTACATGGCAACCAGTTGGTTTTTCTTGTAAAGATTGGACCATTTCTCATGACGGCATTGTTTCAAACAGCCCATTTCCCATGCTGGTGACATTTTGTTGTTTCACTACAACTGTCATGGCCACCAGAAGTCATTTCCCTTCTTTCTTCTCGTTTAATTTTTGTAGTCCCAATGAAGTTTACTTACAGTAGTTCTTCATTTACATCAGCAAACAGTAGTCTAATAGTAAACCGATTTTTCGTTGTGCGCCAGCATGTCCTCTAAGCCAGTAACAACCATAATCATGATGATTATGGTCGTTTTTGTCGTTATGATCATGATGATTATAGCGAAAAATTACTCATGGACATTAATTACCGCTATTAAGGTTTTGTGACGTTTTGCAAGCTATAGAAATCTATGACTTTCTTCTACCGGTCAAGTGAAGTCGTGGAAACCTCCCGTGTAAAACATATAAAAGGATGTTGTAATTGTGATTGCATTGTCAGGCCCACGGGCGTGAAAACTACTGAAGCACGTTCACTAATTCAGACACGTCCTAAAGATATAAACAGAGTAAAATTACTACTACTACCACTACTTTGTTTGTTAAGGGGGGGGGGGGGGTGGTGGGGAGGCTGAAATTCTTTGAATCTGAACTAACCAATTTGATGAAATGGGCCAAGGTCCATTTAAGAAACTACCAGCAATTCCATCTTCCCCTTAGCTCTGTAATGTGAAATTTGCTTTGCTTTTTTAGCTTCATCTGTATACCTTCTGTAAGCGATTTAGGAATCAATAGGAAACTCATGATATTTAACCATAAGGAATCGAGAAAATTAATCAACCTACATAAGCCGCAAACAACGGGTGTAAAGGGAACACATATCAGGTACGCTTCTTGCACACGCCGCAGCTTATGTTACTTGTTTTTCTTCACCAGCCGCGCCTTAAGCTAGACGCAGAAGGCCTTGTATACTTACTGTGCGAGCTTAAGTCTTGTGCGTTTTGCATAAAACTGACATGAAAAAGCGACTTTCTTTATACACTCGAGTAAAGAGCTAATAAAATGAAAATGCCACGACTGATATGGTTTTAATGTATCTACTAAAATATCTACTCAGGAGACATTTTGATGTTTGAGTAATAAAGGACGCGAGGATAGTTATCCCGTACGTAGCGACGTGAAGGAAGGTACGCTAATTAGGATTGCAGAAATGGAACATTCATGGACAACCTGCTCCATCACATCAATTCTCCCCAGCCTTTCTTCGCCGATTTTCCGTTGTGCGCCAACACTTTCTCTAAGCCAGTAACGACCAGATTGTTTCTTAGAAATTTCTGCAATTACTTCTTGATATCTCTAATGTTTTTGCGGGGGCTCAAATTATTTGGTAATTAATTTGAAGAATACATGAAACGGGAAAACTTAATTAATGGTGGACGTGGGACGCTAAGCGTAAACTGCAGTTCAATGATTGCAGAAAACAACGATAGTTTAGTCGTATGTACAAAAAGGAAAAGAAAAAAAGAAAAAAAACTGTAGCGTGTGGAAATACCAACGCCTTAGCCAAGTAGATTTGCGTGTTTGCAATTTGCTACCGTGAGTATGTACTAAAGGCTGAGCTCATTTAGCATCCCAAATTATAATAGTCGTTTTCAAGTTTTAATGTGACACAACATATATTTATGAAAAGCTCAGCTGACGTAGAAGAGGCCGAGGTCCACTCCGGAAATCATACTCTCCGTAAACTTTGGAAACCATGGAAAGGGATGATTATAGCGAAAAATTACTCATGGACATTAATTACCGCTATTAAGGTTTTACAAAGTTTTTGAAGCTATAGAAATCCACGACTTTCTTCTACCGGTCAAGTGAGGTCGTGGAAACCTCCTGTGCAAAACATATAAAAGGATGTTGTAATTGTGATTGCATTGTCAGGCCCACGGGCGTGAAAACTAATGAAGCACGTTCACTAAATCAGACACGTCCGAAAGATATAAACAGAGTAAAATTACTACTACTACCACTACTTTGTTTGTTAAGAGGGGGAGGGGGTGGTGGGGAGGCTGAAATTCTTTGAATCTGAACTAATCAATTTGATGAAATGGGCTAGGGTCCATTTAAGAAACTACCAGCAATTCCATCTTCCCCTTAGCTCTGTAATGTGAAATTTGCTTTGCTTTTTTAGCTTCATCTGTATACCTTCTGTAAGCGATTTAGGAATCAATAGGAAACTCATGGTATTTAACCATAAGGAATCGAGAAAATTAATCAACCTACATAAGCAGCAAACAACGGGTGTAAATGGAACACATATCAGGTACGCTTCTTGCACACGCCGCAGCTTATGTTACTTGTTTTTCTTCACCAGCCGCGCCTTAAGCTAGACGCAGAAGGCCTTGTATACTTACTGTGCGAGCTTAAGTCTTGTGCGTTTTGCATAAAACTGACATGAAAAAGCGACTTTCTTTATACACTCGAGTAAAGAGTTAATAAAATGAAAAGGCCACAACTGATATGGTTTTAATGTATCTACTAAAATATCTACTCAGGAAACATTTCGATGTTCTGAGTAATAAAGGACGCGAGGATAGTTATCCCGTACGTAGCGACGTGAAGGAAGGTACGCTAATTAGGATTGCAGAAATGGAACATTCATGGACAACCTGCTCCATCACGTCAATTCTCCCCAGCCTTTCTTCGCCGATTTTCCGTTGTGCGCCAACACTTTCTCTAAGCCAGTAACGACCAGATTGTTTCTTAGAAATTTCTGCAATTACTTCTTGATATCTCTAATGTTTTTGCGGGGGCTCAAATTATTTGGTAATTAATTTGAAGAATACATGAAACGGGAAAACTTAATTAATGGTGGACGTGGGACGCTAAGCGTAAACTGCAGTACAATGATTGCAGAAAACAACGATAGTTTAGTCGTATGTACGAAAAGGAAAAGAAAAAAAGAAAAAAAAACTGTAGCGTGTGGAAATACCAACGCCTTAGCCAAGTAGATTTGCGTGTTTGCAATTTGCTACCGTGAGTATGTACTAAAAGCTGAGCTCATTTAGCATCCCAAATTATAATAGTCGTTTTCAAGTTTTAATGTGACACAACATATATTTATGAAAAGCTCAGCTGACGTAGAAGAGGCCGAGGTCCACTCCGGAAATCATGCTCTCCGTAAACTCTGGAAACCATGGAAAGGGATGATTATAGCGAAAAATTACTCATGGACATTAATTACCGCTATTAAGGTTTTACAAAGTTTTTGAAGCTATAGAAATCCACGACTTTCTTCTACCGGTCAAGTGAGGTCGTGGAAACCTCCTGTGCAAAACATATAAAAGCACGTTGTAATTGTGATTGCATTGTCAGGCCCACGGGCGTGAAAACTAATGAAGCACGTTCACTAATTCAGACACGTCCTAAAGATATGAATAGAGTAAAATTGCTACTACTACTTTGTTTGTTAAGGGGTGGTGGGGGGTGGGGGCCGGAAATTCTTTGGAAATGAATTTATAGGCCAAGGTCCATTTAAGAAACCACCAGCAATTCCATCTTCCCCTTAGTTCTGTAATTTGAAATTTGCTTGGCTTTTTTAGCTTCCCTTGTATACCTTCTGTAAGAGATTTAGGAAGCAATATGAAACTCCTGATATTTAACCATAAGGATTGTTTATGAGAAAGTTAATCAAAATACATAAGCCGCAAACAACGGGTGTAAATGAAACACATATCAGGTACGCTTCTTGCACACGCCGCAGCTTATATTACCCGTAGTTCTTAACCAGCCGCTAAAGGCCTTGTCTACTTACTGCGGACCTTACGTCTTGTGCGTTTTGCATAAAAATGACATGAAAAAGCGACATTTCCTTATACACTAAAGTAAAGAGTTAATAAAATGAAAAGGCCACAACTGATATGGTTTTAATGCATCTGCTAAAAGACTACTTAAGAGACATTTTGACGTTCTACATAACCAAAGACGCCAGGATAGTAATCCCGTACGTAGCGACGTGAAGGAAAGTACGCTAATTAGGATTGCAGAAATGGAACATTCATGGACTTCCCGCGCCATAACATTAATTCTCCCCAGCCTTTCTTCCCCTTTCAGTAACATTTAGTTGGGAATGGGAACGAGTCTGGATCTGATCTGGAAGTGGGTCTTGTGCTTGCAACTGATGCTTGTTTTGCTTTCCGAGATAGCCAAGGACTAGGAACGAGTCTTGAGCGTTTGCGAACTCAACTTAGGTAGATAAAATTTAAGAATTTGGGACAAGCAGGAATTGTTCAAGTTTTGATGAACTATGGCTCGATTAGTCCTTGAGCTACGAGAAGTACATCAACAATAGAAACAACAACAGAAACGGTAACAAAAATGCTTATTACAGTTACAGTAAAACACTCACAATGGAAACTGGAATGAAGAAAGTTACACGCTAGACTTCACAGCAGCTTAATCTTCTGCAATTTTAGCCATCCTTGTTAAATTACATCGCGTATATTTTAAATTCAAGCAGTTGTAAGTGAGCCTAACATAGAGTACTAAATCTGTACATTCGCAAGGGGAGCGAAAAATTACATTATTCGTCTGCGTGTCTTTATCCGCATAACAATACTATATACAGTGCTAATTGTATCAAAAGCACTCTACAAGTAGAGTAAAAGTATAGAAGCCAAACAATTCTCTGATGAGATTATCTTGTTTGAATTTAAATGCGTGAGCCTCGGGGCAAGCTTAGCAGTACAACCACATGATCCAGAGGAGTTAAATTTGAACGTAAGAACCACCCTTCATACATCTTACTTTGTAAAATATATAACATCGTCATTTTGTCCAATAAATTTGCCCAATGCGATCTATGTGAATCCAATTTGAATGGCTTTCTTCTCTTTCAACACACTGTATTTCTCGGTCTTTGTGCTCGCTTAGTACGTCATATTGAAAATTGCTATTAGCCGCAGACCATTCTTCCACGGACTCTTAACCCCTTAAAGCGAAGCTTTCCGAACAAGACTTCTCTCCTCCGCAGAGGCTTCTGTTAGTAAACACCAGTGAAAGAAAAAATACGGGAGCGCTGGCTGGAGGAAACGGGAGCGTTCCCCACGCGCTTTAATTTTCCCCCTTTCCAGCCTCCGCGCGCCGTGCGTTTTTTCAACGCGTGCAGTCAAGGCGCGACTGTAGGAGACCTCTGCGGAGGAGAGAGGAAAGGGGCACGAATATTTAATGTAAGTCGATCTGAGTGAGCTAAGAGCCTACAGTAATTTGACCTGGGGTACATATACTAGGTAACGCGAGTAACGCGAGGCCACAACAAATTATGTCGGTTGTCTTTTGGAAGGAACATAGCCTGCGTGCAGAAGTCTCCCATTCCTTTGTTGCACGCGGAAAAGGGAACAAAGGAAAAAGGAGACGTCTGCACACAGGCCGGGCTGCAAGGAATACCGAACGTCTGCTCGAAGTTCGCTCCCCTGGACACTGTGTGGTACAACCGGTCATTCAATGAATTCCTCATATGTTATGTATAAGCAGCACGCTAGTGTTTGGCAATTTCCTGATTTACAAGGAAATAAAGCAGTTTTTCGTTTCGTGTTTGACGTGCTTAATGGTGTGACTCTTTTGCTTGATTGTGCTTACTACAGACTGCCATCAGCAACCTAGATAAAAGAGAAAAAAAGCAAATTAGCTTTTAACAAAGTCTTTCTTTAGTAAACTGCATTAATTGTTTTTAAAGGTTTGTATACCGTTTGATAAGTAGCCCCTAAATCCATTATCATACTGCGAAAATAATTGTTCGACCGCATGAAAGTAAGAAACTGAAATGATAAATAGGGCATGAGATTTTGTATTTCATCTGACTATGGTTGCTTTCTTTTTAGCCAATCCAAATCTGGAATTATTGACCAAAAACTGTTTTTCTTTGAATTATGAATGATCCACATACGGTGGTGGATTGTTCAGATTAGTTGTCTGAATTGGATTGAATGATTGAATCAGGTTAATTGCATCTGGTCTCAGATTGTGCGTTCCATCTAGCAGATTTAGATATTGGCCTGTGGAGAGCATGTTCTGTTCTGTTTGGGGTTTTGTTCCAGCTAGCAAAAAAGTCTTTGCTGTCTGAAGAAACTGATCATAAATAGACCCCAGTAGTGACCAGTTTCAAAGTTCTCCTTTCAATATCACTACTGCACTTAAACTGAATAAAAACTCCCAATTTAGTCACCTAAAACCACTATTCGTGATGTGGGTACCATAACGTCTCTTTGATAGATGTGTCGTTTAAAGCTTACTATATGTCATTACAGAATGCCTCCGTTTGTTTAAGGAGTTTATCATTTTAATCCTCGGATGCTTCTTCTGTATGTTCTTGAACCTCTAGTTTCGTCCACAATTTGGACGTCCAAAACTATTTGGAGTTAAAGTACAACGAAAAATGTTCACGATGAAAGCATTACCTTGAGTGTCAACCAGCCAACAAACTCCAAGTTCGTTCATTCGTTTGCATCACATTCTTGCCGCAGCTTGCGTAGAAGAATCTTGGGATTTCTGCGACGTAAGTGTGCATAGTCCCACTCCCTCTCCAATTCAGGCAGCGGGCGTTCAAACATCTCTCGAAAGTCAACTGGAAATGACATCGCAAATGCCATCCATATGAATGCTCGGCTGAAATAACTTATTTAAACAGGTATATATACATTTTGGTGTAATTGTAGCCTTTATTTAGAAATAACATAATTTACCCAAATGCCTTGGAATATTTTCTGTGCAAGTTCCGTCATTGCATGGTCGCGTCTGCTTCAGTTCACCATCACAGTCGTCTCCATACGGCCCTTGGGGAGGTGGGTTAGTACAGGTTCTGGTTCTAGTTTGAATCCCTTCTCCACAAGTCACACTGCAGTCAGACCAGAAACTCCAACGAGAAAAGCCACCATCAACACCTGGGTAGAAAAATTAAAAAACCACTTCTGAACTTTGGATGCTAGAAAGCACTTCTGCAGTTGATGCTATAAACATACAAAAGTTTCTCTAGCGAAAAGCATACGAAAAGCGAGAGCCGTTTAACGTCATATCTTGTCGTGTTTCTTTTGTCTCGCTACGCTTTTGCTATAATCGATGCATATTCTTTATTTAGGTAGGAGGCTATAACTGATTCTCGAGATCAGCTCGTGGGATAGTTGTACAAAGTGCAAGATTCCTAAAAGGGGAAATCTCAACTTTGCGAGACTCCTTGGGCGATCTGACATTGTTAGATACCCTGACAACGGGGAAAAAGTGAACAGCTTTCGAATAAGTAAAAAATGGGATTACGTTGTGGAAGGCTGCCTAATAGGGTACTGGCGATCCGCTAGGAAATCCCGCCAAAAAACTGCTAGTTGGGGGGGGGGGGGGTAGCCTAGCTAGCGATGAATCAGCGTTTCAACCAGGGAGAGTAGTAATGTTCTTAGTCGCAGAAACTGACCCTTATTAATTAATTTTCTGAATCATTGCAAAACTACATCACTGTAAAATTTGTTAATCAAGTGACGGATTTCATTTGAGCTCCAGATGAACAGATTTTCTTGTTTGAATTTAATATTTTTGGAAAATCCACACTGAAGAAAGCAAGCGGCAGGTATAGCCTAACATGGGCGAAAGACCGTCCGGCAACTGAGTCATGAAGCAAGTTGGAACAACCTTCATCTGCTGAATATCACAAAAAGAATAGTCACCCCAGAATTTACTCGGGGATATACGGTATGTGTAGGAGACTTACTACAGGTTTCCTTCAGTATTTCGGCGAACATATCTGACAGCTGGTTAAAGTTGGTTGCACTGTAAACGTTCTCCCCAGCAATCTCCTCCAGTTGACTCTCAAACTTCTCATTTGACCCTCAAACTTCTCCCCAATTCCAATGGCTACGATCCTAACACCTTAAGCTTTGGCCTGCAAGGAATATCAAAGCCGTAAATACAGGAAACTGTAGTTAGTCTACTTAGCTTGTCACGAACATGGGAGAAGAAACGAAACACTGAGTTTCCAAGGTGGATCGAGCTCTTGAACCTCCGCACGGCCGGTTGGTTGCTATGTCCGCTGAGCTAAAGGGAAATACGAGTTGGCGACGTACAGAGATTGAACCAATGATCTTCTGCGCACCGGTCGGATGCACTACGTGGAGGCCCGTAAGGAGCTTGGTCATATTGAAGATGAAACTCATTTTTTACTAGATTGCCCGAGCTATTCTTCGATAAGAGACAGGTTCTTTTCTAAATAGAACCTAAAATCCCATTTCTACGATTATTATCACATGAGACCTTATTGTCACATCTTATGAATTGTACTGATTATTTTATAAATATTCAATTAATTTCATTCATCTCGTCATGCTTTGAACAGAGAGGCAACCTAGTTACAATGGCTGCCTCTCTGAATGGTTAAAAATAAGAAATGGTTGTAATCTCTTTAGTTATTTTAATTAATCAAGTAATTAATAATTAAATTTAAGTGGCTTTTGCAATACTGTAATACTTTGTTATAGTCATGCAAATAAAGCTTGTTGTTGTTGCTATTTATTGGTTTGATATGCGACACACGTCCTGTTAAGGCCGATTTACACGGTACGATTTTGTAGCATGCGATATGCTTACGACATGCCAACGCCATGCCTACAACACGAATCGTGTTGTGTAATTTAAACCTACAGCATCCTTACGTGAGTCGCACGCAACACGACAGTCGTAGGATTTTAAAACATGTTTTAAAACCCTGCGACAGTCGTAGCTACAATCGAAATGTGGGGGTCTTGGTTGACCATGAGCGATTGAAGACGTGTCTTCGTCTGCTCCCGTAAATTGGAACGTTAATTTCATTGTTTCTGGATTTATGGCCGAAAAGGTTAAGGCCACCCTCAAGCGAAAATCGAGAAAAAGTAGTAGCATCAGCTCAGAAAGCGAGATTGGGTCTCCAGACGGCAAGAAAATTTTCATTTCAAGTTTTCATACAAAGCTCTCCGAAGCTGACATAAGCGAGGGATCGCTCGACGACAATAGTGATCAGATTCTGAAAGCCTTAAAGATCTCCGATGGAATCGGGGAACAGCTTAATCAAATCCTCGTTAGACTTGAACGGATGGAGATGAAAATGGTAAAGCTGGAAGGAGTTTTAGATAAGATTTCCAACCTGGAGAAAGCCGTTAATACGATTCAAGCGAGTATGTCATCCTTTAATGAGAAGGTTAAAAAGATGGAAAAGACGATAGGTCAGATCGAAGCTGGGTTGACGTCGACGAATGTAGATATTCAGGCTATCGGGAGAAAAGAGAAACAAACAGCGGGGAAGATTAGAAGCTTGGAAGACCAAATTCTTTACCAAGATGTTTACAGCAGGAGAGAGAATCTACGTTTCTTCGGGATTCCAGAAATACATGTGTGGTCTCTGCTAATGTTGAAGACGATAAAAATGACGCCATTTGATTCTTTATATAGGCCATATCCGACAACGTATCCTTTTCCATTCACATGCAGATAAAACCAAAAAATTATGACATCTTGCATAAAACCCATTTTCATATAATAGGTTGTGCACCAAGTCTTTCGATTAAATAAGAGGCTAAAGGCAATTCGGAAATGACACTGACGAAACTATGTGTTCCTTCATGCATACCATAACTATACATGTAGTCCTAGGAACGTTTGTATTGCTGGCCAATTCCTGTTAATTTTGAATATAGCTATGGAAATTATTGACAAAAGAACATTTCCTGTGTGATTTTTTCATCAATTCTAAAAGTTAAGAAAATAGATGTTAATAGATGAAAATAGATGCTAATAATCGGCATTCTTACCTTGAGGGAAGAAATTACACCCGAGAAGGGTTCAGAATCAGGATTTGTTCTTCCATCTGTCAATAGAACCAAGACATTTGGAAAAACTGGCCTGTCTCCTCCCTCCACAGTAAACAGTGCTTCATCGGCTTTCATCAGTGCCCGGTCAATGAACGTACGTTTTCCTAGTTTATTGGGAATGTTTTCTACCAGATGATGCACGCTCTCGCCACTGTAGTATTCACTGTCTGCAAAGGTGTTTAACTCCTCTGCAGTTTTATCGAACAGAACGAACCCAGTGTGGGTACCGTTGGGGCCGATTGTCAGGACGTCTGTGAGTTGAAGTAGGAAACCTTTCATCAACTCGAAATTTTTTACTCCAACACTTCCTGTTCTGTCCACCACGAAGGCCACGTCCAGTCCGGGAGAATCTTCGCAAGGATTTGGTGCTGAGAGATAGAAACAATAGCATTTTGTTAGTAAAAATGGTATTTTGTGTCGCCCTTTCAAATCACTGTTCTAATCACCAAGTATATATATATTTGATCTTCTGCAATCTTTAATGCAAGAATGCCCAACCTTAGGAATTGGAAAAGCCATTTAAACTCACCAGGCCTCTCTTACCCCTGGTTTTCTTTAAATAACGCCATGACATTGCCTCTGAAGTCGACATATTTAGAGAAACAAGGGCATGGTAATCTTCAGATTTAACAAAATTTGTTCCTAGGTATGGTGCTTGGGTAACCAAACAAGCGACATTTAGTGTAACTGTTCAATACTGCGGCTAGGAAAAAGAAACTTCGCTTCCTTCTAATTTAATACTTACGACAGATCATGCCAGTGATGTCGCTGACCACTTCACCAATTCCCTCTTAGTCATCGACGAAGATCAATTCATTTCCTCCAATCTCATTTAAAACGTTTCGGTATCTCTGTTTTTGGGCGTCAGGACCGATGGCAACCACCACCAAGCGAACACCTTTTGACTGAATGAAAGAAAAAGCAAAAATAGCCACGTCGTCAGTTTTCCCGAAAGTGTAAGTGTCGCGCTCTTGTAAGTATGACATTGTCCAAATTGAAAAAGTCACGAGCGCTGCACACCCGTGTTACGTGCAGTGTAACCTGTGCAACCTTAGCCACAAATGGGCACTACGGTCACTGATAACCCCTTAATCTACCGCAAAAATAAACAGTGAGCCTGAGGGCGAGTTTTCTTGTGGCGCAAGTTTTCTTGCGTCATTTTGAAAGCGTACCCAGGTGCAAATAGACAGTGGATACAACCAGAAAATTAGTTCTGTGTTAGTTAAGTTGGCTTTAAATGCTGTGAAAGGTAACTAATTAAAATTTAGAGAGCATAGGTGAAAAATAGCATTGCCATCAAACAATTTACCTTTTGTGGGATTTCTCAGCTTGATTGTTATCTATGACGTACTGATGAGGCCTAAAAAAGCCGAAACAGCTTCCCACGGCTGGTATTTACTTATTTATAAGGCTAATATGGGAATTTTTCTCTTTTTTATAGGGCCTTGAGCTGTATAATAATAGCATCTTACGAAGTTATGCAATTGAGTAAAGAAGTTAATCGAAGTGTTCAAGCGGCAGTGTCAGAGCGACTTAACTTATTCGCAGTGATGAAACTAGCTGCCTCACCTTTATATGCTTAACACTGTTCTTGTAGTCCTTGAAGGACGTTTGTCTAGGATGTGATCTCCCATCTGTAAACAGCACCATCACAGCCGGTATTCCCGGCCTGTGGCCACTGTCCTCGATAAACATGTCTTCAGCCATCTGTAGGGCAAGATCCAGGCGGGTTGGTTTGGACAGATCACCAATGCTGCTATCTATCAGATCCAGAATGGCTTCTTTGGTGTAATAGTCAGTATCTTTGAAATAGTTGTGAATGGTGCTGTCACTAGCGAATGTCTCAAAAGACACGTGGGTTCCATTATCAGCGATATCAAATTCTTCAATAAGAAGTCGTAGCGCCTCCTTCAGTTTGGGGATGTTACTTTGTTTGATACTTTTCGTTGTATCCACCACGAAACCAAGGTCAAGTTTACATCTGGAACCTAGAGGGAAAAGCAATGCTCTAAGACTAAGGTACAAACTATTGACGATTGGGCTTTGCGTATCACTTAAAGAAAGCTTGAATGCATTTTCAAAAAACCTGTTTCATTGGTCTAAAGTGGCTTTTTAGTAGACTTCAAGTTTATGCCAAATATTTTTTACAGCAAAGCAGCCTCAACGTCATAGTAATTGTGACAAATATTTAAGAAAACCGTGAGAAGTTGTATACGTGAGAAGAGGACGGACAACCAGAGTCATCAGCATATTGCGGAGATTCGTATACGTTTACTGAAAAGTTATTTTCATCGGTACAAACATGCAGAACAGAATAACTTGACTGGGGTGATATAAGAAATAAGTTGAGCTGCACAATCATTCACACTAACCGATGCATCAATCTCCTCGCTATATGAAGTCTTTTGTTTATGGGTTGGAGCTCTTGTACAGTGAAGATCACCAAACTACATAGACCCAATAAAAGTGCATATAATTGCATGACATATGACAACAGTTAATGACTCTCACCCGCGGATGTTATGGGCAGCATTCCAAGAAGGAAGACCAAGAAACCAAACACAGTCATCTTAATTTCGGCTCAAAAACTGGAAGGGAATTCGAAAAGAAAACAGTCATATAATAAATTTTAATAAAGAGTTATCACCTAAAAAACCTTTGCTTTATCAAATATGAATGATCAAGTGTGATGATTCAAATGAAAGGTCTTTGGTAATGCTTTAATTTTCTCAGAGAGAATGGCTCTTTTTATACCAGAGACGCATTTTCCGTCTGGAACGAACTTGGGCAAACAATGTTTACTTAGTCTTGTTATGCGAATCGCTGTCGGTTTATCCGTCGCCGAACTACTTGCCTTTGTTCGTCTTGGAAGGTGAACTACACCGGTGGACACATAATCCGTCTTGTCCCCGAAAACTATGATGTTTAATCACGTCACTTGGCAGATTACTACTACCTACTAATTGATGCACGAGCCTTGGAAGAAAAGAAAGGGTTTGATTGACAACAGACCGAGAAAAGTAAAGAAGCTGAAAGTTTTGGCTTTGAACAGTGCGATCAATACTGTAACGTTCGATGCTGATACGTCGGTACGTTTTTCCGTGAAAGCAATCCACCTTAAAAGTTTTCATTTTATTTTATTATTAATGGGAAAAGTCGAAGGCTTCCCTTTTTCGACAGAAAATCCAAAACGAAACAAAGAGCAGTCGTAATTACACTCAATGCATTGTTCGAATGAAATAACCTTGCGTTTTGTTGGAACTACAAAGCTGTTTAAATACCGATATGAATTGTGTTGTCCGTTTGTGACTTGTGAGAAGAAATGTTTTCGATTAACTTTGCTCGAAAATGATTAAAAACTGATTCCTGCTTAATAACATCGTCGTTTTTCTCCTTACAGAACGATAACTTGAGTGGAGCCTTGCGGTTTTTGAACATGACAAATTAAACAGTATGTCGGTAAATCAAAGCTAACTGTGTCCAGTTGTAGGACGCATTAAGAGATTATTATCCCTTATTGCTAATGGAGATCTGAAATCATTTGAGGTTATTTTAAGCACAAATTAAAAAGAGTGTCTGCAACTTCATTACTCGTACAAATCAACTCCAATCGAAAGCCGTGCGTCATATTATCTTGAAGCAAATCATGCGTTGCAGTCATTGAAAATTAAACCCAATTGAATTTCGCCTCAAGAAGAACACTGGATAAAATGCATGTAATCATATATTTCAATAGAAAGAACTGCGCTGTATTAATCTGAAAAGTTTCTCGAGCTTCAATACATTCCAGATCTTTCCCAAAAATTTAGGAGAGTGGGGAGTAAAATTAGGGCGATGACCCTGGTGACAATCATAAAACCGACTGACCGGCTTTTTTTAAGTCCACATTATTAGGATCTCGACTGACGTGCAAAAAATACATAAAATAAGTTTCTAACATGGCAGGGCTAAAACTAAGGCAAATGTTTTATTTGAAAGCCCACGTGGTGACGTCCCTTATAACCGAGCAGAGCAGATTTGTCAAACGACTCGGATAAATCTTAGCTTTAAACACTTCTTTAACCGAATGGAGAGTTTAAACGACATTTAATTGAGAATTCCTGAGGTGACCGGACCAGTTGTTATATTTCGGGTAGCTATTACAGGTTTTTCGTGACTAACACGTATTACGTCCTGAAAGCGCACTCGCATTTCGTATTTTCAAAGGTCGTAAACAGTGCCTTTACTGCAAAGGAACGAGGACATGACGAAGACGTACCAAAATAGTTTAGAGAAAACCGCTATGCTGGTAACTACAAAAGTAAAGTCAAAGATGTCACGTAAACTTACCTTACTAACTGCAGAACAAGATTTACAGAGCAAATATGCTTTTCAAAGCTAGTTAATTTGATGATATATCCCGACTGGAGGATTAACATTTGTGTGCATGCCATTTTCCTGGCTTTGTTTTGAACTCTATTATCCCGGTTTACAACCAATCAACCTTCACCTTGCCCAAGCACGGTAATCCTCCATGGTAAATGCAAAATGAATTACTTTGTTCCTGGTATCCTGTTTTAAAGCACTCTACAGTTTTCGTTCACAAAGCGTGCGAAGTAATTAATGGGTAATTAGTTCAAACCTGGCCAGTGAGATTTGAGAACGAGAAGTTTTGCATTAATTTGACTAAAAATGACTTGTTGCCCTGCTTCAGTTCGACGACTTGCACAGACAGACAGACAGACAGACAGACAGAGAGCCTTTATTTCAGCACGATTAAAAATTAAAGCTCTGCAGCTTGCGGGGTCGTGCAAAATAATAAAAACTGGAATTAAACTTTATAAAAAATATATATATACACATTAAAATCCTCGCACCCTTGATCCTATTTTAAAAATTCCCTATATATTCAATGTTCTTTATAAAAAGGACCATTTAAAGAAACCTCTCCATAAACTGTGAAATCCAAGGGTGAACTTAACGGGGAATAACCTCTGAGGTTTCATCATGAACACGCACAAAATAAAATTCAAACGAACGACGAATACTTGCCGAGTCCTGTTATCTTGAAGGAAATCATGCGTTACACTAATAGTGTCACTGAAAACCATTTCAATACTGTCCCGAGAACGACAATTTTAAGTAAACGTGCATCAGGAGAGTGCATTTTTTATTTCAAAGAAGTAGACGTATCTATGAAAACACATTCCATTAGTTTCTGGCAGGTTTGGAAAAATGAAAATAGACCGCGGCAAATTGTCTTGAACCCAATCATGCATTGCATGGATCTGAAAAACCGGCTAGTACTTTCCCTCAAATGATAATTGGTGGAAAGAAATGTTTAATATAAGCTCTGAATCTGATATGCAGCATATCAAATCGGCGCATCGACTTTTGCGTCAAATGTCACCACTGACACACAGGGTACAGAGGAGCGAAGTTCGAGCAGAACATTTAGTGTTCCTTGTGAAAGACAACCGACATACTTGCGTTACTCGCGTTACCTAGATTTTTACCGCAGGTCAAATTACTGTGGGCTCTTAGGATCACCGAGATCGACTTACTTACTTCTTACTTACTTACTTACTTACTTACTTACTTAAAGTATTTACGCATGGTGACTTATGAGGACACGAGTATAGTTACACACCCGCACTGTGGGGTCCGCTTGCATTTGTGGGGACAAAATCGGGACCCCACAAATACATGCCCTTAAAACTGCATTTTTTGGCCAGAAATCGGCTTTGCGCTACAAAGCAGAGACGTCCCCATAATATGGTTTTGAGTATAACTAACTCACAAGTCCCCACGAAGTCTCAAAAAAATGAGTAACAAAAAAAACCGTTTTCTTAATTTCTTTTTTACAGAAGTGGTAAGTAAGTAAGTAAGTAAGTAAAGCCTTTATTTAAAGAGGGTAAAACACATAATAGTATATACATACTAATAAACTTGTGGCCCTCTGTACTAAAACTATAAAATATTAAAAATACATAAATATATACACGTAACTATTTACAATATAATACTGAGTAGATAGAATTTAAAAATATAAATAAATAAATAATCAAGAAAATAAGTAAATGAAGAAACAAATAATTAATAAGTAGATAAATAAAATAAATAAATGAATAAACTAATAAACAAAAGAATAAATAATTATAAGAATAAAATTATGGACAAAAATGGCGCAAAAATTTCTGGCCTGCTAAAAACCGTTTCCTAAGACTATTTCTAAGGGCCATTGCAGATGAGCTTTGCCGGATAGTAATAGGTAGCGAGTTCCAAAGTGTAGTCGTGGTTACGCTGAATGTGCTTCCACCTTCCGTTTTTCTATTAAAACGGGGACAAATAAAATTAAGATTACAATATCGTGTTGTCCTTGAATGTCTTTCGCTATTTAAAGTTAATCTCTCCGATATGTATTGTGGAACTTCATTATTTATTCTCTTAAAAGCTAACGAGCATTTCGCAATTTCGCATTCTTGATAATAAGGTAACCACTTAAGTCTATTAAAAAGAGGGACTGATGGTGACCATGGTCCCGCATCCAAAATGATTCGCGCTGCTCTTTTCTGCAAGCGTAAAAGTCTAATTACATTTTCCTTACTGCTGCGTTCAAGCCATGCGGCATTTACATAATTAAAAATTGGCCTAATTATTGAATTGTAAAATAATATGCGCTGGCTTAAAGGAAGATTAATCTTGATCTTGTTAAGAATGCCAATCCGACTAGCTAGTTTTTTACAAATGCTATCAACATGAGTAGAGAAACTAAGCTCACTATCTATCTCTAGACCAAGAACTTTGGCCGAGGGTTCTTGTAGAAGAGAGTGTCCACTCGAGGTTTGCACCCCAAGATTTCTACTAGAGGGTTCGAGCTTATCATGCAGCCGCTTGCCAGTGATGAGCAGGGTTTTAGTCTTCTTTTCATTGAGCGGGAGTTTGTTTGCATTTGCCCAATGCTCCACCTCATGTAACGCGTTAGTAAGAGTCAGATTGAGGCCATCGCACTTGGTGATATCCGCGGATGCCGTCAGTGTAGTATCATCTGCATAAAGCTCTAGGTGAACATCACCACAGGACTGCGTGTGTAGGGGAAGATCGTTAATGAATACAACAAACAGGAGCGGACCGAGTATACTCCCCTGGGGAATGCCGTGGGGGACGATTGCGCAATCTGAGGCATGACCATCAACCAATACCATCTGCTGTCTTTCACTTAAGTAGGATCTGAACCACTTCTCAGTGTCACCACACACACCGTAAATCCTCAACTTCTCCAGGAGAATGGGATGATCAACCATATCGAACGCCTTACAGTAATCGATTAGTACCATACCAGTGACCCGATTGTTGTCGAGATTGAATAACAACTTATCCATCAGACTGATCAGAGAAGTCTCTGCACTGTGATACTCGCGGAAGCCTGATTGTCCGACGTAGAGCAGATTATTGTCACGTAAATATGCATAAAATGCACTATGTACATGCCTTTCCAACAGCTTTGATATCACAGGAAGCACAGATATCGGGCGATAATTATTGACATCACTCCGATCCCCTGATTTGAAAAGTGGACGGACTTTGGCAGTTTTCCACCTCTGAGGGAAAACCCCTGCCCGGATTGAGCAGTTCATCAGTTTACATAAGGAAGGAGCAATAATAGGCGCAGCTATCTTCAACATCCTAGCACTGATTTTATCCACACCTGTGGCCTTATTTGGGCTGAGACTCAATAGAGTATCTAGAGCAAAGGCTTTAGTCACTGGAGGGATGTTAAACTTGACATCAGGGT
Organism: Siderastrea radians; assembly: GCA_964017195.1. Lineage (NCBI taxonomy): Eukaryota > Metazoa > Cnidaria > Anthozoa > Scleractinia > Rhizangiidae > Siderastrea > Siderastrea radians. Next base: position 73,598,240 of record OZ024888.1, on the reverse strand, counting down.
CCTTTCTCGACCTAACGAAATTCTTGAGTCGAGTAAAGTCAATCGGTACTTTTTTCAGCAGAGATCGTAATTTGTCGGCAATGGAGACAAAATGCTGGTTAAATTTATCGGCTGCCGATTGATCATCGTTCACAACACCACACTTCGCTTGTCCTTTGTTTCTAAGACCGGAAAGAGACTTGATGGTTTTCCACATAGCTCGAGAATCACCTGATTTTTGTTCAAAGCAGTTTTTATAATACTTTGACCTTGCGCTCTTAATCATATTTACAGCCCTGTTGCGCTCAGTTCTGTACAATGCCCAGTCTGCCTCAGTATTGGAACGCCTCGCTGTTTTCAGCAGTTTATCTCTGTTTCTTAGCTGTTTGATCACGCCTTTTGTTATCCACGGTGTCTGGTTTGCATGCACGACTTTCTTCGTTCGCCATGGACAATGGGCATCCAATGCCTCATTAAACATGCCTTCCCACGTGCCCAATACATCATCCATATCTTCAAATACAAAAGCGGTGTCCCAAGGTGTTTGTTTTAAAGTGGATTGAAAGTCCTTTTCATTGAAGTTTTTCATCGACCGATAAGTGATGGAATTCGGCTTGTTGCAAGATGATCCCTTATTTCCATAGAGGCGCACTGCAAAAACCGGCAAGTGATCTGAAAGACCTGTATTGTGAGCAACTATAGAGTGAATGCGCTTGGGGAAATTAGCATAAATATGGTCTAAACACGTCTTGCTACACGGCCTTGTAATCACAGTGACTAGCTGCTTGAAATTCATGCTCTGCAAAGCTCTCACCAAATGATGTTTATTAAAAAAGAACCGGTCGAGATAATTCACATTGGCATCACCAGTGATAATGGTCTCACAGTTCAGAATATAGGCTGCTTCAATATTTTTCTCCAGCTTCTCGTCATTGTTGTTATTCGGCCGAATAATGGTTAAGCATCATCTTTGAAAGCTGTCCATGTAGTTTGTTTGGAAAAAACGTCTTTAACGTGCAAATACTCACAGACATTTCATCAAGCAGATACTCACATTTACCATGTAATGTAGTTTATTTTTTTATTGATCAAAGATTTTGCTAGATTAAAAATATTAAAACTATTTACAAGGCTAAAAAACTCTAGAAAGAAAAAATCGAACGTTTTCGACTTAATTAAGTCATCATCGGGGTAATATGTTGACTTACTCACTTTTTTGAGACCCTGTGGGGACTTAAGGATTAAGATGATGACTTAATTAAGTCGAAAACGTTCGGTTTCTTTCTTCTTAAAGATTTTTAGCCTTAAATAAATGAATAGTTTTAATAATTTTGAATTTATTATCACTTTAACTATACATGCAGTCGCACTAACAATAGTAAAACAAATTGCCAACTGTACTTCAAGGTTATTATACGACTTAACTGGAGCAACAGTTTTGTAAGAGAAGCCAGATGTTCCCTACTTATAAGGTAAGGTAAAGGGTGAAGTCTGCATTCGGGTCTATTGGCCAATCAGACCGGAGCCTATAGGACCCTAGTCGATGCCATCGAAATTATGAAAGTTATATGGTAAAGCAGAATCTTATTGCATTGCAGTAAGTTGTGGTGCTGGAAGTCTGTTTAGTCACCTTAAGCAGTTTCACAGTGAATTCTTTCGTTTAGATATGCTCCGCGTAAAATATAATACCGAAAATCTTGGCTGTAAACAAAAACAAAGGCGTGGCTTACTAGGGTCCTTTATGTGCTGGTACACATTTATATCATACACCTGGGTGGAGAAAGGGTATTGCGAGAGTGAAGTGTCTTGCTAAGACCAAACACAATGATCCCTGCCATGGCTTGAACCCAGACTCTTCAATCCAGAGTCCAGCACACTAACCACTAGGCCCCAGTGCCTCTCACTCCCTGCTTATAAGCCCTCCAAGTTGTAGGCTCATCTGTCTGCTAATAAACTAGTTCCTTATCAGCTTAAACCGATTTTTTCCATACCCCGTATTACAGGTGCACCAGATATATAAGATATAAGCCCTCCCAAAACCTATTACGAAGTAGTATAACCCCAGGTCTTAAAAACCCTGGAATTTTTACAACATCCCAAACTGTAAATACATGTAAAGAAAGCCACTATTATTAAGATATGTGAAGATGGGTCACATATAATGTTGATGACCCATCTTTTGTAGAAAAGTAAAAATCATTTAAAAACAAATAAGAGGAATATCTCTTATCTCTCTTTACCGCAAAAAATCAAAATAGAAGCCCAGGGATAGAAATTAGAACTCACCCACTTCCAGGGCTTATATACAATTTTACCTACTCTATGATTACCTCCTGACCTCTTTCAGATCTGAGTCAAACCAAGGTAATCATTGACTTTAACATTGCCTTTATGCTTCAAAAGCTCTTTAAAAGCTAAAACAATGGTCAGTGACCCAACTCAACTTACTCAACTTTTCATTGGTGATTACAAAAAAATACTTTTAGGAGTGATTTGGTCCTTTAAGATTAATATTTTGAGATTCTGAGTGGTAAACAAGTGTTGAGTGGTCCAGGTTGAATTTGTTGCAGTACTGTAAAAAGGTATAGCCCAAATAATTTGGTGCAACACTATGCATACATTAGGAAAACTTAAGTTTCTATAAATTTTGATTGACAAATTAAAGGGCCTATCTGGACTAGCAAAAAGGTTGTTTATGAACAAACTTTCTGCCATCACCAGCACAAAATACAAGTGCAAATGGTTTGCTGAGACTTGAGAAAATTTGGCCGAAGCAGATGAGACTTCAACTGGATAAAATGGACTAAATAAACAAAAACATGTTTTTCTTGCCAGTCATCTGTCATTTTGCCATTAGCATACAGCAAAGTAGTTGTGACCCCAGAGGTTATTTACACGATTAATATCCTGGGTGACAAATTTTGACGCGAAATTTTAGCGTTAATTTATAATTTCACATGTGAAATTACAAAATTGCCATGGCAACGTTTCCCATCTCTCAGTGCCAAGATGGCATCCAGGTTTAAAGACGGACTTCAAGCTTAAACTTTGTACATTTTCGCTTGAATTTCATCTAGACAAGTTTGCTTTGGCCATGTATTAAATATTTAGCGATAGTTTATATTTAAATACGTCGAAACGATTTCAAAACACAAAGCTAATTACATAAATGGTATCGAGTGGATCTGTGAGCGTTTTACACGGTCGCCACTTTCAGTTCGTTCACGACGAATTACAGCCAATAATGTTAAAAAAGATTAGACAATTAACTTTTGAACATTTTGTAAACAGCAAGAAGGATTCTAAAAGGTTTTTGTCGAAAAGTTCAAAAAATTGCGAACTTTGGCTAAAACGTATGCTCTAGACTTTTCAAAGCTTGGAGTTCTTGATACAATAATAAACAAGTTAAAAACCCACGATTATGAGCGTAATTTGTCACCCATGATATTAAAAGGTAATCAAATAGTAAACTTGTGAAATTAGGAAAAAATTTCACTTGCATTTTGTCAAAATTTTATAAAGATTAGATTTTGACAAAACACGCGTAAAATTATTTCCTAATTTCACTCGTCACCATTTGATTACCCATACTAATTTGTAACTCTCAGCTTTCACTATAACATCACTGCAGATTAGTCTATTACTGCTACAAAGCTTTTTACAAATGAAACAGAAGAATAAAATTATTTGTTCCTGCAACTTGTTTGGAAGCCTGGCCTTCCAGTGAACTCATTCACATTCTCAAATTGCTACAATCCTCGCAAACAATGGAAAAACAAACAACACTTTAGTTTTCTCTTGGATTTGTGGGTCAAAAACTAAAAAAATAAAAAATGTATTTATTGCTAGACAAAAATTGTCACGACAAAATTTGTCCTCTGGTTTTGTCACAGACAATAATTAAACAATTATTCTTTGAAATCAAGGTAAATAATACAATGTAGTAGAATATTTACCGAGCCGCGAAGCGGCAAGGTCAATATTCTGCCGCTTTTCACCAAGATTGAACAGAATAATTGTTTTAGTACATGTATATACACACAAAGTGATCTAAACAACAGAAGATCTCAACATTTTCAAAATGACACCATTAAAAGTTGATATAATTGACCTCTCAATTCATACACAGAAAACTTGCAAGCGGTACAAAGCATGTGCAAAACTTTTTACAGAATCTTTAAACATGGCAAAGCTAGTTAATCTTCGCTAAAATCCTTGACACAAGCTAGTAAAATGGTCCTTTTACATCATTCAAATCAACAATCTAAATCAAGTCAGCTTGCAAAAGATTCCTCCGTTCAATCAAAGTTTTTGAAGTTCACTTGAAATAAAAATTTTGGCAAAGAATTCACCTGAAAACTGTACATTGCGCGCAGAACTGTGGTGAAAAGTGGATGTATTTTTGCACAAAGATGTTTTAAGGACCATGGAACATATTTGACTTGACTCATTCAGAGATTTCAGAAAGGAATAAAAGTGCTTTGTTTGCTTCTGTGGACTCACTGTCGAGAATGGCTTGCTGTTTGAATTGTTGCATAAGTGTCTATCAGTGGCGGCTGTAATTGAGGTAAGCATTGCTTTGTTGTTATATGGCCCGTCGTTTCCTTCCAGCCATGTAAAATTTTCTTAAACATTTGCTCATTTCTTAAGCATCTTCTTGTACCCATAGAATTTCCGATTCAGAAACACTGGTGAAACACAAGTTTATACCGGCCATTTTGTTTTTGTTTGGACCATTATTCACTCACTAGGGAGTGAATAATGCTCATTAGCCAGAGATAGCGAACCAATCAGATTGCTTGAAACACCAAAATCACTGAGTGTGTATATACATGTACTAACATAATATATTCCTAATTTGTCTGCTAGTGTGGATAAGCTCAAAGAGAAACTTTTCTCCAGAAAAACTTAGCAAATTTACTTCTACATTAAACAAAACAGTTAATATTATTTACAATAACAATGAATAGCACTTTAGGGGTTTTAATAAAATTTGAAGTTGGCATCTGGCTTAAGTAGAGTAACCGACTGTTCGAAAGAATCTTTCTGCCCACTTCTCTAAGAAATGTAGCCGATGATTTTCATCACCATTGGTGCTTACATGTATCTAAAGCCATGCACTTAAATATATAATACTAGTTTTGCATACTTAAGCTGGTTGTAATTTACTACTAACAGTTAACCTTATAAGTTTTAGATTTGGTCACAATCTATACAGTCAAGTTCTCTTTTCAGTGGAAGGTATCAATGTCAGGTGAACCTGGCGTAAAAACGCCAGAAAAAATTAGAGAAGCTGACAAAAGATTATTTGGTGAGTGAACCCCAGGTCAAAACAATAGATCTCCAAGCGTGACAAATTCCCTGAGAATCAGAAAATTGGTTCGTTGTCAAGAAAATCACATGACGTCCAACATTGAAAGAAATTCGACAAAATGGTAAGATGGTTGAATGTTAGGAACACTAGGCTAGGATTTGCGTGGAGAGAATATTGTGCGAAATTTCCACGGGAGGTGACCGGAAGATAAAATAGCACCCACTGATTGGTCTACTGTCGGCAAAGGTGTTTGGAGGCGGTGTTTGTTTGCGTAGTGAAGATTTTCTTTTGAGCGCTATTTCTCGACATTCATTTTTCGCTTGAAGGTGACACTTTAAAGAGTTCCAACTCAAAGGCGATTTGTTCGATTTTAATCAAATTTGGAGAGTCGCTAGCTTGGTGCTTCTTCAACAAGAACGTGTCGGGGAATTCGATAATTCTAAATATTTTTTCGTTAAGAACCATTTCTGTGCCGTTACTCCGTATGTTTTTCTTGCGATTTAGAAAATGTTTGAAAGCTTTTGAACGCGGCTAAATAAAGGAAAACCCCAACATGGTTTTTTAGCCCTTATGTGCCGGACTTTCACCAAGCAAAAAAAATTGCAAACTTTAAAATTCCCTTTGAGCTGGAGCTTTCAAAAGGCGATCTAGACCTTCATATTCAGACTTCGCGGAAAACTTAAAAATTCGTTTTCGTGAAAAGTTAGTGGCATATTCAAATAGCCAGTTTTATAAGCTTTAATTTGATATAGGGTTTGGGGTATCTGTGGCGAAACTGAGAAGCGCTACATGCGTAAGACTGAAGACGCCTCTGAAGGTACACGGTAACCTTAACCAAAGCGGATATTATGGACATTTGGTATATACTAAATTAGCATTTGCCTAAATGAGGCTTATCAGCCGTTTTGTACCCACAGATGTTTTGTGCTCAGCAGATTTGTAGCCAGCCAATCTAGTCATTTCATCCCCATTCTTGCTCACCTTATTATCATCAAACAGTATGTTGTTCTTGCCAAATGTACGTACACCTGTAGTATTGTATTAAGCAAAGTCTACTATAAATAGGGGCCAATGAATCATTGGCTACTGATTGTTTCGCCAAAAGGCAGTTCGCTTTTTGCTCACACTTAAAGAACAAGAAATACGCAACGTTTTCACTCCCCAGGGTAGTAATACTATAGTTGGAGTATGTTAGACTTCATTTCAACTGATTCTGCAGTTGATTTATTAAGCTTACATCAATATGATAGGGGAACGAATGGTATCCCGTTGTTTCGCCTACTTTGAGAAGACAAATAAAGTGCTTGTAAATATTTTAAATTTGTAATAAAATGTAGTTAATTCCAATACTTGTTTGTCACCATTTATTAGCGAAAAAACAATATAAACAAACTAGAATCGCTTCTGAACTGCAACGACGCTATGTCCAGTCCATTTTCTGTCGACCTTATGTTGACGGTACACAATTTGACTTGGAGCACACGCTCTGCAGTCCGCTAGAAGGAGTTCATCTCAGAATTAATTTGAAGATGAAATCCAATGACTTCCAACATTTTACGTTTGAAACAAATTCATATCGACCTATTGGAGGTTTTCTTGGGCGAGACTTAATAAATGTTCATACATGAGGTATAAATCACACTTACAATTTTTTTTCAAGTTAAAAAAGTTGTTAGAAAGTGGAATCGATCCCATGTTGTAGGATTATCATGCAGGAATCATGCTCACTAGGCCCCCGACGACAAGCTGCCAGAAACCTGAATTTTTTGGCTATAAATCCTTACCCCAATATAAAGGCTAACCCCAAGCAACCTAAGCTATCATAGGCTAACCAGAGTGCTATTTAGGCTAACTGGAGTGCTTACTAGGCTAACCGCATAAATATAGTCGGAAGTCATCGGATTTCATCTTCGGAATTAATTCCGAGATGACCTCCTTCTGGCGGATTGCGGAGCGTGCGCCCCATTTGACTTCTAGGAAACAAAATGGCATTCACTGATCAGTTTTTTGAAGGAAAAGGCTTGGGCCTTTAATTTCAGGCTTACCTTTCTGTAGCGATCCGAGTTTGTGTTTTGACTAGTGCGTTCGTAACATATATACCAGTTCGTGCCTGTAATTCATTTTAGTTTTTAAACTCTTTTCATATAACTATTTTAATTACTAAACATTAGCTTTTAACTCTATTTTTATAACTATTTCAAACAATTAGATATTTTATATTTTTAGTAATTGTATTTAGCAGGGCCCCTCTGGAGACCAGCCACTGTGCTGAATGGGCCACCCTGTATAAATAAAGTTTTACCTACCTACCTACCTACCTACCTAACATCATTTGAAATGGGCTAATACGTATAAGACTTAAATCTTGAAGATTTACCGCTTGGCTTACTAAGGTGAGTTCGATTGCTAGATTAAAATTATTTCAAGGGTTTGACTTCTATCTCGCTTCTATGTGATGTAGAAGAACTGATAAGAGACGTTAGCGAACTAAACCAAAACGTTAGCGAACCGACCTATAGAACGTTAGGGAACTGACCTGAGACGTAAGCGAATCGACATAAGTGGTCGTTTATAGCGAAACGAGCAATTCGAACGAATCGTCTAAATTTGAGTACGAATCGACTGACTACAAATCGTCCTTGGGTACGAACCGACTACCTGGATACCTAACTAAGAGGGTAAGGAAAATAAGAAAAGTATTCTTACCTATCACAAGTATCCAAAACCCTAAATCTTGGCTCTTCTCTTCCCATCATTTGAAGCACAGGTAGCCCAAGCTCCAAAGGGAGCCGTCAACATGACATTGCGTAACAGCGTTATATTTATAAGAGTTTGTATGGGAATAGAACGATCATAAAAAATAGTTCAAAATAGGGGAAAGAGATTTAATAAAATCGACTTACCCTCCCATCTTCTGTGTATAACTTGTGTTTCTACGGCATTCGGAGGCGTTTCAAAGCGATTCCAGTGGGGTTTTGGTTCGCTGTTGCCGTCAACATGACATTGCGTAACAGCGTTATATTTATAAGAGTTTGTATGGGAATATGACGATCGTACAAAATAGTTCGAAACAGGGGAAAGAGATCTAATAAAATCGACTTACCTGCCCTCTTCTGTGTATAACTTGTGTTTCTATGGCATTCGGGGGCGTTTCAAAGCGATTCCAGTGGGTTTTAGGTTCTCTCTTACCTAAAACCCACTGGAATCGCTTTGAAACGCCCCCGAATGCCATAGAAACACAAGTTATACACAGAAGAGGGCAGGTAAGTCGATTTTATTAGATCTCTTTCCCCTATTTCGAACTATTTTGTACGATCGTCATATTCCCATACAAACTCTTATAAATATAACGCTGTTACGCAATGTCATGTTGACGGCAACAGCGAACCAAAAACCCACTGGAATCGCTTTGAAACGCCTCCGAATGCCGTAGAAACACAAGTTATACACAGAAGATGGGAGGGTAAGTCGATTTTATTAAATCTCTTTCCCCTATTTTGAACTATTTTTTACGATCGTTCTATTCCCATACAAACTCTTATAAATATAACGCTGTTACGCAATGTCATGTTGACGGCTCCCTTTGGAGCTTGGGCTACCTGTGCCTTCCCGGGCTGGCCCGCCTACACATAAACAGCCAGCGGGATAGTGGGTGGGGGTGAAATCTACCAGAAATCTTTGCGCGCGTGACGTCACAGTGAAAAAGCGTCTTCGCCATCTTGTCCTCTGTGCTCAAAATAATATATTAATGCCAAAGCAGTGTTTTTTTCATACATCAGGGACGAGGAGCCAAACTGTTGGGATGTGCCGTTCACCAAAACAGAATTTCATCCAAAATGTATCCCAAAAGTAAGGCAACATGAGACATATATCTTTTTATCTTTCTATTTATATATTTCGTTACAGTTATAGCGCGTTTTATAGTTTACTAGTGGCGTGTATAACGGTTCAGTCATTCACTCTAATGAAGTTAAGACCGGTTTATCCGGCCGAAATATAGGTGTTAAAAGAATTTATGTCTATTTTTCATTTGTTATTCTACTTAAGGGAAACATTTTTGTTTTCATGAGGGAACAGACATTCCCTGCTAGCAGAGGCCCCTTTTCCTTTGTATTCGCTGAGCTGACGGGTGGCACGAAAAGGGACCTCTGCCATGGGTCGAAATGAACTGTGTTGAGCATGCGCTACGGTTACTTAGCGACTGAAACCTCACGTGATGCTTTTAGCATGTGATCAGCTGACGACTCCCACCTTTCTCAACTAGCGCGCCAAAAAACACCTGCACAGTTTTGTTGTCGTGAATGGCAAGTTTACCAAAACCCTAAAATTTTAGACAGTTCGTCTAGAGATAGTTGTTGTCTAATCTACGGTATTAATTTCAAGTTATCTGGACAAGGAAGCTTTTTTAACATGACCACAACTCCAGGAATCAAAGAGAATTTAACCCATTGAAGGCTGCGTGTTTTATGATCGCTTCACTAAATTAGCAATTTCAAGTTATCTGGACAAGGAAGCTTTTTTCGCATGACCACAACTCCAGGAATCAAAGAGAATCTAACCCATTGAAGGCTGCGTGTTTTATGATCGCTTCACTAAATTAGCAGTTGGTAATAAACAACCCATGTGCAGTACGAAAGAACAATTTATAGGTTCGAAAAAACAATACTCACTTGATCTAGAATAGTTAAAATTTCTTACTTTTAAATAAATTACACCAGTTGTCAAAAAAGAATTAGCCAAAAATACAATCTCAAAGTCCAAATTTTGAAAATTTCCGCAAGAGATTTCTCATGCTGTCTCGCGCGTGAAATCAAACCACAACAGAGTATTTGTGTCCGTTTAGGTCAGATTACTACTTTCGAAATTTTATGAATGAAGGTACACAGAAGAAGAGACAGTAAGCTTTTATAAATAATACATTTATTAAAACACGCCTTTACTTGTTTCTGAAGACCAAACGCGTTCAATTCTTTCTTCGAGGGAAACTACGCGCAAGCGATTTCGCTCGATGTGCAAGTTATTTTGAAGAGCATTTGGTGATGCGAACTGTGCACGTTTTTCAAAACTGTCAGGGCTCGAGACTAACTTTTCAACTTAGTAGCCAAGTGGCTAGTGAGAGGTTTGATTTCGCTAGCCAAAATAAATTTTCACTAGCCAGACGTTTTTGCATAATCTCATAAGTTGCGTTCAATATGTCTAATTTTTAGCCGAGTCAAGTACTGTAAACATGCCTCGCTGTAATCTCAAGAGTGAAGAACTTGAATGTTGACTACATTCTTTCCAACGGTTCAGATAAGATCCTCACATGCAGAATACAAAGTACTATGTGCCTTCAGGGCAAATTTCCAGCCGTGATGTAGTTCACGCCTCTCTTTTCTGTTTCGGTCAGATCATGATGAATAACTCGAACAGTTAACCTTATATGAGCATCTCATCGCACCGAGAAACGTTGGGAAGACAAGACTGATACAGCACTCAACTCACGTACAGAAAGACGTCTACAAGAGAAGACTACTATGTTACAAGCGGATTTAAGTGCGGAAAAACATTGAGCAGAAAAAAACTAATAAGGTTCAAACTTACTAAGATACGGAGAAACGTTGAGAAGTCATATCAAACACTTTGGTTGCAAATGCACCACAGTAGGGAGAAACACTGCCAACTTACCAAGATACAGAGACTAATAAAATACACAACTACTAACTTACGGAGAAAGGTTATTAGACAAAACTAATTCCGTAAGATAGTGTGTGACGTACGGAAGAACGCCGAATGGACAAACTGAATTACTACAGTGGGCCAGTAAATTACGGAGAAACGTAAATGAGACAACTAAAATCGCACTAACGTACGGATAAACATTGAGAAGACAAGACTAATACCGTATGAACATACTAACGTACAGAGACACACTAAGCAGTGTTGAATTATCGTACGAATGTACCAACACACTGAAAATCTTAGGAAGAGCAGAACAATGTCGTGCGAAAGTTGAGAAGGCTAGACTAATAAATCGACAAACCTACTTCCGTACGGAGAAATGTTGTGAAGACGTTACCTAGAAAGAAACGCTGGGAAGAGAAACTATTGTTTTCCAAAACAAGACTAAAGAATTGTGTGAACATACTAACATGTGGACAAATGTCATATGAACGCACTAATGGACCTTTCAAGGAAACGTATGGTGAAACGTTATGAAGACGGCTAATTTCGTTCGAACGTAGAGATGACGGAGAAAACGTTGCCATCTGAGACAAGAATTAGTAGGGAAAAACGTTGAGAGGACAAAACAAGTATGGTACGAACATTATGATATCCTTCTACGCAATAAGTTTTAGTTTCTGCTCACTCAATTTGCTTTTGGAATTCGATCATCAGAAGCAATATTTAGTTTGGGTTTCATCTGGTGCTTTAGTGCTTTTAAATTTTCACTAGCCACAATGGCTAGTGAAAGCGCAAAACGTACTAGCCAAAACGAAATTTCTACTAGTCTGTGACTAGTTGGCTACCGTTAGTTTCGAGCCCTGAATATGAAGAATCCCTCAATTAAAAAGCGATTTCGATACAAATTTACAATCAAATGTGTAATTTACTGTACCGTAGACTCGTAGAAGTGGTGGAGCATTTCACAAAAAGTCTGCGGCTCGAAAAATCTTTGGAGGTGGAAGGTTGTCCTTCGCCTTGACAGATGTTTTCTTCGCTCTAAATTCCATTGCTTAACTTGTCGAGTGTTTCTTAGAGCTTCTTCTTTCGATTGTTTATCTTTCCGTCGTCCATGTTAACAAAAACGAGAGAAAGTAAACGTTGTAGCTCTTCACGAGTTTAGGTCTCTTTCCAGGACGGCATGACTGTCGGACTGTCGGACGGCATGTTACGATGCGGGCTCACTAAATGACAGCGGAATAACTGTAAAAGATACAGTGGGCTCAAGTCACGGTCAGCAAACAATCCAGGGAGCATGCGTTTCAGAAACCGCCGTCCACGACCATGGACGGCAGTTGAATCAAAGGGAGTTTCGACCCATGGCAGAGGTCCCTTTTCGTCCCGTCCATCAGCTCAGCGAATACAAAGGAAAAGGGGCCTCTGCTAGCAGGGAAGAACAGACATTAAGGTCTTTTGTTATAATATATCAAGAGGATGAACAACAGCACAACTTTATTTGTTCTATAAAACCCTGCAAATATACGTATAAGCTTAAGCTTAAATTAAAAAGCAAAATAACCGACTTATCAGGTGGCTGAGAAAATTAATCGACAAACTGACTATAATTAGGGATAAATTAGCAACAAACTAGCAAAAAATGGCCTGAAGTGTGAGCTTCAAAAACATCACCCTGTCTTTTAAAGTCGCAGTTCATCACATCATGCAAAGTGTTGTGCACTGTCTTTATTGAAGGAATAAGCAAATGGCTGACCTTTCCAACGTATTTGATCCTTAAAGCCACCTCTGGTGTATAAAAATTGTTGTCTAGCCAAATTCTTTGATGATCCCTTTGCCAAACTCTGAAGGCTGGTTTTCACCAGTAACAGAGTCGGAGTCGTAAGAGAGCTTGTGACCTAGTGGAAATCAAAACTCAGAGTAGTAAGCGGAGTCATAAGCAACGGAATTGGAGTCGGAAGAATCAGAACGTTTTCATTTTCTTCCAAATTCGCTTTTGACTCTGTTGCTTATAATCCAGTGAAAACCAAAATCTCTTCTATTGCCATGGAAACAGCTCACTTAACAAAAGAGGACTTCACAAATTGACTTCAGCGGTGTCATTTATTAGGTCTGCCAAGTATGGGCTCTTTAGCTTTTAGCATTTAAATAATTATGATGAAGTACAGGTTCTCAAATCTTCCAAAACTGTGTTCAGCCACCTTTATGTAATTTGTGTTTATGGGAGAAATACTTTGTAAACATGTAAACCTTGTTCAACTGATTTAAAAATCTGCATAACTTTGTTTTCATGTGGTTCAAAACTGTAAATCCCCTGGCAATAATCTAGTAATTATTTTGTCACATCTTAAAGCTCATATACATGTATTCAAGACACTGGCACAAACATTCCCCTTTGTATACTCTTCAACAACAAATTAAATTAGCAGTACAACAAGAGTACCTGCTCACTGGCAGGAGCCAAATATAATAATTTATGGACAAGTGTGCTATAAATCTTTTCAAGTGAGCATAGTGTTTTGTACCATTTCTTCTTACAGGATTTATCTGATGGTTCCTTTTATACCTTAGCTTTCAAAGAGCTATTCCGTTTGGACGAGGAGTTTGCAAGCAAAAATGTTGAGCCTGAAAAACATGAAGCCTACAAGTCATACCAACAGGCTCTCGGGAAACTCACAGATGATGTTATTTCAAACGCAGTCAAACTGAAAGTTGATACAAAGGAAAAAGACCTAAATGTCAAAATTGCCAAAACTACATTGTATCTTTCTTCCACTCCTTGGTCAAAATGGGTACTGTTTAATGAACAAGGATCATAAGTTCAAAGGAGTTGCAGGGTTGAAAACACCTGACGATTGCAAAGTGGGTGGACTTTGGATAGTAGGTACACCACTATAGGCTTTGTTTTTCACCAAGCTTCTTGTAATCTAGCCTATACAGAGCTGGCTGTTTCATTGTTTTATTCATCATTGAACTCAATACAATCATCATGGTCCATCATGGATTGTAAGCTTGAATACTGTCATTTTTAATTCGCTAAACCCATGGTAGTTCCTCAGTTAAACATGACGACTGTCTAGTTTGGAACAGATCGGTCCATGAACTTTATACATGTACGAGGGACCTTTACGAGCGAACTCCTCAGAGTAAACTTCATCGAGAAACCTAGTGAGCTATATCTATAGAGTTTGAAACGCTTAAAGAATCAAAAAAGCAATGGTCAGAGCAACTATCGAGCATATTCTAAATGAAATCTCGAAGTGATAAAAGCTTTTGAAGTGAATTTGTAGCTGGTTTCTTTCAATTGATGCTGGGTTATGCTGCCATGTAAATGCGTGACACGAGAAAAGTCTGCAGTCAATCAGTCGGTGTGTTGATTTGAGACTACATACTAGAGTAATCGCTAAATATATACTATAAATAATGCAATGGGTGGGTATCAGTGCGACATGTATTATTTTATAAATGTGAAGAAAGTTTATTTCCATATAAAGAGACACCCGAGTACACACAATTATGCGTCTAGTTGTTCAATACTAGAATTATGCAAATCGGGGAAAAACCTGGCGGGTGCTTGCCGCTCTAGCCTCCCACGCAGTCATTTTTAGGGGCTAGTGAAACATGATAGCCCCTAAAAACGACTCCGTGGGAGGCTATCGCCACTCTATCTAAATATCGCATTTTCGCATCGCACGCTAGGAAAAGAAAGAGACTGCTTGCAGTCTCGGACAATACCGGCGGTTTAGACTGTCTGTGATCATGTTACGTTCAAAAAGTAAACAGATAGTGAAAAATTAACTTAGACAAAATAATAAAAAAGTAAAAGGCCTAACGCAATGTCACATTCGTGACATCACCGCAACAACTAAAATTATCTTCTTTTCTTTTACAACTGTAATTCTTCATGCAGAAAAATGTTCAACACACCAGAGTGATATATTTTTTTACGAATGTTAGTTAACCATAAATTACTGCGATGTAAGAATTTGTCTCCCTTGCCAAATAACCTACCTCAATCATTCCACCAATTTCTTTTCTTCTCTTTATCCATTTTAAAGATCTCTTCAGTTGTCAAATTCATTCATAAGCTGGCTTACAAGGAGCCTTTGATTACATCTAACTGAGAGTGTGTCTCAATTCGGCATCTCCAGAAGTGTGTTGGAGCTTGTCTTATAATTTGCCTTTGCGATCACCCTAGCTGCACCATTGTATTTTTTGCAGTTCATCAGAAAACGGAAAGAGGACACGGTAAACAAGTTCTCAAAATAAGACTTTATTTCAATTAATTAGTGGCATCGATACTCAAGGTAGTCAGGAGTTTATTCAACCTTCTTATAATACAATGATTCTAAATTGAACGATTGCTAGTGCATAAACAAAGAACTGTTCATTGCCCTTTACCGAGTGTTCGCCAGCCAAAATTCAGCCGGCGATGTCCTCCTTCTCAGCCGGCGAATTTCGCCGGCAGCCGGTGGTTAGCGACAACCCTGGGCTTAAACTCGGACCGTTCGATTCGGAGTACAGTACGCAAACCATTAGGCTACTGCATCTCCCATAAATAAATGAAGGGAAGTGAATATAAAATGTTTGGTGAATTTATAGTATACAGCTTTTCCTTGGTTGCACTCTTTACATAAAATGAAAATAAAGATGAAGTTGAAGGTGACTTCTGGCAGTAAAATTTTCCCTGGCCTCAGTCAGAACATAAGTCAAGCACAATGTTGTAACATACACTGTAGTGCATGATTATCTTTATTACTCTCAGCAAACGTGACCAGTTATAATTATATGCTCTTTACTAATGCTCTTTGTGTCAAGGTTTTGAATCCACTGAATACATTATACGTAATAATATAATATTTTGCTTTTTGCAGGTTCCACTTGTAATAATAATAATCATTGTCATCCTTATCATCATCAATATTCTACTCATCTTCGTCATCATCATCTTCATCATCATCATCATCAAAGTTGAATGTTTATACACATCTAAGAGCCGTCCTCTAAATATGGCCATTTTCATGTATACTTAATACCATTTATCCTTATAGGTTTTGAAGGTGCATTATTTGGAGAACCAGACTGGTTTGCTTGTCCAAGAGGTATGTCAGTGTTTAAAAAACGCAAACTTAATAATTGTCTGTTTACCTGGGGCAACTAAAAATTTAAGTTAGGCGGAAATTAGAAGTTGATTTATTATGATAGCCTTCATTTATATTTTTAATAGAAAATTAATTTCAAGCTTGTTGGCCTTGCTGAATATGTTTTGCACCAAGTTGTCACACAAAGCAAATTTATGTTACTGAATAACAGGTGAAAGTTGTGTTGAAGAAACTTGTTTGCATTCACTTCAAAGGGCTCAATCAGGAGTTGATTCTGGGCAGTGGTTAATTTACTGTTGTTTATTACATTTGTCAAAATTCTGTTCTTCACTGTAATTGGTAAAGC
This sequence comes from Siderastrea radians, assembly GCA_964017195.1. NCBI lineage: Eukaryota > Metazoa > Cnidaria > Anthozoa > Scleractinia > Rhizangiidae > Siderastrea > Siderastrea radians. The sequence continues at coordinate 73,581,841 of OZ024888.1, read as the reverse complement.
CACTTTGCAGGCAATCAAAGCATTGCCTTGAATATTTTGGAACAAACAGTTTACAAAGACATGGTGAAGCAAATCAAAGCACATTGCCCCAGAGGGCTTCGCTGCTATAATTCTATCATAATGTGAGAAAACCACCAGCCCTGTTTTGTGGCCAGGACCTTTTGGAGCTGTTTCCTTCACCCCAAGCATCAATCCTTGATCATAAGTAAAGGTTTGTCATGGGCTTGGAACTTCTATAGTTGCGGGACAGATGTAGAGTTTTACCTCCTTCCCATCAAGCCCCATGCATTCTGTTTTCCCAAATGTAGAGGTCTCTCGCTGATCGGGAAACAATAATTCCTCATGAAGTGAGGCTGAAGGCTGTGCATAGTGACTCACTTAAGATTTTGTCTGCCAAGAGCTTAGCCGTAGTGGGTGGTATTTTCTGTTGCAGCTTAACCTAAAATGGACTTTGAGGAAGTCTATATACTTGATGACCAACTGTCATTTTTTGCTTTGAAATTTTTTTATTTCACCACGATTCTAGCTCGACAAGAAATTGTTGAACTAGATTTGTACACACCAGGCTACTCCCCCTGTTGCGTTACAACTCTACCTGATCCCCACACCACCAAGATAATTAATCCCCGCACTTCTAGCTTTGCGCGGACCTGCGAGTCACATCTTACTTACATGTATCTAGATAGTCACTCAAGTGGGCAATATTCCTACTTAATAATGTGTAACCATGTGTCCTCAGGCATTGCATCTGTCTACTAACCAAGCAAAAAGTGGTCTATTTGTAGGAAGAGTTTACTTTATACTGAGACTTTATATTTATTATTGCAGATTCTAAAGATTGTTGTGTAGCTGGAATAGGTAAATACAGTGATTACTTTCCTGAAAATAGAAATGTGTGAAATCACTTGTAACAATGATAAGTTACAGTTTTTATGACTTTTATAGCTTACAACACTTGAAAATCAGTATATTGAAAGAATACCCTTTCTGTAGTTGAAATGAAGCAGGGGGAAGCAGGGGGGGGGACCATCTTCTGTGTTGTATTCTTCAACTTTGGGGAAAAGTCATTGAATTTTGTAAAAGGTCAGGGAAAATCTTAGATGTTGTCAAAGTCAGTGAAAAGTCAGGAAATATAAATTTTCTGACTCACAAGTTTTCCTGGAGATTACAAAATTAATACATTTTCTTTCGGAAAAGTATTGTGTAAATTTGTGTTGGTCAGTGATTTTTATTGTCTTTTTTTATTATTCACCTAATGCAATGTCAGTGAAAATATTGTTTAGAGGTCAGGGAAAAGTCAGGGAATTTTTAACTTTCTGATGAGGGGCAACCCTGATTCTGCAGTAAATGCAACAAACCTAAAGAAATGCAAGTCAGTGCATGAGTATATTATTGTCATAAAAGAATAATGGTGAAATAGGGAAAAGACTAGACTAATGAAGATTGCATTGTACTATTAAGGAGCTATAGAAGCAGAAAACAAGGATGATGACGATGATGATGATTATGGTGAGTACAATTTCACACTTGAGAATCACTGTAAAAACTAGACGTTATTTTGAGTAAACTATTTCTTAAAAAACAAAGTGAGAATTACTAATCAAGTGTTTTAGTGAGCATTGAAATAATATTAACTGTGACTACAGTTGAACCTTGATTACCCAGACCTCCTTTATCCTGACTTTTCGATTATCCGGACTTTTCCTGTGGTCCCATTTTTTTTTATGAAAATTAATAAGTCATGATGAAGATCTGAAGCTATCGTATGTTTTACATGCATTTGAAAGTGCAATTAAAACATAATTTTATTTGCTTTTGCAGAGTAAAAAGAGCGCTAGCACATACAGTTAGTAACAAAATGCATTCATATTAAAATGAAATATGATTCGCTTAGACTTGGGCACTACTTTCCATTTATGGAAAACTAATTTATTCAAGTGGAAGCAAACAAAATGACGATCTGTTTTCACGAAGTCAAGGATAAACTAAGAAAGCTGCATGGTTGAACAAACAAGAAAACTTCCCCACTTGCTTTATTCACCATTTCGACAACAACTATAAGTGAAATGAATAGTTGAGCAAATTTTGACGTGAATTTTAAGATACAGAAAAAATTATCTTCAGATTATTGTTTCATCAATTAACTGCTGAGACCGTGGAAAACACCACAAAAAAATGAAATAAATCATTACATGTACTATTTTAATACGTTTGTTTTTGCATGAACAGTTGTATAAATTTACTGTGAAAAACTTGTACGCCATTTGTTGTTAAAAAAAAAGTGGGTCATGTTCTTGGCAGTTTCAGGGTGAAATGTCCTATTTTATTCGGATTTGTTTTTGTCTCATTATTATTCGTATTTTTTATTATTTGGACCCTCAATTTTCTGGGCTATTTGCCTCAGTCCCCACGAATCCGGTTAATCCAGGTTCAACTGTACAAAAATAATCCCAAAAAAAATTATGAACATGTCATTCTACACAAATAAAAAATCGATTTCACCATATATAGGTTCTTGTGAGAAACTAAACAGGCTACATATAGTTTTTGCATGTATATATATCTTTGTTGGCCTGATTGCAGGTTAACTGTTGTTCTGCCAAAAGCCCCTTCTTACATGCATTGCCTATTTTTTGTCGTATTATGAATTATCCGTTTTATTGATTCCTTCAACAGGACCTGTGAGTAAAAGGCGCAAAGGGGCAGGTAAAACTGATTTGTTATTTCGCATAAATAGATTACTTAATGGTTTTATATATATATGATTATTTGATATGACCAATTTGCAACATGCTAATACATGCACCCTAAGAAAGTGAGGCCACCTAAGTGAGAGAGAGCTTTTGTGGAATTTCGCATCAAGAATTATTTTCTCTACAAGTTTTGTCTAGGAATCCAAAGCATACTGGCTATCATAAGTGCTGTTTTTTATGTGTCCACCACAAGGAGAGTAGTAGAAGATAGAAATTGAAATGTCAAAATGAAGGTGAAATGAGGAATATCGCTGAAAAAAAAACTGAACTTCATGATAATTACACTAACTGTATTCCAGTAACCCATTAATAAGCCCTATCAAAAGTGTTATGAATAAAAGAAAGGTAATTTAAAGAAAGTCTTATTAAATAAAGTGTCACAACTTTTATTGTAACATGTATGAAGACCCATGAGGAAAATTTGTATATGTTGACATCATGGCTTAAAGGGTTAATACTTACACATCATCAAATTTTGCTACAAAGTACTTTAAGAGAAACCAGTAGGGAGAATTTGTGTGTTCTGTGCAGTCAAACAGGGCTCAACATTGTTGCTTGTTGCCTGGGGGCTGGCCAAATAAATGCAACATGTTCCAAGGAACAGTAAGCTGCCAACAAGCTAATTTTCCTACGTCCCAGCTCTATACTTTAATACTTTCTCTTTTTTGGTGGGTGGTGCAAAAAATGAAACCTGATACAATTCCTTTAGAAGATGCCTTTTGCCCTCTTTCATGATGGATTGACATTTATTGACTTTATGACTGAAAAGCCAATCAAAATTACACTACAATTGCGAGAAGGCCAGAAGTATGTGTGTTACGAGACATTATTCATTACATGCCACTTTTGTGTTGATGTGTTTCTTTGCTGTGTAAGCAAAGAAGCAAAGAGAAAGTATTCTTTCAAAGAGTGTTATTTCTTGAAAAACAGGATGAAGATTAGTAGTTACATGTAGTATTTTTATTGAGAATGCAGTGATGCTTTTATAGAAACTGTAGTGTTCGTGAAGTATATTCCAGTGTATCGTACACGAAGTATTTAGGCGCGCAAAGCATGTATGTAAAGTGATTATTAAAGCATGGCGGATTAGATTCGAGTCTGTATTATTTGCGTGCAATAATCTTGTTCCATCGGTTTAAATACGACGTTGGAATACGACATCTGGCGACGAGAATCAAGTTTAGGTCCCAACCGATCGAGCCATGGCATCAATAAAGATAGATGACCTCTCCAGCGTGAAACCGTTCGATCCTCATGGCGACCCTTCGAATGTTGGGCGGCGTTGGCAACGATGGATCAAAAGTTTTACACTGTACGCCGACAGCAAAGGCCTCATCATCCAAGCAGACAAAGATGATAACAAAGTCCAGAGGAGAGCTCTACTTCTTCACTCAGCTGGTGAAGACGTCCAAGAAATATTCGAAACGTTGGCCGACACGGGCGGGATAAAAGATTACGCAAAAGCTGAGAAAGCCTTAAATGACTACTTCATCCCGAAAGTAAATTCGACATACCAGAACCACGTTTTCCGCAGCATGGAGCAGCACGATGGCGAAACTGTAGCCCAATTTGTGACTAGATTAAGAAGAGTGGTTAAAGATTGTGATTATGGCGAGCAAGCTGAAAATCAGATACGAGATCAAGTTGTCCAGCGTTGCAAATCACATGACTTACGGAGGAAATTGCTAGAAAAGGGAGAGAAGCTAACCCTGGAGCTCCTACTTTCGACGGCCGCAAACCATGAGCGTGTCCAATCGCAGTTGCAGAGTATGGAGAGTGGAAAGAATGATGTGAACACGGTGCGTGAGAAGCAGCCAGACAAAACAAAGGAGTCAACCAGTGGAACTACGAAGCATGCATGCTACAGATGTGGGAATGTGGGTCATTTTGGACGAGACCCTGAATGCCCTGCCAAAGGAAAAACCTGCCATAAGTGTGGAGGAGCTGACCATTTTGGTGCCCAGTGTCAGACAGTAGTATGGCGGGACGATCTGGGTCATTGAATCAAAAAGACCCACCCCCCTAACTTTTTGAACCAATGAGAGCCTCGTGCCATTCCTTTTTATCATGTGATCCCGGTCAAAGGAATGGACCAATGAGAGTAGAGGTCAAAGGTCATCCAAGATGGCGGCTGATGGTGGGGGCATGTTTTGGGGTGGTCAACCGCTGACCAGGAGGGAAAAAAGGATCGCGGGCTCAAGATGGCAGCTGATGGTGGGAGTGTGTTTTTTGGGGGAAGACCGCTGACCAGGAGGGAAAAAGATCGCGGGCGCAGAGAGACAAAGACGACCAGGAGGATGTTGGAAATGTGGCTTTTAATGATTCTGAAGACAACACGAAGGCAGATATCAAAACCAAAAACATTGGCTGAAAAACTCTTGGAGGAGTTAGATGAACAAGGATTACATAGCGGCATCTTGACATAAAGTATGAGGAAAAGAAGTGAAACAACATTCTTTTCAAGGTGAATGGTATGTTGTTCTTTAAGAACACCCAGTCGCTCTCCACACATCGTACACGCTGGGAATCGTTTGAAGACAACAGAAGGGGAATTGGATGAGATAACAACCAGTATCAATGGCAGTCCCTTTGGCAGTCCCTGGTATGTTGATGCAGCTTCTTGACCGAACTGACTCTGACTTTAATGGAAATGGATGCTACAATCAGTTTGTCGTGGTGAATGCAGAAATGGAATGACACCCAAGAAGTAGCCAAGTTCCCCATCAAATGAAACCAGTAAAGAGTAAGTCCCTCGAATCATTATCCACGATCCACGGTGAAAATTCATTGGTGTGTTCGGTAAGACGGAAGTCACCGATTGCTGCAGTTACGCAAGACTTTATTCCAAGAGAAGAAATCAGGAGAGGAGGGAGCACCTGGTGTACTATCTAATTTTTCTGCCAACTTTGGAAGAAGCACATGCAATAGTGCTTTATCGCTTTCGAAACAGGCAAGATCATCGATAACGCACCAAGGTGGTGCTCCGACAACGAGCTGGCGTCCTTTATGGAAAGCTTGGTATGTTGAACAGTTGAAGGGCCATCATGCGAGGAAGAAAAACTATTTGAATTGACTGGTAAAGGCTTCTTCTTCTTTTTTGTCGTGGTCCAGAATGGTTTTGACATGTTGTGTAATGTCGTCCAAGTTATGCTGGAGTACACTCTCACGTAGTTTGTTGACTTTGTTGCGTCGTTCGAGTCTCTTTTGTAAAATTTCCTCAAAGTACTCGTTTCTTGTACCAACGTTGTAAGTGCGTCCTGCTAGTTCCAAAGGAAAAACAATGGTGTTGTTTCTGTCAATGACGGCTAGATTGTCTAAATCTTTTTGGATTTGAGTTTTGAGTTCGTTATGTTGTTTTTGTTTCATGATGGCGGTGGCTTCATCTTGAATCAATTCTTTGTAGTGCTCGGCCACGTCCTCGAGATCATAACCCGCATGTAGACCTCGACGAACCAGTTCGAGTATGTAGTCATGAGTGTTGTTGAAGGTTTTGGGATCCAAATTTTGGCAATAGTCCATGTTGTTTGCGTTGTAGATGACTGGAATGAAGTCGAGCTTTAGTAGTATACCCCGTCTGTTGAGATCTGAACTCGGCTTGTGATTGGTGGAGAGCCAAATCCAAGATGGCGGCTAGAGGTTTTTTGTATGGAAAAGACCCACCCCTAAACAATCAGAAGTGATGATCAGAAGTGATGACGTCATCAGAATGGAATGTTGTTGGAAATGAAGAGTTCACGTGTTTTTGTTTGGAAAACCGCTGACCGGTCTAGGAAAAGGAGATCGCGGGCTCAGATCAGCAAAGAGAGGACATTTCGTGACGCTTACATGACGTAGGGGAATCACCCTCTGGCTAGGGTGGGAAACCGCTGACCAGTTGGTTAAAAAAAGGGGATCGCGGGCTCAAAGGGTTGGGGTTCATACAGAGGTTTGATACTGATCGGATTTTTGTCGATACCGAGGTTCGATACCCCTCTCTTTTTTCCGATCCCGATTCGATGAGATGGTGGTGTTGGTGGGCAGCAGCAGCGGCGGCGGCGGCGGCGGCGGCGGCGGGCGCGCGCGGGGAATCGGCGGCCGCGGCGCGCGCTTGGCGCACGCTGTGGGGGAAACCAAGATCTTTTTAATGTGAGTTCGAATCCCGGTCGGGGGTGGAAAAAAAAATTTTTTTTTTTGGAAAAAAGCATGGAAATTTTTTTTTTTTCGGGTCGAAGCGAGTAGGAGACAATGGATGGAAGAGTGTTTCTTGGGGATTTGGGTGGGAGGGTTTTTTTTGGGTTAGAAGCGATCGATCGATCGATCGAGTTCGGCTCGGTTTGAAAAACAAAAATCCCTTTTTTAAAAAACAAAACAAAAGAGAGTTGATTGGTTTTATTTGGATGACACAGGTTTTTTTTATTCATGTCAAGGTAGCCTGTGGACTCTGTCATGATCCTTCTTTTCTTCCCCTGGAGTTCTGTGTTGTTGTGAAGGAAACAAAAGGATCACCAAGCTGTCAACAGATTGCTTGCTCGCTTGCTTCACGTTCATTGAAATTGACTGGTGAAGGCTTCTTCTTCTTGTTTGTCATGGGCCAGAATAGTTTTGACGGTTTCGGTAATATCGTCCCACCAGTTCTAGTGCTGATAAAGATGGTTTCAAGCTTGAGACTGGATCCATTGGTAAAACAAATAGGTTTCTTGTTTGGGACAATGGTGGGTGGGTTTCGCGTGACGACCGCAGGTTAATCCTACATCAAACCCCATGGCGATGAGTTTCTCGACTTTAGGACATCCAAAGTCTTCCAAGTTAATGCAAGGAATCTGTAGCTCGTTTAGTAGATTCTTTTCCAAATATCCTCCCTTGTAAGCTACCATGTATTGGTGTTGCGTTCTGCAACGATGATAGGCTGACTCGATCATGGTTTTGACCAGATGTTGAGGTAAGGCTTTTTCTTGCTTGCTCGATTCAAAGCGTAAGCCGTGAATATGATGGTAGATATAGTTGACCGTTTTACGATCTCGCTTTTCCAACGAGAGGTAAGGCAACTTGTTTTCCAAGAACCAGCTGAAACTCCCGTGCTGTAAACTGTAAACACCCATTTCCCTTACAATAAACGGTTGATGGTTCACTTGATACCCATCCAAATCGACAATCATACAGATTTGTTCCATGTTGTCTTCTGTCTAAAACAGAATTGATTTGGTTTAACTGTCACCCTAAATAGGTACAGACTTGCCCCATGACGTCATAACCGTCTTTGTCGGTAGATTGCTTGTCGGAACATGTCGAAACATACCCGTTGACGTCACAATCCACACCCACCTTGTTTTGTATATAGAAATTTTATTGCGCGCCTTTTCTAAAGGGAACGATCAAAGATGGCCGGTTGTTTTCTCTATCTCTCGTCAAGTTTTAAGGATTGGTTTCTTTACAAGACACACTTGTACCTGTGTAAGCAGTTGTATGAACCTACTGACTTACCGGAACCGACAGACGATCCTTTACAGGCGATTGAACTCTGTCAAAGGAATATCGGGCGTTGGATCGTGTTTATGATCTGGTTGGAAACCTGTCCGAGCGCGTTTCCTTGTTTTTAAGGAGCCTTGGGAGGTCAAGGTCCTTACATAGGTATAAAAAAGGCAACCATGGGCTATTTTGTTGTCACCATGAGTTTCTACATCACCCTCCTCAGTGATCAAGCGCAAGGCACGGGGCAAAAATTTACTGCCAGACTTCCTCATTCACATTATCTGGTAGAAGATGATTGGGAAGCGGCCTTGGTGCATATCTCACACCCTGGTTTTAATCAACAATTGGGAGATCAAACCAAGCAGAATTGGACGCAAGAAGATAGTCAAAAACACTGGATGAAAACAGATATCAGATACATACCAAAACGTGGCGATGGAACGGCTCCCATTCAAGTCACCAAACAAATCCATTTACCGCCAGGGTATTACCACAATTTGAAAGAAGCCTGGATCGCCATCGGTTACGAAATGGAAAAACAACACATGGACGTCATGATGGATATAGCCAAAATGGACGTGGACGATCTAGCCAAACGACGAGAACTAGCCACTCTCAACCTGGCTCAACCCTACGTGAAAATCACCAATGCCGGCATTGCCTCCGAATTAGATTCCTTGTATGTACTCATTCCAGCCAACATGCAATTTGAAATGGAATGGAAATTAGCTGGCTTGATGGGATTGGTGAAAGATGGAACGGCAAGTGAGCTTGTGGTCCAAGAAAAAAATTATTTGGTGAAACATATCGTGGATTACAACGATCGTCATAAATGGGAAGCAACGATCGGTCCTGTAGCCAAATATCCACCTCGTGGCATTGTCTCCGTCAGCTTTACCCACCCCGATTTCGATTATTCCTTCTTCTTGGGGCCGAATCTGAGTCGACAACCTTTTCCCAGTACGCCCACGGTCAAACCACAAGAAGGACAACAACAACAACTCATGATTTACACCGATCTCGTCGCACAGAGCATTGTGGGAAATCAACAAAAAGGGTTTTTACGTACCATGGATGCCGGCAATACCGATCATCAGTTTGATACCACGCAACGGATGTATTTTCCTCTTGGTAAAACGATCTTTGACAGCATTGCCATTGACATTCAAACAGCCAATGGACAGCCTGCTCCTTTCAAACAAGGCAACACCATCCTCACTCTTCAACTCTCCAGAAAAAGTCAACGGACATAAAAACAGGACGTGGTTGTTTTTTATAGAGAACAAAGGTCCCGGGGGAGGAGGGAATGGACCAATCACCTATCAGGGACATGGGGTCCCCCAGGAGGGGGACCCCCTCCCCCTCTCTGAGGTCCCATCAGGCCTAGCGGGGAACGACGCGAAACCATAAAAACAGAGGGTGCGCCTGGCTGGAGCATCTTATCATGACCACGAGAAATTATTGGAAGAGTTTGAAACATTCGAAGACGATTTAGAGGTGAAGGCAGAACGTGTCCAAAACAAGAGTCTTGCTGAACAATTAGAGAAGAGAGAGCAGCGGGGAGGTGTGTGACTTTTTAAAGCACATGAATGACAAATGGGAACAATTGAGATGTGGACGATCCGTTTGATTTGGATGATTCTGTTTCTTGAACAAAAAAAAAAGACAGGTGCAGACATTTTCATTTTGTTTTATTTTCTCCCAAAAGAACACAACATGGGCTGTAACACGAGGTGATTAAAACAATTACAATTTTAAACGTTTCTTGGCTTGCATGATTTTTTTGACCACGCGTTCCGTCTTGGTTTTCTTGCCGGGTAACCGATCAATGGCTTGGATCATCTTGGTATCGGCTTTCCATTTGTCTTGCAAATTCTTGGCACGGCTGTAATCAATGTCGTGTTGTTTCGCAATCTGGTCCAAGCGATTGATCCCGGGATCTCCACGTTTCAGACGTTTGGCTAAATGCGTCCCAGGGCCCATGTACTGATAGCCAGGCCAATGAAATTCTTTGCCGGTTTTAGCAATCCATTTTTGGACATCCACCGCTCCACCGGATTGGCGGCGTTTCCGTTTGACGCCCCGTCTCCTCCTCTGGGTGGGCATCTTTTTACTCACTGTCGTAATCCAATCGACGTCGTAACTTTTTGCCTCGGTGCCAATCTTCCCACCCTGGTAAGGGTTTTAATGCTTGCACTTCACGGGAGATGCCTTTGCCTTTGCCTTTACGACTCTCGGCTAACTTTTTTTCCAAGGTCTTGCGTTGTTCTCGAATGGCTTCTAAACGCGATTGTAGATCCCCTCGACTGGTGGATGGGCTCCCTTTCTTGGGAATCTTACTGGTGGTGGCAGCTGCTCCTTTGCCTTTCTTGGTGGCAGGGGTAATGGGTGGTTTGGGGGTGGACGGGCTCCCTTTTATCATGCGCTTCAACCATTGTTCCACGGGTCCCGTCACCAAATCCCCGGCTTCTTCTTCTTCCTCGCCTGGCGGTGCACCCGGGGCACCAACCCCCACCCCGCCAGGAAATTGACGGATGCGTTTGGTTAACTTGGTTAATTCTTGACTCATCGGTTTGATTTGAGCATTGACCACGGCGGGGGGTAATTCGGGATTGGCTAACAAGACATGTTTTTTGGCGGCTAACGTGGCGGCTTTGTTCAACAAGGCATTTTCGGTGAGTTCTCCTTTGTAATATTGAATGAGTTGTTCCAAGTCCTTGTGGGGAATCATGTACACCTCGTCCATCGTTGACTACAGTCAGAGCAAAGTTCCCCGTCTTCCACTGCACGACAGCTCTCACAAAGAGCAGAGTTCAAGATATGCATGTACTCTTGATGCAACAGGTGATATTTATGCTTCCAATAATAACAGTCGTCTTTCCACTTGTTGGTGGCCCGATTGGCCTCTTGTAACAGGGTGATCCATGTGGCCAGGGTTAACGGGTCGGTCGAGCACATTGACATAACACGTGATGTAGTCCTTGAAATAACCCGCGTCCTTTTTGTCGGACCAACCACTGACGACGTTTTTTGACGGAATGTTGACGACGTCCCAAATCCCGTAGCACCTTTTTATAGGGTTGAAGTTTGGCCAGGATGGGTGGGGTGACGGGAATCTTGTTTTTTAAGAAGTTAAGAACCAGTTCACTCACAGCATTGATTTGATCGGCATTGGCATGTTGTAACAACTCTTGTCGTTTGGAGTCATTGGCTTCTTGTAACATGGACCGTAAAAACGGCAATTGACGTCGAAGACGTTGCATCTTTTACCGATGGCGACGACGATAGCGTTGGTTGGCTTTTTGAATGGTGCGTTTTATACGTTTATCCGTTTCCAAGGCCACGGCTTTCCCCAATCCCGCCATGGCGGGGACCAATAGATTTAAAAAACCGCCTCGTTGACGACGACGTCGTCGTCGTCTCCTCAAGGATACCATGAGTGCAACAACACACGTTGAAGGGCTTTGTTTTGTTTGATGGCATCTCGCGTCTCTTTATAGCCTTGACGGGTATTGCGTTTGAAATCTTGCCACCAGCCACGGCCTTGTTGTCTGATTAAACCCCCTCCTCTTTGACGTCGTTTCCTTTTTCTGCGTCGTCGTCGTCGTCGTTGGACGGCCATGGTTCTAAGAGCGTGGGACTGGGAGGGAGCGGCTTTTTATCTATCCAATAGTCTTTGGGTCTCAAGGGACGAGGACATCCGTCCACATAGCATAGGGCTTCCACGGGTTGGTACATAAAATGACGGCGGTAATCTTGTAGACACCGTTTGGGTAACGGAGGGGTGAAATCCACAATGGTATCATCCAACGTTTGCATCTTGATCAAAAACCTTTCCAGGTCCTCGAAAGGAACACCACGCACATAGGTTTTCAATTCGGTCAAGGCTTTGGCATACGTGGTAAACGCAAACCGACTCATGGTCACTTTAAACCGGTATTGTTTAAAATCGTTCCATCCTTTGACCACCGTACCCACGGCCGCCAAACACGCCACCAAAGTACTGTTTTCCAAGAGGGGTCCGGCAATCATGCCCGCTGCCATCAGGAGTAATGCCAAGCCATTGAACAAGGCGTTGACAAACTTGAAATGATTCAGCATTTTCCGATAACACCACCACTGTTTGTGGTAAAAGGCATACAAGGAATCCATGCGTTGCAAAAGTTCCGGTTTAAACTTTAAACCATTGAGTTTGGACAACGGTCCATTCAGCAAGGATACCACGGTTTTTCTTTTACTTGACATCCTGATCACTGCGACGTTTTTTGATACGTGCGCGTCCATCCCTCGTCTTTTAAGACGTGGCTCAACAAGCGTTGTTGATCGGACGAGGCCGGGTGCAAATCCAACACCAAATACCCATAAGGCCGTGCAGTGGCGTGATGAAACGTCTCTAACGTGTCTTTCCACGTGGTCGGAAACGATTGCAGCATGACGTTGCGTACCCCTAATTGATCCCGAGGGTTTTTAAACGCCACAATATAATGAGCATTCCTCGAGATGGTTTTGGCATATTTTCCAGCCGGAAACATGTCTTGACAAAGGTACAAGACTGTCACGTTGCGATGATGAGAATCTTTGGTAAATAAATCCAACACGCGTTTATCGTTGCTCCCTTCATCCATCAGATCGTCCAACACGAGTAATCCCCCGCCCGAGGGTTGATACCATCGCGTTAAATCTTGACTGGAAGGAATGCCTTGATGAAGATGAATGCCTTGTCGTTGAAAATCCCGGTATTTGTCTTGCCAAATGCCATAACAATAATGCACACTGGAAGGCGCTTGAGGGAATAAGTGGGTTCGTTCTTTTAAACACTTTTCCGTAAACACGGTTTTCCCACATCCCGAAGGACCCACCACCAAGATAGAGGAGGGGGTATGAAAACGAAACGGTTTCGCCGTTTGCATGATGATGATGATACTACCCAGGGGAAAAAAAAAGGCACCTTTTTATTGGAGTCGGTGGGACTCGAACCCACGCACAATCCCCCACACCTGTTTTTTAGGGGATCCAAAGGCTCTACCAACTGAGCTACGACTCCGACACCGTTTTTCCAACGAACTTTTTTATTTAACCATTACATTGATGATACGGATGACAACAAAGTTGATACCATCTGGCTTCTTGACCTACAATGAGTTGCTGAAGGCGTTGACCGGCTTGATGGTCATTGCTTACATAATTATGATCGGAAAACTCATTTAAAAATTCTTGCAAGGTCCCGCCACGGGCTTTGGCTTTCAAGTACAACAACGCATAATCGCCACAGGACTTGCTTGAGATGGCTTGGAGGGACTTGCCATTGGTCACCACATATTTCCAATGTTGAACAATCCACGCTCGTAACGGGGCAGCTTGCACGTACGTGTCCAATGGCAAGGCATAACTGTCGAGGACTTCACACACGTTTCCCTCGGTCCACACCGCCAACCAATGTTGTCCGGGTTGATCGTGCGGGTCGGTGTTGACAATGTACCCTTGGCGTTGGGTTTTGACAGGACGCTTGGGTAATCGATCACAGGCCACTGTCCCGTAAAACATCGGTTTCAATTGGGGGTCGTCACGGGCTAAATAATCCAACTGCACATTATTCAAGGCCACGTGTTCCATCTTTTCTTTCTTTAGTGCTGGTAAATGTTGTACAACACGGCTCCGTTGCGGTCAATCTCCAGCAAGTTCTCAAATTCCCCATACACGAGCACAGTTATATTGGTAGTGGGCGCGGCTCCAAATTCCAAACTGAGTTGTAAATCGCCTGTTTGCTTGGGGTTGAGGGTTTGACTGTCAGCACATCCATTGGCCACATTGTCATACATGTACAAGGTACAATTTTTAGCTTGGCCCCAATCTTCTAGTTCCACCATATTGCCTTTCTTTTTACACCAGGCGCCACTGGCTTGCAGAAAACGGAAGTAGCCTAGATTATCTCGGGTGCCATTGTCATGCACCAACTGCAGGGTTTCATAAGGGTATTCTTCTCCTTTGACAATCTGTTTAATGGAGGTCAGCCCAAATTTCTGGAAGCAGAAGGGATCTCGGGTCACATCGCCATTGAAGGCGCGGCTGTCCACTAACCCCACAATCAATCGGTCAGGCACTCTGTTTTGAAACAGGTTCGGGATATCAAAGCGGACCAGGTTGCCTTGCATGCTAAAGGTCCGGATTTCACTTCGGACGGTGGGGTAGGCAGCCACTTCGCCTTCATTGTGTCTTTTTTCAGACAAACTCTGGTAGATGGCGTCATTCAAACGCAGTTGACAGAGATGAAACCGTAGTTTGACATCGCCTTCCATCAATCGGCCGGCTAGAGCCACGCCATTCAAAAACAGGTTCGGACCATTGAAATGAAATTTCATCTTGATTTCGATGCCAGGCACCAACAGTTTGCCGGTGTGAAACACTTCCAAGTGCGGGGTAAACACCAGACTGTGGGTGACACCTCCAGCATACTTGGCGGTTTCGGCTACCATGGCGGCCAAGGCTCCTTTGTGATTGGCACTGAGATTCCTGTAGTCTGCATGCGGTCCAGCACTGTTGGTATTGTTGTCGGTCCATTGGGGTGGGGAATCCACTTGATTGTACCAGCCTTGGGGTCCCAACACGGTCTTGCCATCTTCTCGGTCATAATTCAGCAAGGTTTCCAGGTAAGCTTTGTAATGATAGGTGTCGGATTGAGGACTGATCAACGTGCCATTCAACTGCAAGTCAATTTGTTTGATGATAGAATGGGCCAGATTGTTGACGGGCCACAATTTTTCATTGGCCACCAAGTTCCCGTTGTCATCCTTTTTCAATCTCAATTCCATGGTAAAGTAACTGCGTCCCAAATCCACAAAATCGTCCAAGCCTGGCACAATGAATTCCATGGGATTGATGCCCGTGGTGGTGGGTTGAATGGTGACCATGCGATAGGCATTGATGCTAATGTCGGTCGGCGGCACATTGAAAATCCGTAACGCCGGGTTGATTGTCCCTTCGGAACGTGGATGAGCCGGTGGGGTTTGCGTACTCACGTCAGGCATGTTTAACGTCGTCGTCGTCGTCGAGTGGTGGCACCCCGTCGTCGTGAGGGGTTTTTATAGCGTCGTGCTAAGCGTTGTCTCAAATCAAACCCGGGCACTCTCATCACCTCGGGACTCAACCAGCCTCCCCGTTGTCGTCGCATGAGTTTCCAAAAAGGATACAGTCCTCCCCATTGAGACAAACCCCGATCACTACGGATCCGTCGAGGTCGCGAAGGCACGGGCTCCATGTTCACACTCCAAAAATATCCCGCGCTCGTTTCACTTGTTTGGGAAACAAAGCACTGGCCACCCGCACGGCTTCTTTCACGTTCTTCTGATTCAACGCTTTCTTGGCTTGTTTGGTGATTTCCTTTTTAAGGACGTCTTCGGCTTTGCGTTTGATCCCGCGTGTCAAACCCGTTTCCAAGCCTCTCTTGATATTACTAGGCAATTTTAAAGGATTTCGCGTGCTTTTAAGGCCTTGGAACCCCCCACGCAAGAGATCCGTCATCAACCCTTTGCCTTGTTGATCATACCACTCGTCGGTCCGAAATCGTGTCAAACTTCCCCCACGCATCGTGCTCTTCACGCTTTACCAAGGATCACGTTTGGTTGGTGTCACAGGACTCGTCTCTTTTTATACCGTCATCGTCGTTTTTTCCGAAAAGCGGCTTCCAACCCTTTTTTAGCCCCGTAACTCGCCGCACCCCCCGCGGCACCCAACGCCACGGCTTTTCCTCCAGCGATCAAGGCAGGAATGAGAGCGGCCAGTGGGAATAAACCCCCTCGTTGCCTTCTTCTTCGTCTCGTTCGACGCACTCTTGTCTTTGGCATGTTTGTTTGTTTGTTTTTCACAACCCTTGTTTTCTTTTTATACTCACATGAGGTTGCACGTAAACGATTCCCCCGCATAGCGTTTTCGTTTCCCACTTTTGATCTCTGCCATGCGTTTCAAATGCGCTTTTCTGGCATTCTTTTTAGCCAACTTTTCTATCCCTTTGGTGATGGACCATGCAGTTTTAGGAATCCCGGCAATCACTGCGTTGATCCCTTCCCCCGCTTGGGGACGCTGTCGTCGTCGTCGTCGTCGTCGTCTCGGAGGCATGATTGACTTGGGGTCCCTTCTCGTCTCTCTTTTTTATGCCTTTTTGAAGTGCAACGTGACAATGGTATGGCCGTCACCAAACTTGACCAAGTCTCCTCCTCTACCAATCGTTTCAGCCACTTGAACATGAATCATTTCCACCACCTCGTTACGAAGAGCCATGTATTGAATGTGCAACGGTTCAAAGTAGATGGTGCCACGTGCTTGTCGCTTGTACTGGATTTCACGCAACAAATCGGTCACGCGATTGCCCACCACAGTGCTGCCTGCCACGTCGGAGTACACGTGCAATGATCGTGTAGGTTCCCCCACCACCGCTCGAAACGCCACATTCAAGTTCGTGAAACGCCAATTACAACTCATACTCAATTGTAAATAATCCGGTAAAAAAGAACGCACCGTCCAAAAGACCGGCTTGCTCTGATCGTCGTTCACATCGTTCCAAGCGTTGTCAACGGCTGGTTTTGTCATGTTGGGGATTTGATCTCCGATGAATTCTTGTTGTAAGTTTGGTCCCAACATCAATACAGTGTCAATTTTACGTAACCATCCCATCTTGAGAGCCAACTTGGTGTAGATGGTCAGGGCTGGCGTGTCGGTGCCACAATGGCAGATATTGGTGTTGTCAATGAGCAGATCTTCGCCTTCCCACTTGAACTTGATGTAGGTGTGTTTGCCTTGATCGTTGGTAAACCGACCCCCTTGAATCGCCAATTCCTTACGTTGTTGTTCCAAGTGGGCAATGATGGCTTTCATGAAACTCACGCCATCTACTACCCAATCCAAATCTTGAATGTCATTGATGATGGTTCGCGCAGTGTCTACTCGCGAGGTCATTTCCCCGTCTTTTCCACCCGGTTTGGGATAGGTTTGGTCCCAGGACGTCCCCATGACGTACCCATTTTTCTTGACCAACTCATACAAATTGACGCGAGCATCAGGTAAGGAAATGGCACTCAACCCCACTTGCCATCCCCCTCCGGATAACTGCAACGGTTTCGGTAAACGAATCTTGAAGGAATTGGCTTGGTTGTTGGGAAATTCACGTCGGTTGGCATGACTGGGTAACGTCACGTAGAACGACATGTTGTCTTCTTCTTCTTCTTTACACGACCACTTCCCTTTTAAAGTGGAGGGTCAGGAGGGTATGCCCTTCACCAAACTTGACCAGATCCCCATTGGTTTCGGCCATCTGGGTTTCCACGATTTCTACCACTTCGTTGCGTACTGGGACATATTGAATATGTCGAGGTTCAAAGTGGGTGGTGTTTTGAGGCTGGTACTTGATTTCTCGTAAGAGATCCGTGATGCGACCCCCTACCATGCTGCTGGTCCCTACATCACAATACACGTGCAAAGGACGCGTGGAGGGAAATTCCAACGAAGGACGAAAGGTCTTGTTCAAATTCACAAACCGCCAAGGGCACGATAGACTCAATTTCAGATAATCCCCCTCCACTTTCCAAAAGAGGGGCTTGTTGCTGGTATCGCGGACATCCGTCGGGGTGGGAATGGTGGAAATGCCTTGAAATTCTTGCAAGAGATTCGGACCCAATCGATACTGGCCGGGGGACACTTGTTCAATCCATCCCATTCTCAGGGCCAAGGTTCTGCCCCATGACACGTGCGCTACTTGTCGTTTGTAATCCACATTGGTGGTATTCAACAACAAATCCCCTTCGGAGGTCCATTCAAAGGTCGGAACCAATTTGACGCCATTGTCCTCCGCCCATTTGTTTTTGGGGGCGGTTTGTTTCGCACGGCTTTGCTCGTAACGGTACACCAGTTGATGAAAAAAGTGCGATCCCGTCGACGAGGCCATCTCCTTTCTCATATCTCGACCGTAGACAGTGAATTCGCGACGTTCATGGTACCAGCGATCGTTCCCTTGATCGTCTTGGGTATACACCCGTTCGTGCCATCGTACATACAACAGAGGATGGGAATCACCCACGCCTCCTTCTTCCGTTATCACTGGAATGATGGGTAAGGATAAACTCACCATACCCACCATCCATCCTCGTCCCACAAATCGGATAGGTTTAGGCAATCGGTTTCTGAAATGATGACTCTTGTTCCCAGGAAACTCTTTGGTACTCGCATGACTCATCAACGTCACGTAAAACGAAGAATTGGGCACCCACGTCATGCCTGTCTAGTCGCGTCGTCGTCGTCGTCTTTTGTTTTTCTGGGGTGGGCTTGTCTCTTTCTTTGTCTGGGGCGGTCGGAGGGAGGTCACGTCTCCCCTAGCAATCCAACTGTTGTACTTGTCCGGCCACCCTTTCCACTTGACCAGCAGGCGATCATTTTGACGCTTAAGTACCTTTTCGATACGAAACACATCGGACACGTGTACTTTTTGTAAATCCTCCTTGTAAAACGTGCCATCGACGGGCGTGTCATCCCATTCGCGAATCTTGTAGGTGGGCACAGGACCCGGCACCACACGATGCACGACAAACACTTCTTCGGTCCAACCGGGTAAATACCCTTTTTCAAACGTACGATGAATCTTGTTGAGACGCACACGATCCCCTACTTTGAATTTGGGTTGGGAGTGTTTTCTTTTCAAACGTTTCTCGTACAGGCGTTTCCACACGGCTTCATCGTTTTCCCACGTCACGTCTTGAGGGGCCATACCAATACTTCGATGACGTGTGGCATTGTAGCCTTGGACCAACTCGGGTAACACATTGTCAAATTTCAACGTGTTGGCAGCAGTGAAATAGCGGTACAAACGTTCTTTCAAGGTGCGGTTAAATCGTTCCACCACACTCGCTTTGGCATCCCCTTGGGTAGAAAAATGCTGGATTCCTTGCTCCTCAAGCCAACGTTGAAACGTGCGATTGTAAAATTCCTTCCCTCGATCCGTTTGCAATCGATTGGGACGTCGACCTCCTTGTTTCAAAATCTTGTCAAACGCTTGGACCAAGGCCACCCCCGTTTTGCCTTTCAACGGTTGCACCCACGCGTATTTCGACAACACATCCAACACCGTCAGTAAATACCGAATGCCACGATTATACTTGGCCAAGGGTTGTACTTCCACCAAATCCGCCACCCATTGATCGTCTAAGCCTCCTACGATCACGGGCAAGGTTGGAAAACGACGACGTCGAGGTTTATGCAACGTGTAGGCCAAATCCCGTTCCAAGATCCGTTGGGCTTTTTTCAAGGGGAGGTGATGGGCCTTGGCAAACCGTTGCACGCCTCCTAAACTGCCCGGGGCTCGAGGATCGTGGTAACGGGTCAACCATGATTGCGAGACATCGAGTTTCGTTCGTTTGGTCTTTCGAGGCGCCATACTTTCTTACACTCATCCCACAAGGTGTGTATGGAAGGGATGGTGTGGGGATGCGCCTTTTGAATGATTCGATACCATCGCCATGCGTTCGGATGAGCTTTTAACCATAAGACAAACACCACCCATCGATACAGGTTGCGGTCTACATGGGTTTCTTCAAAGATCTGGAGAGGAGGCGTATCCTCGGGACATGGGGGAATGGGGATTTTGACACCGGGTTGATGATCATATAAGACTTGGCAAAGGGATTGATGGCATTGCCATTGCACCAGGGACAACAAACCCTCCCACGCATAACACAACCACACAGACTCCATGGTCACACTAATAAAAATTTTATTCTTACAACATCGGCCTTTTATAGATTTCACAAGTCAAAAAAAGTCAAAAGAGCGCGCGTATTTCATTTTACCGGCGCCCCGGTCGATCATGCTCTTTTTTTTTTCCGGACCTGCTTTTTCATTTGTTTTTATCATGTATCATAATCATTGTTCATTAAAAACAGTTCGTGTGTCTTTACTTGGTCGTGTCTTGTCTTTGTTTTTTTCGGTTCTTGGGTTTCAAGGGTTTGTCGGCCCATTGAAAGAAAGGACATCGATCCTCGGGTGTTTCTTTGCATGTGAAATAAGGACGGTTGGGGTTGGCTTGGGATCGGCTGATTCGTAAGAGCACGGGTTCTTCACAGTCACACACCAGGGTTCTTTTGAGATAATCAGGATGGAGTTTTTCATTAATGATCTTGAGATAAGTGGCGATTTGATCTTGATGACAAAAGAGGCCACATTTCTTTTCTTGGCATTTGATGTAAGTGTCTCCTGTGGTTTGGGCTTGAAAGCAAGTTAGGTCTGTTTGATGCATAGGACAGACAACGGATCGACAAGCTTGTTCCATAGGCGGTAGTTGTACTTGATAACTAGCAGCAGGCGGATTTAACAAATTGAGAATATTGTCACCATTGAATAAGTCATCCATATTGATGAGCTGTGGTGGTGGCGGCGGCGGTACTGGTGGTGGTGGTGACAATGTGGTCGTTGTAGGTGTTGACGGTACTGGTGGTGGTGAAGAAGGATCCACTTGGAGTGGTTTTTTGATTTTGATTTTTTTGTCTTTTTTGGACTTTTTCTCCGTGGGTGCAGGGGGTAAAGCAGTCACCATCTCTTCGAGTTGTTGCAAAGGTCTCTTCGTGGCCATGGTGAATTGAAGAGAGAAAGAATGAAAAAAAGAACACGCTATTTTATAGGCGATGATGACGTGATGTTGACGTGATCTTAGCTAGGATTGGTGGAGACAAAAAAATAAGGGTCAACGTTCAGGTCCATCGGGTATGTCGATGCCCGCCCATCCACGTTGACGTAAGGTTGCACGTGACCACCCAAAAATGTTATCCACGTCTTCATGTGTCAAACCCAAAAGTTCATAGGTGAACGTACTAAATTGGTGTCGAAAAGACACGATTTCTTCTAAAATTTGTTCTGTCACGATGTCGGGGCTCGTGATGTGCACGATGAATTCGATGTCGTTAGGTTGCCAACACGGGACGTCCATGTGATATTGGGTCAGTAGATTGCGCCACGATTGATACACCAAATCCAAAGACAGATGGCGTAACCCTTCTTTGATGGCCTCATTAATATGGCGCATATAAAGTAATACTTCTTCACTGTAAACGGGTTGAGTGGGTGGTTCTAGATCGTGCACGTGACGATGAATATGTTTGAGAATGGCCACGATCCAACATCGTTTCCATCGGCATTCGACCATTTCTTGATAAAAACGAGTGTTATAATCGATATTGCCGCTTGCAGTAAAAGGAGATTCCATTTTAGGGACTTGTTTTGTTTTTTGGTCTCTCCATACATTGAACAAATAAAAAGTGATGAGTGGTGCCTGTATATATAAGAAAAAGAAGCTGTCAATCAAAACAGTCTATATATCACCTTTCTATCTTTTCAACGCATCATTTTTTTGTTAGCATGGCAAGTAACACCGAGTCCGACGATGATCTTAATGACTTTATGGATTTATGGGAACAGGAAGGTGGTGCTGTACCGCAACGACGCAACCATTATCAATTTCGACGTGTTAAATTCCGAGAACGTCAAGCCAAGAGCTATGGAATCACACGTACAAGCTATCACTTACGCGTGGAAAACCCGCCAGAGAGTTTTCCAGAAGGGCATGGCAATATTGTGCGCGCGTTTGAAGAAGGATTGGCGGATCAAATCGAAGATCTCACGCGTAATATGCCGGACCATGACAGAATACAAATCTATTTATCTTCCAACCGACTTCAATCGGTCCACACCTCAGCCAATGTAACTATCGGCGATTGGCGAGACCCCTTATCCGGGGCCCGCCGCATATTGGATCAGATTAGTAAAATGTTGAACTCAAATGAGAACTTTGAAGTCGACGACAGTTTGCAGTTGGATGTGACGCACATCACCATGGTGTAACACCTGTCGAGCTCGTTTCGAGACGGAAGAGGATATAGAACTTTGTTCGAGCTGTTCACGTCGAATACAAAAAGAACCCCACGTTGAACACACCTTAATTATTTAACCATGCCGACGAGTCACTACCACATCTACAGCGGAGGAGCCATTGGCATCGACGAATATGCAGAACAATGCGCTAAAGAATATGGCATGCAGATGCATATTATCATACCACCCCAACACAGTCGAAGCAAATTTATCACACCACTCCGTCAACAAGATCTCAACGAAGCCGAGCCGCACTTAAAACGAGCCGGAGAAAGAAGTGGCAAACACTTGTTTACTCCAAATACGTTTTCACGCCATCTTCAACTACGCAATTTTCACATCGTCAAACCTGCCACCATCGTGTACGCTTTTGGTTATTTCCAACACACAAATGACACAGCAGCACGTGACATTTACCATGACACCACCTTGAAAAGGCAAAGCATTCAAGGAGGAACGGGATGGACGGTGCAATTGGCTGTCGATCAGCACAAACAAATTTATTTTTACAACATACCAGAAAAACGATGGTACGAAAACCATCAAGATCATTATTATTGGGACGAAAATCAATGGACATCTTACAGTGGATTTATTCCAATGCAAGGATCACCCACGCTTCATAAACACAGCGCCGTAGTAGGAACAAGACACCCCCCACCAGACACTTTGGCCGAAGTAAAAAGGCTCTTTCAAACCACCAGTTCTTTAGAAAACATTGTTGATAAAAACAGTGATCTTTACAGTCACATTCAAGAACATGGCGACTGAAGACCACAACACCACTTTCGAACAAATGATGGATGACATCACTCAAAACGAAGATCTGTCATTCGAACAAAAAATGAAACGCATTGGTCACTGCTTTAAAAAAGAAATGGAACGCATCAGTCGCGACTTTCAAACCCGCCTTCATCAAGACATGGAACACGAACTACAATATCTCCGCACTCAACTCAAAGACATATGGAAACCTCACCTCACATGGAAACCCCAGTTACAATGGAAACGATAAAAACGGTGCATTTCCAAGAACACGTGGTCCGTTACACTTACCAATACGATCCATCCGCGCCCCTCGTACAAACGTCACCCCTCATCGATGATCGATCTCATCACGTCACACCTTTCACTATAAAAAGACAATACCTCAAAGCTAAACTTCATTCGACTCATCTACAACGCAAGCAACAACAGCAACGACGATCTTAATATGGACTACTGCAAGAATTTGGATCCCAAAACGTTCAACAACACCCAAGACTACATGCTAGAACTGGTGCGACAAGGTCTGCAAGCAGGTTATGATCTGGAAGACATTGCCGAACATTACAAAGAAAAAATCCAAGAAGAAGCAGCCGCCATTATGAAAAACACACAACACAAAGAACTCAAGGAACAAATCCAAAAAGATTTGCATAATTTGGCCGTCATTGACCGAAACAACACCATTGTTTTTCCTTTGGAACTTGTAGGGCGCACCTACGAAGCCAACGACAAAAACAAATATTTTGAGGAAATTTTACAAAAGAGATTGGAGCGGCGACACAAAGTCAACAAACTACGTGAAAGTGTCCTCCAACATAATTTGGACGATATTACCGAAACCGTCAAAACTATTCTGGCCCATGACAAACAAGAAGAAGAAGCCTTCACCAGTCAATTTCAATGAACGTGAAGCAAGCGAGCAAGCAATCTGTTGACAGCTTGGTGATCCTTTTGTTTCCTTCACAACAACACAGAACTCCAGGGGAAGAAAAGAAGGATCATGACAGAGTCCACAGGCTACCTTGACATGAATAAAAAAAACCTGTGTCATCCAAATAAAACCAATCAACTCTCTTTTGTTTTGTTTTTTAAAAAAGGGATTTTTGTTTTTCAAACCGAGCCGAACTCGATCGATCGATCGATCGCTTCTAACCCAAAAAAAACCCTCCCACCCAAATCCCCAAGAAACACTCTTCCATCCATTGTCTCCTACTCGCTTCGACCCGAAAAAAAAAAAATTTCCATGCTTTTTTCCAAAAAAAAAAATTTTTTTTTCCACCCCCGACCGGGATTCGAACTCACATTAAAAAGATCTTGGTTTCCCCCACAGCGTGCGCCAAGCGCGCGCCGCGGCCGCCGATTCCCCGCGCGCGCCCGCCGCCGCCGCCGCCGCCGCCGCCGCCGCCGCCGCTGCTGCTGCCCACCAACACCACCATCTCATCGAATCGGGATCGGAAAAAAGAGAGGGGTATCGAACCTCGGTATCGACAAAAATCCGATCAGTATCAAACCTCTGTATGAACCCCAACCCTTTGAGCCCGCGATCCCCTTTTTTTAACCAACTGGTCAGCGGTTTCCCACCCTAGCCAGAGGGTGATTCCCCTACGTCATGTAAGCGTCACGAAATGTCCTCTCTTTGCTGATCTGAGCCCGCGATCTCCTTTTCCTAGACCGGTCAGCGGTTTTCCAAACAAAAACACGTGAACTCTTCATTTCCAACAACATTCCATTCTGATGACGTCATCACTTCTGATCATCACTTCTGATTGTTTAGGGGTGGGTCTTTTCCATACAAAAAACCTCTAGCCGCCATCTTGGATTTGGCTCTCCACCAATCACAAGCCGAGTTCAGATCTCAACAGACGGGGTATACTACTAAAGCTCGACTTCATTCCAGTCATCTACAACGCAAACAACATGGACTATTGCCAAAATTTGGATCCCAAAACCTTCAACAACACTCATGACTACATACTCGAACTGGTTCGTCGAGGTCTACATGCGGGTTATGATCTCGAGGACGTGGCCGAGCACTACAAAGAATTGATTCAAGATGAAGCCACCGCCATCATGAAACAAAAACAACATAACGAACTCAAAACTCAAATCCAAAAAGATTTAGACAATCTAGCCGTCATTGACAGAAACAACACCATTGTTTTTCCTTTGGAACTAGCAGGACGCACTTACAACGTTGGTACAAGAAACGAGTACTTTGAGGAAATTTTACAAAAGAGACTCGAACGACGCAACAAAGTCAACAAACTACGTGAGAGTGTACTCCAGCATAACTTGGACGACATTACACAACATGTCAAAACCATTCTGGACCACGACAAAAAAGAAGAAGAAGCCTTTACCAGTCAATTCAAATAGTTTTTCTTCCTCGCATGATGGCCCTTCAACTGTTCAACATACCAAGCTTTCCATAAAGGACGCCAGCTCGTTGTCGGAGCACCACCTTGGTGCGTTATCGATGATCTTGCCTGTTTCGAAAGCGATAAAGCACTATTGCATGTGCTTCTTCCAAAGTTGGCAGAAAAATTAGATAGTACACCAGGTGCTCCCTCCTCTCCTGATTTCTTCTCTTGGAATAAAGTCTTGCGCAACTGCAGCAATCGGTGACTTCCGTCTTACCGAACACACCAATGAATTTTCACCGTGGATCGTGGATAATGATTCGAGGGACTTACTCTTTACTGGTTTCATTTGATGGGGAACTTGGCTACTTCTTGGGTGTCATTCCATTTCTGCATTCACCACGACAAACTGATTGTAGCATCCATTTCCATTAAAGTCAGAGTCAGTTCGGTCAAGAAGCTGCATCAACATACCAGGGACTGCCAAAGGGACTGCCATTGATACTGGTTGTTATCTCATCCAATTCCCCTTCTGTTGTCTTCAAACGATTCCCAGCGTGTACGATGTGTGGAGAGCGACTGGGTGTTCTTAAAGAACAACATACCATTCACCTTGAAAAGAATGTTGTTTCACTTCTTTTCCTCATACTTTATGTCAAGATGCCGCTATGTAATCCTTGTTCATCTAACTCCTCCAAGAGTTTTTCAGCCAATGTTTTTGGTTTTGATATCTGCCTTCGTGTTGTCTTCAGAATCATTAAAAGCCACATTTCCAACATCCTCCTGGTCGTCTTTGTCTCTCTGCGCCCGCGATCTTTTTCCCTCCTGGTCAGCGGTCTTCCCCCAAAAAACACACTCCCACCATCAGCTGCCATCTTGAGCCCGCGATCCTTTTTTCCCTCCTGGTCAGCGGTTGACCACCCCAAAACATGCCCCCACCATCAGCCGCCATCTTGGATGACCTTTGACCTCTACTCTCATTGGTCCATTCCTTTGACCGGGATCACATGATAAAAAGGAATGGCACGAGGCTCTCATTGGTTCAAAAAGTTAGGGGGGGTGGGTCTTTTTGATTCAATGACCCAGATCGTCCCGCCATACTACTTCAGACAAAGAAAGGAGCCAAACCTCCCAAACCTAGACGTGGAGGAAAGCCAACTGGAAAGAACCAGAAGAGGAAATCAGTCAGGTACGTGGAACGTGAAAGAGAGGAAGATGAGTATGCATTTGCTGTGAATTCTGTTGCACCACCTGAGGAAATAAATGTAACTGTGGGCGGAGTTGTAGTTGCTATGTTGATTGATTCGGGTGCAAGCACCAATGTCATTGACAAAAATCTGTGGTTAAAGTTGAAGCAAGAAAAGGTTAAGTGTGTGTCTAAGAAGAGTGATAAGAAGCTTTATGCATATGGCAGTGACCAGCCACTGAAAGTTCTTGGAACATTCTCAGCGTCAGTAAAAGCAGGCAAAAATGAAGTAGAAGCTGAATTTGCTGTTATTGATGGAAAAGGGGCAGCACTGCTGGGAAGGGAAACTGCCATACAGCTGGGTGTGTTGAAATTAGGCATCCCACTTTATTCAGTGACATCTAAGGAAACAATCATGTCTGATTACAAAGAAATCTTTGAAGGTGTGGGAAAGTTGAAAGATTACCAAGTTAAGTTGTATGTGGATCCAAACGTACCTCCTGTGGCGCAACCAGTCAGGCGCACTCCATTTAGTCTTCGAGACAAGGTTAAAGAGAAGGTTAAAGAACTTGTAGCTATGGACATAATTGAACCGGTAGAGGGTCCAACCCCGTGGGTTAGTCCAGTCGTAGTGGTACCAAAGCAGAATGATGAAATACGTTTGTGTGTAGACATGCGAAGGGCCAATGAAGCCATCATCAGGGAACGCTACCCCATACCTACTGTAGATGAAGTGCTCCAAAACCTTAACCAAAGCACTGTGTTCAGTAAACTTGACCTGAAGTGGGGTTATCATCAGTTGGAACTCCATCCAGATTCCAGAAGCATCACAACCTTCACTACACACTGTGGGTTATACCGGTACAAGCGCCTTATGTTTGGCATAAGTTCGGCTCCAGAAGTGTACCAGCATGTCATCCAACAAGCATTACAAGATTGCGAAGGTGTTGCCAACATTTCAGATGACATCATTGTTCATGGAAGGAACACTGAAGAACACGACAAGAGATTGCAACGAGTCTTGGAGAGGCTGAAAGAGAAGAATCTAACGTTGAATGCAGGGAAGTGCAGATTTCACATGACCCAAATGGTGTTCATGGGGCTAGTGCTAACCAATAATGGTATTGGTCCCGCCGAAGACAAAGTGAAAGCCATTGTTGATGCAAGAGAACCACAGAGTGCCTCTGAAGTCAGAAGTTTCCTGGGATTGGCAAACTACAATGCTCGATTTATCCCAGACTTTGCTACAGTTGCTGAACCGTTGCGCAGACTAACCAAGAAAGGTGTTCGTTTTGAGTTTGGAGATGAGCAGAGGAAGGCGTTCAATGAGCTGAAGATGAGACTATCAAGTGCAGAAACCCTTGGTTATTTCGACAAAGATGCTAAGACACTGATTATAGCGGACGCAAGCCCAGTAGGCCTCGGCGCAATCCTAATCCAAGAACAGCAAGGCAGGAAAAGAGTCATCAGCTATGCAAGCAAGAGTCTTAGTGATGTAGAACGGCGTTACTCCCAGACCGAAAAAGAAGCCTTGGCAGTCGTTTGGGCATGCGAACGTTTCCATGTGTACCTGTACGGCATTGAATTCGAACTGTACACAGATCACAAGCCACTGGAAACAATCTACTCTAGCAGATCGAAGCCGTGTGCACGAATTGAAAGATGGATTCTGCGATTACAGCCGTACAAGTTCAAAGTTAAATACTTACCTGGAGAGCAGAACATTGCTGATCCGTTATCGCGTTTACTTCAAGAAAACAAGCAAGTGGAATCTTCATCTGCTCACAAAGTCTCAGATGAATTTGTCAGATTCGTCGCAGTAACTGCCACTCCTCGAGCAATGACAACACGTGAAATTGAAGAAGCCTCATCAGAAGACAGAGAATTTGTCGAATTGCATCAGTGCATAAAGAATGGAAACTGGAAAGGTGATCAGCATAAGCATTACATGCCAGTATGCAGTGAGCTGTGTGTGATTGGAAAGTTGATCCTTCGAGATACCAGGATTGTCATACCAACCAAGTTGAGACCTCAAGTACTCTCCCTGGCCCATGAAGGACATCCAGGAATTGTCAGCATGAAGCAGAGATTGCGGTCAAAAGTATGGTGGCCGGGAATCGACAGAGAAGCTGAAAGATTCTGCAAGACCTGTCATGGTTGTCAGCTTGTAAGCAGTCCATCCAACCCGGAACCAATCAAGTCAACCCCATTACCAAGTGGCCCATGGCAAGATCTGGCCATCGACCTGTTAGGCCCATTACCCTCAGGAGACTCTGTTTTAGTTGTCGTCGATTACTTCAGCAGATATTATGAAGTGGAAATCATGCGCTCCACAACGTCCGAGAAGATCATAGAATGCTTGGAGAAAATCTTCACCACCCATGGATTACCTTTATCGCTTAGAAGCGACAATGGACCACAGTTTAGTTCAGACACCTTTGAGCAGTACTTAAAAGACCAAGGCATAGAGCACAGGAAGACCACTCCATTGTGGCCGCAAGCAAATGGAGAAGTAGAAAGACAAAACAAGTCCCTGTTAAAGAGAATGAGAATAGCTCAAGCCGAAGGAAAAGAATGGAAGAAGGAGTTGCGCAAGTACTTGGTGGCATATAGATCAACCCCTCATACCACCACAGGCGTGAGTCCAGCAGAACTTCTGTTTGGCAGGAAGATGCGTACTAAGTTACCAGAACTAAGAGAGGAGAGCATAGCGAGTGAGATGCGAGACAGAGATGGTGAAATGAAAGCAAAGGCAAAACAGTATGCAGACAAGAGGAGGAATGCCCAGGAATCAGACCTAACTCCTGGTGACAAAGTTTTGGTAAGACAAGAGCGGAGAAACAAGTTATCGACACCGTTTGCTCTTGAGCCTTACGATGTTATCTCTAAAAATGGGAACAGTGTTGTTATTGAATCATCAGAAGGTGTTCAAAGTATGCGGAACACAACCCATGTAAAGAAGTATGAGGAGCCGTCACCGAGCCCGGATGAAACAACTCTGGTGCCAGATGATACAACCCCCGCGGAACTGGAGGCAGAACAAGAAAAGGCCAGCAGCCCAATTGTTTCCAGACCAAGTAGAGTCAGGAAGCTACCAGAGAGATTCAAGGACTTTGATTTGACTTAGTGTCATTTTCAAGGACTCTGCCGTGACCTGAGTGTCATTGTTTAAGACTGTGTTATGACCATTATTGACTATGTTATGACCATTATTGAATGCTGCAGTCTAAAGAGAGAGAACTTTGATTCTTGGTTAGCCATAGTTTAAGTTTAAGTTTTATTGGACTGTTAAGTCTGATTGTAATAGTGTTGACATTTTCTAAGTTCGAAGCATTGATAATTTGCAGCTTATTTACTAAGTTCGTTTACCGGAAAAAGGAAGGGATGTAGTGTTCGTGAAGTATATTCCAGTGTATCGTACACGAAGTATTTAGGCGCGCAAAGCATGTATGTAAA
This sequence comes from Siderastrea radians, assembly GCA_964017195.1. NCBI lineage: Eukaryota > Metazoa > Cnidaria > Anthozoa > Scleractinia > Rhizangiidae > Siderastrea > Siderastrea radians. The sequence continues at coordinate 73,551,968 of OZ024888.1, read as the reverse complement.
GTGATTATTAAAGCATGGCGGATTAGATTCGAGTCTGTATTATTTGCGTGCAATAATCTTGTTCCATCGGTTTAAATACGACGTTGGAATACGACAGAAACTGCATAGTGTAAATGATGAAATATATTTTTTGTTTTAAAAAGATGATTCTCCGGGCAGTAGTGCTGCAGAAGAAGGCAGTGGACCAAAGGACTTCTCACCAGGCAAGAATGTAGCAGTGGAAGGGAAAAAAGGGACAGGCGTTTCATCTACATCACAAGCCATAGCAACTTGTATAGCATTTTCTTTTGTTTATCATAGTCGCCAGCCTAATTTAACTTTAATACCTACAATATTAACAAGCAATGAGGGTTTTGTGGTGTTCCTTTACGATTCCGAGAAGGATGTTTTCCTAAGGTGTGGTTTGCCTTGGGAGCAAAAGTACTTGTTAGTTTTGTGGGCTGTATTAAACCACAAGTTATTTCTCAACTCGGCAAAGGTGAATGTAAACTTGAGATTTGGATATCATAAGAATAACAGGAAGGTATACTTTAAAGAACGTAGCGCCCCAAGATATGAGGTATATGGTTGAACATCTCCAACGCCCTGTGTCGTCATTTCAACAGCTTTTCATGCTGACACTGTAGATTTAAGAAGTGGTGAATGGAAACTGTTTTAAATTGCAAATTCGTCTATTGACCCAGCTTGAACGGAAATATTCTGTTGCTTTTCAGTAGCAGTCACAAATTTTGAAGTTTCAAGCTTGTCAATGGTACCAGTGTCTGAGGCACGGCCTGGGGTTACTAAACACCAAGTGGGGCATATTGCTCCTTGTAAATAGCTGGTTTCATAAACAAAATGTTCTAAAGTAAAACAATTTCCAAAACCTTTCTTTGAAAGTCAAGAAAGCGGTATTAGTTAATATCATCTTAATCAGGAAAGCCCTTATTTGAAAGGTTTTTCCTGATAATATAGTTAAGGATTATTTTCTGTTCCTTTTTTCTAAAAGAATTTTTGAGTTATTTTTTTTCTCAAAAAAATCTCTCTTAGTCGTCGTGAGGGACGTTGTGGTCATTCAGTCAGTGAGTGAGTCAGTCAGTCAGTGATTCATGTATGTATCTCACACCAATCAGATTGGGGCTACTATCAAGACTTTTAACAAGTTTCATTAAAAAATGTTCAAAACAATTTCCAAACCTTTTCGGTGAAAGTCAAGAAAGTATTACTCAATATCATCTTAATCAGGAAAAACCTTATTTGCAAGGTTTAGGATATACCTATTGAGGATGTTTTAAGAACATCAAATTTCTGAGGGCAACTACAATACATTAGCAGATTACATTTACTGAAATTACTTTATTGAATTAAATATTAATTTATGGCAATGTCAGTGGAAATGAGCCTAAGATCAGGTGAATATACTGATATGTTTTCCTATCAACAGCGATGATTAAATTTAGAAGATTTAGTTTTATTTCCAAATATTAAGTTCCATGTAAATACTTATTATTTTCAAATGAGTGAGAAATTAAGAAATAAAGACCAGATATATGATAACATGGTTTGATTTCTTTGCGAGGTATTAAAAGTTGCCAGTCATCCAAGCGTCAATAAAGCTTTTAAGTGATTCGGTTTTCTTGCAGCCAGGAAGCAAATATTGTTGCCCACATGGCTAGACTGCAATTACATCAGGAACAATGTTTCCTAGTTTAATTTTTATTAAACTGTAAAAATGCTAAGCCGTGACTTACATATTAAATACAACACATACCCACATTTCACATAGTGTGTTCTTTAAGTAGAATTGTAGTGTATAAACCGCTAAAAAGTGATTTATTCGTCAATCTAAGTATCTTAATGGTTTTCTTGGGCACTTCTTAATGTGCTACAAGGCAAAAAGATACTTTTTGACAAGTTTTGTTTTCTTTTTACCTTCTTGTGAGGACTCAAGATGTGTGTTCTGTGGACCAACTTATGAGGACCCTTCAGGGGTCCTCATTTGAAGGTTATTTTCAAGGAACTACCTATCTAAGAGGACTTTTTCTGCGGGGACCTGAAAATGTCCCCATAATTTGAACAGACCCCACTTTGCTGGTGTGTTTTCATATCAATGTCCCTGAAGTGTGCAGGGGTGAACCCAATGAACCAAAACTTGGCGACGTTAAGTCAGTATACTCGAATTATTTGGAAATTAATTTAGCGGAAACCGTGCGAGTCATAAACGTTTTATGCCATACTTACTTTCGACTTACTGGACGTATCTGAGGCCTAATTTCCGTATTGACTTAAAATCCTCCAATACGATGTTTTATTTCTAATAAATTTCTTCAAACTTACTTAGTATAAATGTAGGATTAAGCAAATAAAAAAAGATAGTTTAGCTTTTTTAACATCGTAGGAGGGGTTCTGTCCTCGTGTACCGGTGCACAAGAGCCGCCGATACGAAAGACCAAACAATACATTAAAGCTAACCAATGACTCCTAAACAAAGAAAATACAATGGTTATCCCCGCTTGTGCACCGGTACACGAGGACATAGCTGTAGGAAGTAAACCAGGACTAGATTCATTTGGTAATTTTCCAAAGAATATGTTAAGTGAACCACTTAATGACTTCAGAGAAAATTATTTTTGGACCATCGACAGTGAATGAAAGAATGGCTAATTAAGTCAGACCCCTGACAATACACGAATGCACTATTGCATTCTATACCATTTCAACACAGCTCCTTTGATTCTGTGTAAAATTTGAAGTAGCCTCTCAATTCTGTATCGTTGGACTCCAAGTCACGAGCCCATTTTCAAGGCGAAATACCACCTTTGTTATCAATAGCTTGCAAGGTAACATTCCAAACACCTCCCACAATAAGATTGCTAATTTCTGTGTGTGACACCAAATATCTGTTTAATTTAGCAAGAATTTCTGTTGCTCCTGGGAGTCATTTGGGGTGTGAACATTACAGATTAAAATTCTGCCTGAACTGCAAAACAAGTAAGCTGATACAATTCTGCCTTCAAGATCTTTACCGGTCGCTTCCACATTTAATCTGCTTAAAGGATTTATCAGAATAGAAACTCCTTTACTATGGGTTGACACGTGGGAAAAGAAAACAGCACCTACTCACTCACCCTTCGATCCATATCGATTCACCTTTGGGTTCTGAAAATGTTTCTTGGCGGAGGTACATCTGACAGTTTTGATCTTTTAGAAAACTAAAAATACCCCTTCGCTTAAGTTGGTTTCTTAAGCCTCTAACATTTTAAGATAAGATACTTATTTTCATTTGCATCGACATGACCATTACATATTATGTTGACAGATGATAATTTTATCATGAGGCACAACAACTGATAAATTTTAAATGCACAGAATCGCAAAAATAATAACTTATAGTTAGACTGACGCCGTGAAATATATGGAAAAGAAACAAATCCGCTGACGAATACAAACAGAAAACACACACAAAACACAAACGTATACAAGCGTTGAGCTGCATGCTATCTAAAAGCGTTCAGGGCTTTGTGTCATATCCATCCTAATTCGTATCTTAAAGTGAAAAAAATAGTTTAAACTCTGAGATATAAAGATGCGCTAAAGCGCAGACGGGCTAGCTTAAAATCATAAGTTGTCGAGGTCTTCATGGGACTGGATTCTCTTTGGTGCACCATCGGGCGATGTCTTTACATAAATCTTGCCGTCCAAAGACCACACACTAGTCAACATTCCATCCTTTCTCATTTGGTTAGCTTCCTGTATTAGATCTCTTCGAAAGGGTGTTAGGTTTTCGTTTTCAGTACAAAAGTACAAAGATCATTTAGACCAATTTGACCAATCAGAGAGTGTGTAGTATCACAAGTTACTTCCTAAAAGCCCTTGAGCTTATTTTTTAGAAGGGTATTTTGGCTGAATTTTTTTTGGGGGGGGGGAGGTGATTTCATATTCAGAAACCAAAATGTTGCTTAAGATGAAATGCAGAAAATGTACCTTAGAGCCAGTAATGTTTCAGGGAAAAAAAATGAAAAATACCCGGTAACTGTGTTGTGGAAGTTTGATTTTTTTTTTGTATTTTCTGCTCATACATCATCAAGCTCCACTACAGCGGAACCCCGATTTTACGATATGGCAAGGGGAAAGCAAAATCATACCGTTAAATCGGGATTGGTGTTTGTCAAACTTTTTGGTATGTGATATTAATTATATCGTTGCAACGGGAAAAACTTTATGCTTGGGTCGCTAGATTTCCATCGTTAAACCAGGAATGTCGTTGGACCGAATATTGTTAAATAGGGATTCTGCTCCATACAATTTACTGTAACTTTTGCCGGGACACAGAAAGTTGATCGTTAAATCGGAAATATCGTTAGATCGACGATCGTAAAATCAGGGTTTCACTGTACTGATGATTTTAGCTGTAGAGTCATGTAGAGCATATGCAAATACAATTGTACACACCTTAGAGGCTGCATTTGATTAAAATTATGACAAGAGTTAAAATGACTTCATATCAACACACCCACATCTGCATAGGAAATTTGCTTAGAATGTTGGCTTCCAGGTTTTTGCTCAATTTAAATTTTTTAACAAACGATAATTAATTGAGGCACAGCACAGCGTTAACATTGTCAAATAAGTAGAAGCAATTCCAGAGATATATAGGATTGGATCTCTTAGTACACTTCTTGAAAGCGTTAGAAGGATAGAAGAAATTAAAAGAAACAGTGAAATAATGGACAGATTCCAAGTCTGAAGTGATGTAGGTAACACGGTTAAAATCGAGAAGGTAACATACTATCTCTAAGGACCGTTTAAGAAGTACCTGTAACTAACCATACGTGAAGGCAGCCGTTTAAAAAAGTACCTGACGAAGAACCGATAACCAAAGAGACGACATCTCAACTGTGGCAAGTGACTGGTAGGAAATTTTTGAAACAGTGGATACAGTATTGTAGAAAGCTGACGTTTATGGAATCATATTTGAGGAATTAAAGTTTAAACTTAGCCAAGAACAGATTACCTTTTTGGGTTATCGATTTAACCTGCGAGGCCTGTAACCAGGGATATCGAAGAAACTTATGCTCTCGAAGAACTGAAAACCAATGTATTAAGCAAGGACGCAATGCAATTCTTCAAATAAACGTTAACCATCATAATGAGAGGGGAAGATATCAAAAATGAGGAATTATCAGCCAGTCTATTCCAATAATCCACCAAGAGCTGGCAACTGTTGCACTTTATAAGCCCTACACTGACGAATGTGGAAAAGAGTTATAAACCGAGAAAGATGCTTTGTGGGTGAAGTGCCCCGTTGATCAATTCTCTATCGATCTACTTGCGCTACCACCACAAATTTAATCATGCAGTTGGTTGTGGAAACGCAGGATGTGGAATTGGAATTGAAATATAAGCTACAGAAAGAAGAAAGCTCCAAAGCTAATTCTCTTGATTTCTTGTCCAGACATTCACTGCCAAACACTGTGAACTACGACCCAGAGACGATATTGATGGCATAATGCATTTTTGTTATTGGTCAGGATTAAGCAAGAAACACGTCGAGATGGGGGAAACCAGCAAGAAGGGATGTCGACTAAGCAAAAATCGTTAAAACTGCCCACAAGTTAGGACATCTGAGAACAGCGAAGACAAATCAGATACGCATAGGAATGTACTTAAATAGTCATGTCATTAAAAAGTGTTCTGCTTTTGTGGAGGAAGAAAGATTTCAACATCGCCGAGCTTTTACACCTGAACATCCCCGCGGAACCAGTGGTTTAAAGATCCATGCAAACTCCTAACAAAACCAAACAAAATCTTATCTCCAAGGGAAGATGGGCCATGCCGGAACAGGACAGTCGATGACATCCTTATAGCTTATAACGACAAACTGCATCTTAGAGCTAGGTTCCATATAAAGCCATTCTTCTCTCTCCAAAGTCAACGTGTAACAAGAGGTACATGGAACGTGAGAACCATGTTCCAACCACGTAAATCTGCCATCACAGTAGGCATCCGTCTATCTCTTGCGATAATGGTAGCGCCTTTGTCGGTCAAGACCGGTCCCGTCGAGTGCAGCGTCCGGAGTGGCTCAGCAATCCGATCCTTGCGTGACAGTCTCTTCCGCAGGCATTGCAGAGAAAGGTGGAGGAAGGGGGGCTCGACGGCCTGAGTATGCTGTGTCTGCTTCCTGCGTTGTCTCCTGTCCTCCAGCTGTTGGTTGCACTTTTCCTATCCCTTCTTGACCCCTTCTCGAACAGCGAAGGGCCTACTACTTCGGTCGTCTGCAAGCCGCTCCCAGTTGTCTGGGTCGATGCCTGCGAGTTTTAGGTCGCGCTTGCAGACAGCCTTGAAGCGCAGGACTGGGCGGCCTACAGGACGGCGTCCTGTGGCCAGCTTACCGTACACGACATCATTTGGTATACGACCGTCCTTCATTCGGCAGATATGTCCACGATTGAACGTTTATGACATGCACGTTCCTTATGATAAGCATCACGAAGTGTCATCAGAATTAATTGGTAAAAAGAATTGATAAAAAGTCACCAAAATACACATAATTCTGTCTGTCAATATATGAAGTTGTATGAAAATGTCAAATAACCCGACAAAATATGAAGTACTAATCAAACAATACTTGCGTTCAATCCTGGACATAGGTCATTCGGTGCATATCCCAGCCATCGCGATAAAGAGGTATAAGCTGTTAATTCTTGGACTGAAAGAGACGTAATGGACCTCATCAGAAAAGATAAAATTGGCAGATGGCACCACTATCATCCATTCAGGTCTCATCAGGAAGATGTAGCACCATACGCTGGGGCGTCGCTTTAAAGTTAACATCAGAGGCGCGCGAGGCCATGATATCCTGGGAACCCATAAACTGTAGGATTAACAC